>JANJXV010001000.1:0-234940 GCA_024803745.1 Megascapheus bottae | reverse complement strand
CACACACCTCAATTCTGTGAATTCACACACCTCAATTCTGGCTTCACACACCTCCATTCTATGACTACACAATTCCTTTCTATGACTTCACACACCTCCATTCTTTGGACTACACACACCTCCATTTTGAGTTCACACACCTCCATTTTATGACTTCGCACACCTCCATTATGACTTCACACAGCTCCGTTCTATGACTTCACACACCTCCATTCTGTGCCTTCACACACCTCCATTCTATGACTTAACACACCTTCATTCTTACTTCACAAACATCCATTCTATGATCACACACGTCCATTAAATGACTTCACACACCTCAATTCTATGACTTCACACACCTCCATTCAGTGACTTCACACAGCTCAATTCCGTGACTTCACACACCTCCATTATGACTTCACACACCTCCATTCTATGACTTCACACAATTCCATTCTATGACTTCACACACCCTCCATTCTTTGACTTCACACACCTCCATTTTGAGTTCACACACCTCCATTCTGTGACTTCACACACCTCCATTCTGTGATTTCACAAACCTCCATTCTATGACTTAACACACCTTCATTCTTACTTCACAAACATCCATTCTATGATCACACACCTCCATTCTATGACTTCACACACCTCCATTCTGTGACTTCACACACCTCCATTCAGTGACTTCACACACCTCAATTCCGTGACTTCACACACCTCAATTCTCACTTCACACACCTCCATTCTATGACTTCACACAATTCCATTCTATGACTTCACACACCTCCATTCTTTGACTTCACACACCTCCATTGTGAGTTCACACACCTCCATTCTGTGGACTTCACACACCTCCATTCTGTGACTTCACACACCTCCATTCTGTGACTTCACACACCTCCATTCTATGATTTCTCACACCTCCATTCTATTAATTCACACACCTCCATTCTGTGACTTCACACAACTCCATTCTATAACTTCCCACACCTCCATTCTGTGACTTCACACACCTCCATTCTGAGTTTACAAACCTCGATTCTGTGACTTAACGCACCTTCATTCTGTGACTTCACACACCTCCATTCTATGACTTCACACACCTCCATTCTATGACTTCACACACCTCCATTCTATGACTTCACACACCTCCAGTCCTTTGCCTTCACAACCCTCCATTCTGTGACTTCAAACACCTCCATTCTATAACTTCACACACCTCCATTGTGACTTCCCACACCTCCAATCTGAGTTCACACACCTCCGTTCTGACTTCACACAGCTCCATAAAATGACTTCACACACCTCCATTCTGTGACTTCGCACACCTCCATTCTGACTTCACACAGCTCCATTCTCTGACTTCCCCACACCTCCATTCTATGATTTCACAGACCTCCCATTCTATGATTTCACACACCTCCATTCTGTGACTTCACACACCTCCATTCTGAGTTCGAACACCTCCGTTCTGTGGACTTAACACACCTCCATTCTGTGAATTCACACACCTCCATTCTGAGTTCACACACCTCCATTCTGTGACTTCATACACCTCCATTCTGACTTCACACAGCTCCCATTCTATGACTTCACACACCTCCATTCTGTGCCCTTCACACACCTCCAATCTATGACTTAACACACCTTCATTTTTACTTAAGAAAACATCCATTCTATGACTTCACACACCTCCAATCTATGACTTCACACACCTCCATTCTGTGACTTCACACACCTCAATTCTGTGACTTCACACACCTCCTTATGACTTCACACACATCCTTTCTATGACTTCACAACACCTCCATTCTATGACTTCACACACCTCCATTCTGTGACTTCACACACCTCCATTCTGTGACTTCACACACCTCCATTTTGACTTCACACACTTCCATTCGTTGACTTCACACACCGCCCATTCTGTGACTTCACACACCACCATTGTTTGACTTCACACACCTCCATTTTTTGGACTTCACACACCTCCATTCCATGACTTCACACATCTCCATTTTATGAGTTCGCACACCTCCATTTTGACTTCACACACCTCCATTCTGTGACTTCACACACCTTCATTCTACTTCAGAAACATCCATTCTATGACTTCACACACCTCCATTCTATGACTTCACAAAACCTCCATTCTGTGTCTTCACACACCTCCATTCTGAGTTCACACACCTCAATTCTGTCACTTCACACACCTCAATTCTGGCTTCACACACCTCCATTCTATGAAGTACACAATTCCTTTCTATGACTTCACACACCTCCATTCTTTGACTACACACACTTCCATTGTGAGTTCACACACCTCCATTCTATGACTTCGCACACCTCCATTATGACTTCACACAGCTCCGTTCTATGACTTCACACACCTCCATTCTGTGCCTTCACACACCTCCATTCTATGACTTAACACACCTTCATTCTTACTTCACAAACATCCATTCTATGATCACACACCTCCATTAAATGACTTCACACACCTCCATTCTATGACTTCACACACATCCATTCAGTGACTTCACACAGCTCAATTCTGTGACTTCACACACCTCCAATATGACTTCACACACCTCCATTCTATGACTTCACACAATTCCATTCTATGACTTCACACACCTCCATTCTTTGACTTCATACACCTCCATTTTGAGTTCACACACCTCCATTCTGTGACTTCACACACCTCCATTCTGTGATTTCACACACAACCATTCTATGACTTAACACACCTTCATTCTTACTTCACAAACATCCATTCTATGATCACACACCTCCATTCTATGACTTCACACACCTCCATTCTGTGACTTCACACACCTCCATTCAGTGGACTTCACACATCTCAATTCCGTGACTTCACACACCTCAATTCTCACTTCACACACCTCCATTCTATGACTTCACACAATTCCCATTCTATGACTTCACACACCTCCATTCTTTGACTTCACACACCTCCATTGTGAGTTCACACACCCTCCATTTCTGTGACTTCACACACCCTCCATTCTGTGCCTTCACACACCTCCATTCTGTGACTTCACACACCTCCATTCTATGATTTCTCACACCTCCATTCTATTAATTCACACACCTCCATTCTGTGACTTCACACAACTCCATTCTGTAACTTCCCACACCTCCATTCTGTGACTTCACACACCTACATTCTGAGTTCACAAACCTCGATTCTGTGACTTAACGCACCTTCATTCTGTGACTTCACACACCTCCATTCTATGACTTCACACACCTCCATTCTATGACTTCACACACCTCCAGTCTTTGCCTTCACAACCCCTCCATTCTGTGACTTCAAACACCTCCATTCTATAACTTCACACACCTCCATTGTGACTTCCCACACCTCCAATCTGAGTTCACACACCTCCGTTCTGACTTCACACAGCTCCATAAAATGACTTCACACACCTCCATTCTGTGACTTCGCACACCTCCATTCTGACTTCACACAGCTCCATTCTCTGACTTCCCACACCTCCATTCTATGATTTCACAGACCTCCATTCTATGATTTCACACACCTCCATTCTGTGACTTCACACACCTCCATTCTGAGTTCGAACACCTCCGTTCTGTGACTTAACACACCTCCATTCTGTGAATTCACACACCTCCATTCTGAGTTCACACACCTCCATTCTGTGACTTCATACACCTCCATTCTGACTTCACACAGCTCCATTCTATGACTTCACTCACCTCCATTCTGTGCCTTCACACACCTCCAATCTATGACTTAACACACCTTCATTTTTACTTCAGAAAACTTCCATTCTATGGACTTCACAACACCTCCATTCTATGACTTCACACACCTCCATTCTATGACTTCACACACCTCCATTCTGTGACTTCACACACCTCCATTATGACTTCACACACCTCCATTCTATGACTTCACACAATTCCATTCTATGACTTCACACACCTCCATTCTTTGACTTCACACACCTCCATTTTGAGTTCACACACCTCCATTCTGTGACTTCACACACCTCCATTCTGTGATTTCACAAACCTCCATTCTATGACTTAACACACCTTCATTCTTACTTCACAAACATCCATTCTATGATCACACACCTCCATTCTATGACTTCACACACCTCCATTCTGTGACTTCACACACCTCCCATTCAGTGACTTCACACACCTCAATTCCGTGACTTCACACACCTCAATTCTCACTTCACACACCTCCATTCTATGACTTCACACAATTTCATTCTATGAACTTCATACACCTCCATTCTTTGACCTTCACACACCTCCATTGTGAGTTCACACACCTCCATTCTGTGACTTCACACACCTCCATTCTGTGACTTCACACACCTCCATTCTGTGCCTTCACACACCTCCATTCTATGATTTCTCACACCTCCATTCTATTAATTCACACACCTCCACTCTGTGACTTCACACAACTCCATTCTATAAGTTCCCACACCTCCATTCTGTGACTTCACACACCTCCATTCTGAGTTCACAAACCTCGATTCTGTGACTTAACGCACCTTCATTCTGTGACTTCACACACCTCCATTCTATGACTTCACACAACCTCCATTCTATGACTTCACACACCTCCATTCTATGACTTCACACACCTCCCAGTCTTTGCCTTCACACCCCTCCATTCTGTGACTTCAAACACCTCCATTCTATAACTTCACACACCTCCATTGTCACTTCCCACACCTCCAATCTGAGTTCACACACCTCCGTTCTGACTTCACACAGCTCCATAAAATGACTTCACACACCTCCATTCTGTGACTTCGCACACCTCCATTCTGACTTCACACAGCTCCATTCTCTGACTTCCCACACCTCCATTCTATTATTTCACACACCTCCATTCTATGATTTCACACACCTCCATTCTGTGACTTCACACACCTCCATTCTGAGTTCGAACACCTCCGTTCTGTGACTTAACACACCCCCATTCTGTGAATTCACACACCTCCATTCTGAGTTCACACACCTCCATTCTGTGACTTCATACACCTCCATTCTGACTTCACACAGCTCCATTCTATGACTTCACACACCTCCATTCTGTGACTTCACACACCTCAATTCTGTGACTTCACACACCTCCTTATGACTTCACACACACCATTCTATGACTTCACACACCTCCATTCTATGACTTCACACACCGCCATTCTGTGACCTCACACACCTCCATTCTGTGACTTCACACACCTCCATTTTGACTTCACACACTTCCATTCGGTGACTTCACACACCGCCATTCTGTGACTTCACACACCACCATTGTCTGACTTCACACACCTCCATTTTTGGACTTCACACACCTCCATTCCATGACTTCACACATCTCCATTTTATGAGTTCGCACACCTCCATTTTGACTTCACACACCTCCATTCTGTGACTTCACACACCTTCATTCTACTTCAGAAACATCCATTCTATGACTTCACACACCTCCATTCTATGACTTCACAAACCTCCATTCTGTGTCTTCACACACCTCCATTCTGAGTTCACACACCTCAATTCTGTGACTTCACACACCTCAATTCTGGCTTCACACACCTCCATTCTATGAGTACACAATTCCTTTCTATGACTTCACACACCTCCATTCTTTGACTACACACACCTCCATTTTGAGTTCACACACCTCCATTTTATGACTTCGCACACCTCCATTATGACTTCACACAGCTCCGTTCTATGACTTCACACACCTCCATTCTGTGCCTTCACACACCTCCATTCTATGACTTAACACACCTTCATTCTTACTTCACAAACATCCATTCTATGATCACACACGTCCATTAAATGACTTCACACACCTCAATTCTATGACTTCACACACCTCCATTCAGTGACTTCACACAGCTCAATTCCGTGACTTCACACACCTCCATTATGACTTCACACACCTCCATTCTATGACTTCACACAATTCCATTCTATGACTTCACACACCTCCATTCTTTGACTTCACACACCTCCATTTTGAGTTCACACACCTCCATTCTGTGACTTCACACACCTCCATTCTGTGATTTCACAAACCTCCATTCTATGACTTAACACACCTTCATTCTTACTTCACAAACATCCATTCTATGATCACACACCTCCATTCTATGACTTCACACACCTCCATTCTGTGACTTCACACACCTCCATTCAGTGACTTCACACACCTCAATTCCGTGACTTCACACACCTCAATTCTCACTTCACACACCTCCATTCTATGACTTCACACAATTCCATTCTATGACTTCACACACCTCCATTCTTTGACTTCACACACCTCCATTGTGAGTTCACACACCTCCATTCTGTGACTTCACACACCTCCATTCTGTGACTTCACACACCTCCATTCTGTGACTTCACACACCTCCATTCTATGATTTCTCACACCTCCATTCTATTAATTCACACACCTCCATTCTGTGACTTCACACAACTCCATTCTATAACTTCCCACACCTCCATTCTGTGACTTCACACACCTCCATTCTGAGTTTACAAACCTCGATTCTGTGACTTAACGCACCTTCATTCTGTGACTTCACACACCTCCATTCTATGACTTCACACACCTCCATTCTATGACTTCACACACCTCCATTCTATGACTTCACACACCTCCAGTCTTTGCCTTCACAACCCTCCATTCTGTGACTTCAAACACCTCCATTCTATAACTTCACACACCTCCATTGTGACTTCCCACACCTCCAATCTGAGTTCACACACCTCCGTTCTGACTTCACACAGCTCCATAAAATGACTTCACACACCTCCATTCTGTGACTTCGCACACCTCCATTCTGACTTCACACAGCTCCATTCTCTGACTTCCCACACCTCCATTCTATGATTTCACAGACCTCCATTCTATGATTTCACACACCTCCATTCTGTGACTTCACACACCTCCATTCTGAGTTCGAACACCTCCGTTCTGTGACTTAACACACCTCCATTCTGTGAATTCACACACCTCCATTCTGAGTTCACACACCTCCATTCTGTGACTTCATACACCTCCATTCTGACTTCACACAGCTCCATTCTATGACTTCACACACCTCCATTCTGTGCCTTCACACACCTCCAATCTATGACTTAACACACCTTCATTTTTACTTAAGAAACATCCATTCTATGACTTCACACACCTCCAATCTATGACTTCACACACCTCCATTCTGTGACTTCACACACCTCAATTCTGTGACTTCACACACCTCCTTATGACTTCACACACATCCTTTCTATGACTTCACACACCTCCATTCTATGACTTCACACACCTCCATTCTGTGACTTCACACACCTCCATTCTGTGACTTCACACACCTCCATTTTGACTTCACACACTTCCATTCGTTGACTTCACACACCGCCATTCTGTGACTTCACACACCACCATTGTTTGACTTCACACACCTCCATTTTTGGACTTCACACACCTCCATTCCATGACTTCACACATCTCCATTTTATGAGTTCGCACACCTCCATTTTGACTTCACACACCTCCATTCTGTGACTTCACACACCTTCATTCTACTTCAGAAACATCCATTCTATGACTTCACACACCTCCATTCTATGACTTCACAAACCTCCATTCTGTGTCTTCACACACCTCCATTCTGAGTTCACACACCTCAATTCTGTCACTTCACACACCTCAATTCTGGCTTCACACACCTCCATTCTATGAGTACACAATTCCTTTCTATGACTTCACACACCTCCATTCTTTGACTACACACACTTCCATTGTGAGTTCACACACCTCCATTCTATGACTTCGCACACCTCCATTATGACTTCACACAGCTCCGTTCTATGACTTCACACACCTCCATTCTGTGCCTTCACACACCTCCATTCTATGACTTAACACACCTTCATTCTTACTTCACAAACATCCATTCTATGATCACACACCTCCATTAAATGACTTCACACACCTCCATTCTATGACTTCACACACCTCCATTCAGTGACTTCACACAGCTCAATTCTGTGACTTCACACACCTCCAATATGACTTCACACACCTCCATTCTATGACTTCACACAATTCCATTCTATGACTTCACACACCTCCATTCTTTGACTTCATACACCTCCATTTTGAGTTCACACACCTCCATTCTGTGACTTCACACACCTCCATTCTGTGATTTCACACACAACCATTCTATGACTTAACACACCTTCATTCTTACTTCACAAACATCCATTCTATGATCACACACCTCCATTCTATGACTTCACACACCTCCATTCTGTGACTTCACACACCTCCATTCAGTGACTTCACACATCTCAATTCCGTGACTTCACACACCTCAATTCTCACTTCACACACCTCCATTCTATGACTTCACACAATTCCATTCTATGACTTCACACACCTCCATTCTTTGACTTCACACACCTCCATTGTGAGTTCACACACCTCCATTCTGTGACTTCACACACCTCCATTCTG
Source organism: Megascapheus bottae (assembly GCA_024803745.1). Taxonomy (NCBI): domain Eukaryota; kingdom Metazoa; phylum Chordata; class Mammalia; order Rodentia; family Geomyidae; genus Megascapheus; species Megascapheus bottae. Next base: position 226,392 of record JANJXV010001000.1, on the reverse strand, counting down.
TGCCTTCACACACCTCCATTCTGTGACTTCACACACCTCCATTCTATGATTTCTCACACCTCCATTCTATTAATTCACACACCTCCATTCTGTGACTTCACACAACTCCATTCTGTAACTTCCCACACCTCCATTCTGTGACTTCACACACCTACATTCTGAGTTCACAAACCTCGATTCTGTGACTTAACGCACCTTCATTCTGTGACTTCACACACCTCCATTCTATGACTTCACACACCTCCATTCTATGACTTCACACACCTCCAGTCTTTGCCTTCACAACCCTCCATTCTGTGACTTCAAACACCTCCATTCTATAACTTCACACACCTCCATTGTGACTTCCCACACCTCCAATCTGAGTTCACACACCTCCGTTCTGACTTCACACAGCTCCATAAAATGACTTCACACACCTCCATTCTGTGACTTCGCACACCTCCATTCTGACTTCACACAGCTCCATTCTCTGACTTCCCACACCTCCATTCTATGATTTCACAGACCTCCATTCTATGATTTCACACACCTCCATTCTGTGACTTCACACACCTCCATTCTGAGTTCGAACACCTCCGTTCTGTGACTTAACACACCTCCATTCTGTGAATTCACACACCTCCATTCTGAGTTCACACACCTCCATTCTGTGACTTCATACACCTCCATTCTGACTTCACACAGCTCCATTCTATGACTTCACTCACCTCCATTCTGTGCCTTCACACACCTCCAATCTATGACTTAACACACCTTCATTTTTACTTCAGAAACTTCCATTCTATGACTTCACACACCTCCATTCTATGACTTCACACACCTCCATTCTATGACTTCACACACCTCCATTCTGTGACTTCACACACCTCCATTATGACTTCACACACCTCCATTCTATGACTTCACACAATTCCATTCTATGACTTCACACACCTCCATTCTTTGACTTCACACACCTCCATTCCATGACTTCACACACCTCCATTCTATGAGATCTCTCACCTCCATTCTATGAGTTCACACAGCTCCATTTTGACTTCACACACCTCCATTCTATGACTTCACACACCTTCATTCTTACTTCAGAAACATCCATTCTATGACTTCACGCACTTCCATTCTATGACTTCACAAATCTCCATTCTGTGACTTCAAACACCTCCATTCTATGACTTCACACACCTCCATTCTATGACTTCACACACCTCCAGTCTTTGCCTTCACAACCCTCCATTCTGTGACTTCAAACACCTCCATTCTATAACTTCACACACCTCCATTGTGACTTCCCACACCTCCAATCTGAGTTCACACACCTCCGTTCTGACTTCACACAGCTCCATAAAATGACTTCACACACCTCCATTCTGTGACTTCGCACACCTCCATTCTGACTTCACACAGCTCCATTCTCTGACTTCCCACACCTCCATTCTATGATTTCACACACCTCCATTCTATGATTTCACACACCTCCATTCTGTGACTTCACACACCTCCATTCTGAGTTCGAACACCTCCGTTCTGTGACTTAACACACCTCCATTCTGTGAATTCACACACCTCCATTCTGAGTTCACACACCTCCATTCTGTGACTTCATACACCTCCATTCTGACTTCACACAGCTCCATTCTATGACTTCACTCACCTCCATTCTGTGCCTTCACACACCTCCATTCTATGACTTAACACACCTTCATTTTTACTTCAGAAACATCCATTCTATGACTTCACACACCTCCATTCTATGACTTCACACACCTCCATTCTATGACTTCACACACCTCCATTCTGTGACTTCACACACCTCCATTATGACTTCACACACCTCCATTCTATGACTTCACACAATTCCATTCTATGACTTCACACACCTCCATTCTTTGACTTCACACACCTCCATTCCATGACTTCACACACCTCCATTCTATGAGATCTCTCACCTCCATTCTATGAGTTCACACAGCTCCATTTTGACCTCACACACCTCCATTCTATGACTTCACACACCTTCATTCTTACTTCAGAAACATCCATTCTATGACTTCACGCACTTCCATTCTATGACTTCACAAATCTCCATTCTGTGACTTCAAACACCTCCATTCTGAGTTCACACACCTCCATTCTCTGAGTTCACACACCTCCATTCTGTGACTTAACACACCTCCATTCTATGACTTCACAGACCTCCATTCTGTGATTTCACACACCTTTATTGTTTGACTTCACACACCTCCATTCTGGGACTTCACACACCTCCATTGTGAGTTCACACACCTCCATTCTGTGACTTCACACACCTCCAATCTGTGACTTCAAACACCGCGATTCTGTGACTTCACACATCTCAATTCTGTGACTTCACACACCTCCATTCTATGACTTCACACACCTCCATTCTGTGACCTCACACACCTCCATTCTGTGACTTCACACACCTCCAATCTGTGACTTCAAACACCGCCATTCTGTGACTTCACACACCTCAATTCTGTGACTTCACACAACTCCATTCTATGACTTCACAAACCTCCATTCTGTGTCTTCACACACCTCCATTCTGAGTTCACACACCTCAATTCTGTCACTTCACACACCTCAATTCTGGCTTCACACACCTCCATTCTATGAGTACACAATTCCTTTCTATGACTTCACACACCTCCATTCTTTGACTACACACACTTCCATTGTGAGTTCACACACCTCCATTCTATGACTTCGCACACCTCCATTATGACTTCACACAGCTCCGTTCTATGACTTCACACACCTCCATTCTGTGCCTTCACACACCTCCATTCTATGACTTAACACACCTTCATTCTTACTTCACAAACATCCATTCTATGATCACACACCTCCATTAAATGACTTCACACTTCCATTCTATGACTTCACACACCTCCATTCAGTGATTTCACACAGCTCAATTCTGTGACTTCACACACCTCCATTATGACTTCACACACCTCCATTCTATGACTTCACACAATTCCATTCTATGACTCCACACACCTCCATTCTTTGACTTCATACACCTCCATTTTGAGTTCACACACCTCCATTCTGTGACTTCACACACCTCCATTCTGTGATTTCACACACAACCATTCTATGACTTAACACACCTTCATTCTTACTTCACAAACATCCATTCTATGATCACACACCTCCATTCTATGACTTCACACACCTCCATTCTGTGACTTCACACACCTCCATTCAGTGACTTCACACATCTCAATTCCGTGACTTCACACACCTCAATTCTCACTTCACACACCTCCATTCTATGACTTCACACAATTCCATTCTATGACTTCACACACCTCCATTCTTTGACTTCACACACCTCCATTGTGAGTTCACACACCTCCATTCTGTGACTTCACACACCTTCATTCTGTGCCTTCACACACCTCCATTCTGTGACTTCACACACCTCCATTCTATGATTTCTCACACCTCCATTCTATTAATTCACACACCTCCATTCTGTGACTTCACACAACTCCATTCTATAACTTCCCACACCTCCATTCTGTGACTTCACACACCTACATTCTGAGTTCACAAACCTCGATTCTGTGACTTAACGCACCTTCATTCTGTGACTTCACACACCTCCATTCTATGACTTCACACACCTCCATTCTATGACTTCACACACCTCCATTCTATGACTTCACACACCTCCAGTCTTTGCCTTCACAACCCTCCATTCTGTGACTTCAAACACCTACGTTCTATAACTTCACACACCTCCATTGTGACTTCCCACACCTCCAATCTGAGTTCACACACCTCCGTTCTGACTTCACACAGCTCCATAAAATGACTTCACACACCTCCATTCTGTGACTTCGCACACCTCCATTCTGACTTCACACAGCTCCATTCTCTGACTTCCCACACCTCCATTCTATGATTTCACAGACCTCCATTCTATGATTTCACACACCTCCATTCTGTGACTTCACACACCTCCATTCTGAGTTCGAACACCTCCGTTCTGTGACTTAACACACCTCCATTCTGTGAATTCACACACCTCCATTCTGAGTTCACACACCTCCATTCTGTGACTTCATACACCTCCATTCTGACTTCACACAGCTCCATTCTATGACTTCACTCACCTCCATTCTGTGCCTTCACACACCTCCAATCTATGACTTAACACACCTTCATTTTTACTTCAGAAACATCCATTCTATGACTTCACACACCTCCATTCTATGACTTCACACACCTCCATTCTATGACTTCACACACCTCCATTCTGTGACTTCACACACCTCCATTATGACTTCACACACCTCCATTCTATGACTTCACACAATTCCATTCTATGACTTCACACACCTCCATTCTTTGACTTCACACACCTCCATTCCATGACTTCACACACCTCCATTCTATGAGATCTCTCACCTCCATTCTTTGACTTCACACACCTCCATTCCATGACTTCACACACCTCCATTCTATGAGATCTCTCACCTCCATTCTATGAGTTCACACAGCTCCATTTTGACTTCACACACCTCCATTCTATGACTTCACACACCTTCATTCTTACTTCAGAAACATCCATTCTATGACTTCACGCACTTCCATTCTATGACTTCACAAATCTCCATTCTGTGACTTCAAACACCTCCATTCTGAGTTCACACACCTCCATTCTCTGAGTTCACACACCTCCATTCTGTGACTTAACACACCTCCATTCTATGACTTCACAGACCTCCATTCTGTGACTTCACACACCTTTATTGTTTGACTTCACACACCTCCATTCTGGGACTTCACACACCTCCATTGTGAGTTCACACACCTCCATTCTGTGACTTCACACACCTCCAATCTGTGACTTCAAACACCGCCATTCTGTGACTTCACACATCTCAATTCTGTGACTTCACACACCTCCATTCTATGACTTCACACACCTCCATTCTGTGACCTCACACACCTCCATTCTGTGACTTCACACACCTCCATTTTGACTTCACACACTTTCATTCGTTGACTTCACACACCGCCATTCTGTGACTTCACACACCACCATTGTTTGACTTCACACACCTCCATTTTTGGACTTCACACACCTCCATTCCATGACTTCACACATCTCCATTTTATGAGTTCGCACACCTCCATTTTGACTTCACACACCTCCATTCTGTGACTTCACACACCTTCATTCTACTTCAGAAACATCCATTCTATGACTTCACACACCTCCATTCTATGACTTCACAAACCTCCATTCTGTGTCTTCACACACCTCCATTCTGAGTTCACACACCTCAATTCTGTGACTTCACACACCTCAATTCTGGCTTCACACACCTCCATTCTATGAGTACACAATTCCTTTCTATGACTTCACACACCTCCATTCTTTGACTACACACACCTCCATTGTGAGTTCACACACCTCCATTCTATGACTTCACACACCTCCATTATGACTTCACACAGCTCCGTTCTATGACTTCACACACCTCCATTCTGTGCCTTCACACACCTCCATTCTATGACTTAACACACCTTCATTCTTACTTCACAAACATCCATTCTATGATCACACACGTCCATTAAATGACTTCACACACCTCCATTCTATGACTTCACACACCTCCATTCAGTGACTTCACACACCTCAATTCTGTGACTTCACACACCTCCACTATGAATTCACACACCTCCATTCTATGACTTCACACAATTCCATTCTATGACTTCACACACCTCCATTCTTTGACTTCACACACCTCCATTTTGAGTTCACACACCTCCATTCTGTGACTTCACACACCTCCATTCTGTGATTTCACAAACCTCCATTCTATGACTTAACACACCTTCATTCTTACTTCACAAACATCCATTCTATGATCACACACCTCCATTCTATGACTTCACACACCTCCATTCTGTGACTTCACACACCTCCATTCAGTGACTTCACACACCTCAATTCCGTGACTTCACACACCTCAATTCTCACTTCACACACCTCCATTCTATGACTTCACACAATTCCATTCTATGACTTCACACACCTCCATTCTTTGACTTCATACACCTCCATTGTGAGTTCACACACCTCCATTCTGTGACTTCACACACCTCCATTCTGTGACTTCACACACCTCCATTCTGTGACTTCACACACCTCCATTCTATGATTTCTCACACCTCCATTCTATTAATTCACACACCTCCATTCTGTGACTTCACACAACTCCATTCTATAACTTCCCACATCTCCATTCTGTGACTTCACACACCTCCATTCTGAGTTCACAAACCTCGATTCTGTGACTTAACGCACCTTCATTCTGTGACTTCACACACCTCCATTCTATGACTTCACACACCTCCATTCTATGACTTCACACACTTCCATTCTATGACTTCACACACCTCCAGTCTTTGCCTTCACAACCCTCCATTCGGTGACTTCAAACACCTCCATTCTATAACTTCACACACCTCCATTGTGACTTCCCACACCTCCAATCTGAGTTCACACACCTCCGTTCTGACTTCACACAGCTCCATAAAATGACTTCACACACCTCCATTCTGTGACTTCGCACACCTCCATTCTGACTTCACACAGCTCCATTCTCTGACTTCCCACACCTCCATTCTATGATTTCACACACCTCCATTCTATGATTTCACACACCTCCATTCTGTGACTTCACACACCTCCATTCTGAGTTCGAACACCTCTGTTCTGTGACTTAACACACCTCCATTCTGTGAATTCACACACCTCCATTCTGAGTTCACACACCTCCATTCTGTGACTTCATACACCTCCATTCTGACTTCACACAGCTCCATTCTATGACTTCACACACCTCCATTCTGTGCCTTCACACACCTCCAATCTATGACTTAACACACCTTCATTTTTACTTAAGAAACATCCATTCTATGACTTCACACACCTCCATTCTATGACTTCACACACCTCCATTCTATGACTTCACACACCTCCATTCTGTGACTTCACACACCTCAATTCTGTGACTTCACACACCTCCTTATGACTTCACACACATCCTTTCTATGACTTCACACACCTCCATTCTATGACTTCGCACACCTCCATTCTGTGACCTCACACACCTCCATTCTGTGACTTCACACACCTCCATTTTGACTTCACACACTTCCATTCGTTGACTTCACACGCTGCCATTCTGTGACTTCACACACCACCATTGTTTGACTTCACACACCTCCATTTTTGGACTTCACACACCTCCATTCCATGACTTCACACATCTCCATTTTATGAGTTCGCACACCTCCATTTTGACTTCACACACCTCCATTCTGTGACTTCACACACCTTCATTCTACTTCAGAAACATCCATTCTATGACTTCACACACCTCCATTCTATGACTTCACAAACCTCCATTCTTTGTCTTCACACATCTCCATTCTGAGTTCACACACCTCAATTCTGTGACTTCACACACGTCAATTCTGGCTTTACACACCTCCATTCTATGAGTACACAATTCCTTTCTATGACTTCACACACCTCCATTCTTTGACTACACACACCTCCATTGTGAGTTCACACACCTCCATTCTATGACTTCGCACACCTCCATTATGACTTCACACAGCTCCGTTCTATGACTTCACACACCTCCATTCTGTGCCTTCACACACCTCCATTCTATGACTTAACACACCTTCATTCTTACTTCACAAACATCCATTCTATGATCACACACCTCCATTAAATGACTTCACACACCTCCATTCTATGACTTCACACACCTCCATTCAGTGACTTCACACAGCTCAATTCTGTGACTTCACACACCTCCATTATGACTTCACACACCTCCATTCTATGACTTCACACAATTCCATTCTATGACTTCACACACCTCCATTCTTTGACTTCATACACCTCCATTTTGAGTTCACACACCTCCATTCTGTGACTTCACACACCTCCATTCTGTGATTTCACACACAACCATTCTATGACTTAACACACCTTCATTCTTACTTCACAAACATCCATTCTATGATCACACACCTCCATTCTCTGACTTCACACACCTCCATTCTGTGACTTCACACACCTCCATTCAGTGACTTCACACACCTCAATTCCGTGACTTCACACACCTCAATTCTCACTTCACACACCTCCATTCTATGACTTCACACAATTCCATTCTATGACTTCACACACCTCCATTCTTTGACTTCACACACCTCCATTGTGAGTTCACACACCTCCATTCTGTGACTTCACACACCTCCATTCTGTGCCTTCACACACCTCCATTCTGTGACTTCACACACCTCCATTCTATGATTTCTCACACCTCCATTCTATTAATTCACACACCTCCATTCTGTGACTTCACACAACTCCATTCTATAACTTCCCACACCTCCATTCTGTGACTTCACACACCTACATTCTGAGTTCACAAACCTCGATTCTGTGACTTAACGCACCTTCATTCTGTGACTTCACACACCTCCATTCTATGACTTCACACACCTCCATTCTATGACTTCACACACCTCCATTCTATGACTTCACACACCTCCAGTCTTTGCCTTCACAACCCTCCATTCTGTGACTTCAAACACCTCCATTCTATAACTTCACACACCTCCATTGTGACTTCCCACACCTCCAATCTGAGTTCACACACCTCCGTTCTGACTTCACACAGCTCCATAAAATGACTTCACACACCTCCATTCTGTGACTTCGCACACCTCCATTCTGACTTCACACAGCTCCATTCTCTGACTTCCCACACCTCCATTCTATGATTTCACACACCTCCATTCTATGATTTCACACACCTCCATTCTGTGACTTCACACACCTCCATTCTGAGTTCGAACACTTCCGTTCTGTGACTTAACACACCTCCATTCTGTGAATTCACACACCTCCATTCTGAGTTCACACACCTCCATTCTGTGACTTCATACACCTCCATTCTGACTTCACACAGCTCCATTCTATGACTTCACTCACCTCCATTCTGTGCCTTCACACACCTCCAATCTATGACTTAACACACCTTCATTTTTACTTCAGAAACATCCATTCTATGACTTCACACACCTCCATTCTATGACTTCACACACCTCCATTCTATGACTTCACACACCTCCATTCTGTGACTTCACACACCTCAATTCTGTGACTTCACACACCTCCTTATGACTTCACACACATCCATTCTATGACTTCACACACCTCCATTCTATGACTTCGCACACCTCCATTCTGTGACCTCACACACCTCCATTCTGTGACTTCACACACCTCCATTTTGACTTCACACACTTCCATTGGTTGACTTCACACACCGCCATTCTGTGACTTCACACACCACCATTGTTTGACTTCATACACCTCCATTTTTGGACTTCACACACCTCCATTCCATGACTTCACACATCTCCATTTTATGAGTTCGCACACCTCCATTTTGACTTCACACACCTCCATTCTGTGACTTCACACACCTTCATTCTACTTCAGAAACATCCATTCTATGACTTCACACACCTCCATTCTATGACTTCACAAACCTCCATTCTGTGTCTTCACACACCTCCATTCTGAGTTCACACACCTCAATTCTGTCACTTCACACACCTCAATTCTGGCTTCACACACCTCCATTCTATGAGTACACAATTCCTTTCTATGACTTCACACACCTCCATTCTTTGACTACACACACCTCCATTGTGAGTTCACACACCTCCATTCTATGACTTCGCACACCTCCATTATGACTTCACACAGCTCCGTTCTATGACTTCACACACCTCCATTCTGTGCCTCACACACCTCCATTCCATGACTTAACACACCTTCATTTTTACTTCACAAATATCCATTCTATGATCACACACCTCCATTAAATGACTTCACACACCTCCATTCTATGACTTCACACACCTCCATTCAGTGACTTCACACACCTCAATTCTGTGACTTCACACACCTCCATTATGACTTCACACACCTCCATTCTATGACTTCACACAATTCCATTCTCTGACTTCACACACCTCCATTCTTTGACTTCATACACCTCCATTTTGAGTTCACACACCTCCATTCTGTGACTTCACACACCTCCATTCTGTGATTTCACACACAACCATTCTATGACTTAACACACCTTCATTCTTACTTCACAAACATCCATTCTATGATCACACACCTCCATTCAATGACTTCACACACCTCCATTCTGTGACTTCACACACCTCCATTCAGTGACTTCACACACCTCAATTCCGTGACTTCACACACTTCAATTCTCACTTCACACACCTCCATTCTATGACTTCACACAATTCCATTCTATGACTTCACACACCTCCATTCTTTGACTTCACACACCTCCATTGTGAGTTCACACACCTCCATTCTGTGACTTCACACACCTCCATTCTGTGACTTCAAACACCTCCATTCTGTGTCTTCACACACCTCCATTCTATGATTTCTCACACCTCCATTGTATTAATTCACAGACCTCCATTCTGTGACTTCACACAACTCCATTCTATAACTTCCCACACCTCCATTCTGTGACTTCACACACCTCCATTCTGAGTTCACAAACCTCGATTCTGTGACTTAACGCACCTTCATTCTGTGACTTCACACACCTCCATTCTATGACTTCACACACCTCCATTCTATGACTTCACACACCTCCAGTCTTTGCCTTCACACCCCTCCATTCTGTGACTTCAAACACCTCCATTCTATAACTTCACACACCTCCATTGTGACTTCCCACACCTCCAATCTGTGTTCACACACCTCCGTTCTGACTTCACACAGCTCCATAAAATGACTTCACAAACCTCCATTCTGTGACTTCGCACACCTCCATTCTGACTTCACACAGCTCCATTCTCTGACTTCCCACACCTCCATTCTATGATTTCACACACCTCCATTCTATGATTTCACACACCTCCATTCTGTGACTTCACACACCTCCATTCTGAGTTCGAACACCTCCGTTCTGTGACTTAACACACCTCCATTCTGTGAATTCACACACCTCCATTCTGAGTTCACACACCTCCATTCTGTGACTTCATACACCTCCATTCTGACTTCACACAGCTCCATTCTATGACTTCACTCACCTCAATTCTGTGCCTTCACACACCTCCATTCTATGACTTCACACACCTCCATTCAGTGACTTCACACAGCTCAATTCTGTGACTTCACACACCTCCATTATGACTTCACACACCTCCATTCTATGACTTCACACAATTCCATTCTATGACTTCACACACCTCCATTCTTTGACTTCATACACCTCCATTTTGAGTTCACACACCTCCATTCTGTGACTTCACACACCTCCATTCTGTGATTTCACACACAACCATTCTATGACTTAACACACCTTCATTCTTACTTCACAAACATCCATTCTATGATCACACACCTCCATTCTCTGACTTCACACACCTCCATTCTGTGACTTCACACACCTCCATTCAGTGACTTCACACACCTCAATTCCGTGACTTCACACACCTCAATTCTCACTTCACACACCTCCATTCTATGACTTCACACAATTCCATTCTATGACTTCACACACCTCCATTCTTTGACTTCACACACCTCCATTGTGAGTTCACACACCTCCATTCTGTGACTTCACACACCTCCATTCTGTGCCTTCACACACCTCCATTCTGTGACTTCACACACCTCCATTCTATGATTTCTCACACCTCCATTCTATTAATTCACACACCTCCATTCTGTGACTTCACACAACTCCATTCTATAACTTCCCACACCTCCATTCTGTGACTTCACACACCTACATTCTGAGTTCACAAACCTCGATTCTGTGACTTAACGCACCTTCATTCTGTGACTTCACACACCTCCATTCTATGACTTCACACACCTCCATTCTATGACTTCACACACCTCCATTCTATGACTTCACACACCTCCAGTCTTTGCCTTCACAACCCTCCATTCTGTGACTTCAAACACCTCCATTCTATAACTTCACACACCTCCATTGTGACTTCCCACACCTCCAATCTGAGTTCACACACCTCCGTTCTGACTTCACACAGCTCCATAAAATGACTTCACACACCTCCATTCTGTGACTTCGCACACCTCCATTCTGACTTCACACAGCTCCATTCTCTGACTTCCCACACCTCCATTCTATGATTTCACACACCTCCATTCTATGATTTCACACACCTCCATTCTGTGACTTCACACACCTCCATTCTGAGTTCGAACACTTCCGTTCTGTGACTTAACACACCTCCATTCTGTGAATTCACACACCTCCATTCTGAGTTCACACACCTCCATTCTGTGACTTCATACACCTCCATTCTGACTTCACACAGCTCCATTCTATGACTTCACTCACCTCCATTCTGTGCCTTCACACACCTCCAATCTATGACTTAACACACCTTCATTTTTACTTCAGAAACATCCATTCTATGACTTCACACACCTACATTCTATGACTTCACACACTTCCATTCTATGACTTCACACACCTCCATTCTGTGACTTCACACACCTCAATTCTGTGACTTCACACACCTCCTTATGACTTCACACACATCCATTCTATGACTTCACACACCTCCATTCTATGACTTCGCACACCTCCATTCTGTGACCTCACACACCTCCATTCTGTGACTTCACACACCTCCATTTTGACTTCACACACTTCCATTGGTTGACTTCACACACCGCCATTCTGTGACTTCACACACCACCATTGTTTGACTTCATACACCTCCATTTTTGGACTTCACACACCTCCATTCCATGACTTCACACATCTCCATTTTATGAGTTCGCACACCTCCATTTTGACTTCACACACCTCCATTCTGTGACTTCACACACCTTCATTCTACTTCAGAAACATCCATTCTATGACTTCACACACCTCCATTCTATGACTTCACAAACCTCCATTCTGTGTCTTCACACACCTCCATTCTGAGTTCACACACCTCAATTCTGTCACTTCACACACCTCAATTCTGGCTTCACACACCTCCATTCTATGACTACACAATTCCTTTCTATGACTTCACACACCTCCATTCTTTGACTACACACACCTCCATTGTGAGTTCACACACCTCCATTCTATGACTTCGCACACCTCCATTATGACTTCACACAGCTCCGTTCTATGACTTCACACACCTCCATTCTGTGCCTCACACACCTCCATTCCATGACTTAACACACCTTCATTCTTACTTCACAAATATCCATTCTATGATCACACACCTCCATTAAATGACTTCACACACCTCCATTCTATGACTTCACACACCTCCATTCAGTGACTTCACACACCTCAATTCTGTGACTTCACACACCTCCATTATGACTTCACACACCTCCATTCTATGACTTCACACACCTCCATTCTGACTTCACACAGCTCCATTCTATGACTTCACTCACCTCAATTCTGTGCCTTCACACACCTCCATTCTATGACTTAACACACCTTCATTTTTACTTCAGAAACATCCATTCTATGACTTCACACACCTCCATTCTATGACTTCACACACCTCCATTCTATGACTTCACACACCTCCATTCTGTGACTTCACACACCTCAATTCTGTGACTTCACACACCTCCTTATGACTTCACACACATCCATTCTATGACTTCACACACCTCCATTCTATGACTTCACACACCTCCATTTTGTGATTTCACACACCTCCATTATGAGTTCACACACCTCCATTCTGTGACTTCACACACCTCCAATCTGACTTCACACAGCTCCATTCTATGACTTCACACACCTCCATTCTGTGACTTCACACACCTCCATTCTATGACTTCACACATCTCCACTCCATTGTGACTTCACACACCTCCATTCCATGAGTTCACACGCATCCATTCTGACTTCACACACCTCCATTCTATGACTTCACACACCTCCATTCTGATTTCACAAACCTCCATTCTATGACTTCACACAACTCCATTCTGACTTCACACACCTCCATTCTGTGACTTCACACACCTCCATTCCATGACTTCACACACCTCCATTCAATGACTTCACACACCTCCATTCTTTGACTTCACACACCTCCATTCTATGAGTTCACACACCTCCATTTGTGACTCTACACAACACCTTTTTGACTTCACACACCTCCTTTCTGTGATTTCACACACCTCCATTTTGTGACTTCACACACCTTTATTGTTTGACTTCACACACCTCCATTCTTTGACTTCACACACCTCCATTCCATGACTTCACACACCTCCATTCTATGAGTTCACACACCTCCATTCTATGAGTTCACACACCTCCATTTTGACTTCACACACCTCCATTCTATGACTTCACACACCTTCATTCTTACTTCAGAAACATCCATTCTATGACTTCACGCACTTCCATTCTATGACTTCACACTCCTCATTTCTGAGTTGACACACCTCCATTCTATGACTTCACACACCCCCATTGTGACTTCACACACTCCATTCTATGAGTTCACACACCTCCATTCTGACTTCACACACCTCCATTCTATGACTTCACACAGCTGCATTCTGACATCAGACACCTCCATTTGTGACTTCACACACCACAATTTTGACTTCAAACACCTTCGTTCTGTGACTTCACACACCTCCATTCTGTGACTTCACACACCTACATTTGGACTTCACACACTTCCATTCTTTGACTTAACACCCCTGCATTCTCTGACTTCACACACAACCATTGTTTGACTTCACACACCTATATTCTTGGACTTCACACACCTCCATTCCATGACTTCACACATCTCCATTTTATAAGTTCACACACCTCCATTTTGACTTCACACACCTCCATTCTATGAGTTCACACATCTTCATTCTACTTCAGAAACATCCATTCTATGACTTCACACACCTCCATTCTATGACTTCACAAACCTCCATTCTGTGACTTCACACACCTCCATTCTGAGTTCACACACCTCAATTCCGTGACTTCACACACCTCAATTCTCACTTCACACACCTCCATTCTATGACTTCACACAATTCCATTCTATGACTTCACACACCTCCATTCTTTGACTTCACACACCTCCATTGTGAGTTCACACAACTCCATTCTATGACTTCCCACACCTCCATTCTGTGACTTCACACACCTACATTCTGAGTTCACAAACCTCGATTCTGTGACTTAACGCACCTTCATTCTGTGACTTCACACACCTCCATTCTATGACTTCACACACCTCCATTCTATGACTTCACACACCTCCATTCTATGACTTCACACACCTCCATTCTTTGACTTCACACCCCTCCATTCTGTGACTTCACACACCTCCATTCTATAAATTCACACACCTCCATTCTATTACTTCACAAACCTCCATTTTGACTTCACACACGTCCATTCTGTGCCTTCACACACCTCCCTAACCTGACTTCACACACCTCCATTCTATGACTTCACACACCTCCATTCTGTGACTTCACACACCACAATTCTGTGATTTCTCACGCCTCCATTATGAGTTCACACACCTCCATTCTATGACTTCACACACCTCCATTCTATGACTTCACACACCTAGATTCTGTGAATTGACACACCTCCATTCTGAGTTCAAACACCTCCATTCTGTGACTTTACACACCTCCATTCTGACTTCACACAGCTCCATAAAATGACTTCACACACCTCCATTCTGTGACTTCGCACATCTACATTCTGACTTCACACAGCTCCATTCTCTGACTTCCCACACTTCCATTCTATGATTTCACACAACTCCATTCTATGACTTCACACACCTCCATTCTGTGACTTCACACACCTCCATTCTATGACTTCACACACCTCCATTCTGACTTCACACATCTCCATTCCTTGACTTCACACAACTCCATTCTGACTTCACACACCTCCACTCTGTGACTTCACACACCTCCATTCCATGACGTCACACACCTCCATTCGATGACTTCACACACCTCCATTCTTTGACTTCACACACCTCCATTCTATGAGTTCACACACCTCCATTTGTGACTCTACACACCACCTTTTTGACTTCACACACCTCCATTCTGTGATTTCACACACCTCCATTCGGTGACTTCACACACCTTTATTGTTTGACTTAACACACCTCCATTCTTTGACTTCACACACCTCCATTCCATGACTTCACACACCTCCATTCTATGAGATCTCTCACCTCCATTCTATGAGTTCACACACCTCCATTTTGACTTCACACACCTCCATTCTATGACTTCACACACCTTCATTCTTACTTCAGAAACATCCATTCTATGACTTCACGCACTTCCATTCTATGACTTCACAAATCTCCATTCTGTGAATTCACACACCTCCATTCTGAGTTCACACACCTCCATTCTCTGAGTTCACACACCTCCATTCTGTGACTTAACACACCTCCATTCTATGACTTCACAGACCTCCATTCTGTGACTTCACACACCTTTATTGTTTGACTTCACACACCTCCATTCTGGGACTTCACACACCTCCATTTTGAGTTCACACACCTCCATTCTGTGACTTCACACACCTCCAATCTGTGACTTCAAACACCGCCATTCTGTGATTTCACACATCTCAATTCTGTGACTTCACACACCTCCATTCTATGACTTCACACACCTCCATTCTGTGACCTCACACACCTCCATTCTGTGACTTCACAGACCTCCATTTTGACTTCACACACTTCCATTCGTTGACTTCACACACCTCCATTTTTGGACTTCACACACCTCCATTCCATGACTTCACACATCTCCATTTTATGAGTTCGCACACCTCCATTTTGACCTCACACTCCTCCATCCTGTGACTTCACACACCTTCATTCTACTTCAGAGACATCCATTCTATGACTTCACACACCTCCATTCTATGACTTCACAAACCTCCATTCTGTGTCTTCACACACCTCCATTCTGAGTTCACACACCTCAATTCTGTGACTTCACACACCTCAATTCTGGCTTCACACACCTCCATTCTATGACTACACAATTCCTTTCTATAACTTCACACACCTCCATTCTTTGACTTCACACACCTCCATTGTGAGTTCACACACATCTCCATTCTATGACTTCACACACCTCCATTATGACTTCACACAGCTCCGTTCTATGACTTCACACACCTCCATTCTGTGCCTTCACACACCTCCATTCTATGACTTAACACACCTTCATTCTTACTTCACAAACATCCATTCTATGATCACACACCTCCATTCTATGACTTCACACACCTCCATTCTATGACTTCACACACCTCCATTCAGTGACTTCACACACCTCAATTCTGTGACTTCACACACCTCCATTATGACTTCACACACCTCCATTCTATGACTTCACACACCCCCATTCTATGACCTCACACCTCCATTCTGTGACTTCACACACCTCCATTCTGAGTTCACACACCTCCATTGTGTGACTTCACACACCTCAATTCTCACTTCACACAGCTTCATTCTATGACTTCACACACCTCCATTCTGTGACTTTACACACCTCCATTCTATGATTTCACACACCTACATTGTGACTTCACACACCTCCATTCTATGAGTTCACACACCTCCATTCTATGAGTTCTCAGACCTCCATTCTATGAGTTCACACACCTCCATTTTGACTTCACACACTTCCATTCTATGACTTCACACACCTTCATTCTTACTTCAGAAACATCCATTCTATGACTTCACACACCTCCATTCCATGACTTCACACACCTCCATTCTTTGACTTCACACACCTCCATTCTATGAGTTCACACACATCCATTTGTGACTCTACAGACCACCTTTTTGACTTCACACACCTCAATTCTGTTATTTCACGCACTTCCATTCTGTGACTTCATACAACATTTTTGTTTGATTCACACACCTCCATTCTTTGACTTCGCACACCTCCATTCCATGACTTCACACACCTCCATTCTATGAGTTCACACACCTCCATTCTATGAGTTCACACACCTCCATTTTGACTTCACACACCTCCATTCTGTGACTTCACACACCTCCATTCTGGGACTTCACACACCTCCATTCTGTGACTTCACACACCTCTATTCTGTGACTTCACACACCTCCATTCTGTGACTTCACACACCTTCATTCTGTGACTTCACACACCTCCAGTTTGACTTCACATACTTCCATTCTTTGACTTCACACACCTCCATTCTGTGACTTCACACACCACCATTGTTTGACTTCACACACCTCCATTTTTGGACTTCACACACCTACATTCCATGACTTCACACTTCTCCATTTTATGAGTTCGCACACCTCCATTTTGACTTCACACACGTCCATTCTTTGACTTCACACACCTCCATTGTGAGTTCACATACCTCCATTCTATAATTTCACAAACCTCCATTCTGTGACTTCACACACCTCCATTCTGAGTTCACACACCTCAATTCTGTGACTTCACACACCTCAATTCTGGCTTCACACACCTCCATTCTATGACTTCACACACTTCCATTCTATGACTTCACACACCTCCATTCTTTGACTTCTCACACCTCCATTGTGAGTTCACACACCTCCATTCTGTGGCTTCACACACTTCCATTCTGTGACTTCACACACCTCCATTCTGTGACTTCACACACCTCCATTGTATGACTTCACACACCTATATTCTATGAATTCACACATCTCCATTCTGTGACTTCACACAACTCCATTCTATGACTTCCTACACCTCCATTCTGGGAATTCACACACCTCCAATCTGAGTTCACACACCTCCGTTCTGTGACTTAACACACCTTCATTCCGTGACTTCACACACCTTCATTCTATGACTTCACACACCTCCATTCTATGAATTCACACACCTCCATTCTATGACTTCACACACCTCCATGCTTTGAATTCGCACACCTCCATTCTTTGAGTTCACACACCTCCATTTTGAGTTCACACACCTCCATTCTGTGACTTTGCACACCTCCATTCTGTGACTTTGCACACCTCCATTGTTTGACTTCACACACCTCCATTCTTTGACTTCACACACCTCCATTCCATGACTTCACACACCTCCACTCTATCAGTTCACACACATCCATTCTATGAGTTCACACACCACCATTTTGACTTCACACACCTCCATTCTATGACTTCACACACCTACAGTCTTACTTCAGAAACTTCCATTCTATGACTTCACACACCTCCATTCTATGACTTCACAAACCTCCATTCTATGACTTCACACACCTCCATTCTATGACTTCACACACCTCCATTCTATGACTTCACACACCTCCATTCTGTGACTTCACACACCTCCATTCTATGAGTTCACACACCTGCATTGTGACTTCACACACCACCATTCTATGACTTCACACACCTCCATTCTGACTTCACATACCTCCATTCTGACTTCACAAACATCAATTCTGTGACTTCACACACCTCCATTCTTTGACTTCACACACCTCCATTCTGAGTTCACACACCTACATTCTGACTTCACAAACATGAACTCTGTGATTTCACACACCTCCATTCTATGACTTCACACACCTCCATTCTATGACTTCACACACCTCCATTTTATGACTTCACAAACCTCCATTCTGACTTCACACACCTCCATTCTGACTTCACAAACATCAATTCTGTGACTTCACACACCTCCATTCTATGACTTCACACAGCTCCATTCTATGACTTCACACAACTCCATTCTATCACTTCACACACTTCCATTCTTTGACTTTACACACCTCCATTCTATGACTTCACACACCTCCATTCTGACTTCACACATCTCCATTCCTTGACTTCACACAACTCCATTCTGACTTCACACACCTCCAATCTGTGACTTCACACACCTCCATTCCATGACGTCACACACCTCCATTCGATGACTTCACACACCTCCATTCTTTGACTTCACACACCTCCATTCTATGAGTTCACACACCTCCATTTGTGACTCTACACACCACCGTTTTGACTTCACACACCTCCATTCTGTGATTTCACACACCTCCATTCGGTGACTTCACACACCTTTATTGTTTGACTTCACACACCTCCATTCTTTGACTTCACACACCTCCATTCCATGACTTCACACACCTCCATTCTATGAGATCTCTCACCTCCATTCTATGAGTTCACACACCTCCATTTTGACTTCACACACCTCCATTCTATGACTTCACACACCATCATTCTTACTTCAGAAACATCCATTCTATGACTTCACGCACTTCCATTCTATGACTTCACAAATCTCCATTCTGTGAATTCACACACCTCCATTCTGAGTTCACACACCTCCATTCTCTGAGTTCACACACCTCCATTCTGTGACTTAACACACCTCCATTCTATGACTTCACAGACCTCCATTCTGTGACTTCACACACCTTTATTGTTTGACTTCACACACCTCCATTCTGGGACTTCACACACCTCCATTTTGAGTTCACACACCTCCATTCTGTGACTTCACACACCTCCAATCTGTGACTTCAAACACCGCCATTCTGTGACTTCACACATCTCAATTCTGTGACTTCACACACCTCCATTCTATGACTTCACACACCTCCATTCTGTGACCTCACACACCTCCATTCTGTGACTTCACAGACCTCCATTTTGACTTCACACACTTCCATTCGTTGACTTCACACACCTCCATTTTTGGACTTCACACACCTCCATTCCATGACTTCACACATCTCCATTTTATGAGTTCGCACACCTCCATTTTGACCTCACACTCCTCCATCCTGTGACTTCACACACCTTCATTCTACGTCAGAGACATCCATTCTATGACTTCACACACCTCCATTCTATGACTTCACAAACCTCCATTCTGTGTCTTCACACACCTCCATTCTGAGTTCACACACCTCAATTCTGTGACTTCACACACCTCAATTCTGGCTTCACACACCTCCATTCTATGACTACACAATTCCTTTCTATAACTTCACACACCTCCATTCTTTGACTTCACACACCTCCATTGTGAGTTCACACACCTCCATTCTATGACTTCACACACCTCCATTATGACTTCACACAGCTCCGTTCTATGACTTCACACACCTCCATTCTGTGCCTTCACACACCTCCATTCTATGACTTAACACACCTTCATTCTTACTTCACAAACATCCATTCTATGATCACACACATCCATTCTATGACTTCACACACCTCCATTCTATGACTTCACACACCTCCATTCAGTGACTTCACACACCTCAATTCTGTGACTTCACACACCTCCATTATGACTTCACACACCTCCATTCTATGACTTCACACACCCCCATTCTATGACCTCACACCTCCATTCTGTGACTTCACACACCTCCATTCTGAGTTCACACACCTCCATTCTGTGACTTCACACACCTCAATTCTCACTTCACACAGCTTCATTCTATGACTTCACACACCTCCATTCTGTGACTTTACACACCTCCATTCTATGATTTCACACACCTACATTGTGACTTCACACACCTCCATTCTATGAGTTCACACACCTCCATTCTGACTTCACACAACTCCATTCTGAATTCACACACCTCCATTCTTTGACTTCACACACCTCCATACTATGAGTTCTCAGACCTCCATTCTATGAGTTCACACACCTCCATTTTGACTTCACACACTTCCATTCTATGACTTCACACACCTTCATTCTTACTTCAGAAACATCCATTCTATGACTTCACACACCTCCATTCCATGACTTCACACACCTCCATTCTTTGACTTCACACACCTCCATTCTATGAGTTCACACACATCCATTTGTGACTCTACAGACCACCTTTTTGACTTCACACACCTCAATTCTGTTATTTCACGCACTTCCATTCTGTGACTTCATACAACATTTTTGTTTGATTCACACACCTCCATTCTTTGACTTCACACACCTCCATTCCATGACTTCACACACCTCCATTCTATGAGTTCACACACCTCCATTCTATGAGTTCACACACCTCCATTTTGACTTCACACACCTCCATTCTGTGACTTCACACACCTCCATTCTGTGACTTCACACACCTTCATTCTGTGACTTCACACACCTCCAGTTTGACTTCACATACTTCCATTCTTTGACTTCACACACCTCCATTCTGTGACTTCACACACCACCATTGTTTGACTTCACACACCTCCATTTTTGGACTTCACACACCTACATTCCATGACTTCACACTTCTCCATTTTATGAGTTCGCACACCTCCATTTTGACTTCACACACCTCCATTCTATGACTTCACACACTTCCATTCTATGACTTCACACACGTCCATTCTTTGACTTCACACACCTCCATTGTGAGTTCACATACCTCCATTCTATAATTTCACAAACCTCCATTCTGTGACTTCACACACCTCCATTCTGAGTTCACACACCTCAATTCTGTGACTTCACACACCTCAATTCTGGCTTCACACACCTCCATTCTATGACTTCACACACTTCCATTCTATGACTTCACACACCTCCATTCTTTGACTTCTCACACCTCCATTGTGAGTTCACACACCTCCATTCTGTGGCTTCACACACTTCCATTCTGTGACTTCACACACCTCCATTCTGTGACTTCACACACCTCCATTGTATGACTTCACACACCTATATTCTATGAATTCACACATCTCCATTCTGTGACTTCACACAACTCCATTCTATGACTTCCTACACCTCCATTCTGGGAATTCACACACCTCCATTCTGAGTTCACACACCTCCGTTCTGTGACTTAACACACCTTCATTCCGTGACTTCACACACCTTCATTCTATGACTTCACACACCTCCATTCTATGAATTCACACACCTCCATTCTATGACTTCACACACCTCCATGCTTTGAATTCGCACACCTCCATTCTTTGACTTCACACACCTCCATTTTGAGTTCACACACCTCCATTCTGTGATTTTGCACACCTCCATTCTGTGACTTTGCACACCTCCATTGTTTGACTTCACACACCTCCATTCTTTGACTTCACACACCTCCATTCCATGACTTCACACACCTCCACTCTATCAGTTCACACACATCCATTCTACGAGTTCACACACCACCATTTTGACTTCACACACCTCCATTCTATGACTTCACACACCTACAGTCTTACTTCAGAAACTTCCATTCTATGACTTCACACACCTCCATTCTATGACTTCACAAACCTCCATTCTATGACTTCACACACCTCCATTCTATGACTTCACACACCTCCATTCTATGACTTCACACACCTCCATTCTGTGACTTCACACACCTCCATTCTATGAGTTCGCACACCTGCATTGTGACTTCACACACCTCCATTCTATGACTTCACACACCTCCATTCTGACTTCACATACCTCCATTCTGACTTCACAAACATCAATTCTGTGACTTCACACACCTCCATTCTTTGACTTCACACACCTCCATTCTGAGTTCACACACCTACATTCTGACTTCACAAACATGAACTCTGTGATTTCACACACCTCCATTCTATGACTTCACACACCTCCATTCTATGACTTCACACACCTCCATTTTATGACTTCACAAACCTCCATTCTGACTTCACACACCTCCATTCTGACTTCACAAACATCAATTCTGTGACTTCACACACCTCCATTCTATGACTTCACACAGCTCCATTCTATGACTTCACACAACTCCATTCTATGACTTCACACACTTCCATTCTTTGACTTTACACACCTCCATTTTTTGACTTCACACACCTCCATTCTGTGACTTCACACACCTCAATTCTGTGACTTCACACACCTACATTCTGACTTCACACACCTCCATTCTATGACTTCACACACCTCCATTCTGACTTCACACACCTCCTTTCTATGACTTCCACACCTCCATTCTGTGACTTCACACACCACCATTCTATGACTTCACATACCTCCATTGTGACTTCACACACCTCCATTCTATGAGTTCACACACCTCCATTCTGACTTCACACACCTCCATTCTATGACTTCACACACCTCCATTCTGACTTCACACACCTCCATTCTATGACTTCACACAACTCCATCTGACTTCACACACCTCCATTCCATGACTTCACACACCTCCATTAGATGACTTCACACACCTCCATTCTTTGACTTCATGCACCTCTATTCTATGAGTTCACACACCTCCATTCTGTGACTTCACACACCTATATTGTTTGACTTCACACACCTCCATTCTTTGACTTCACACACCTCCATTCCATGACTTCACACACCTCCATTCTATGAGTTCACACACCTCCATTCTATGAGTTCACACACCTCCGTTTTGACTCCACACACCTCCATTCTTTGACTTCATACACCTTCATTCTCACTTCAGAAACATCCATTCTATGACTTCACCCTCCTCCATTCTATGACTTCACAAACCTCCGTTCTGTGACCACACACCTCCATTCTGAGTTCCCACACCTCCATTCTGTGACTTCACCCACCTCCATCCTGACTTCACACACCTCCATTCTGACTTCACAAACAATTCTTTGACTTCACACACCTCCATTCTATGATTTCACACACTTCCATTCTATGAATTCACACACCTCCATTCTATGACTTCACACACCTCATTTCTGAGTTGACACACCTCCATTCTGTGATTTCACACACCTCCAATTTGACTTCACAAACCCCCATTCTATGACTTCACACAGCCCCATTGTGACTTCACACACTCCATTCTATGAGTTCACACACCTCCATTCTGAGATCACACACCTCCATTCTATGACTTCACACATCTGCATTCCGACTTCAGACACCTCCATTTGTGACTTCACACACCACAATTTTGACTTCAAACACCTTCATTCTGTGACTTCACACACCTCCATTCTGTGACTTCACACACCTCCATTTTGACTTCACACACTTCCATTCTTTGACTTAACACACCTCCATTCTGTGACTTCACACACAACCATTGTTTGACTTCACACACCTATATTCTTGGACTTCACACACCTCCATTCCATGACTTCACACATCTCCATTTTATGAGTTCACACACTTCCATTTTGACTTCACACACCTCCATTCAATGACTTCCCACACCTTCATTCTACTTCATAAACATCCATTCTATGACTTCACACACCTCCATTCTATGAATTCACACACCTCCATTCTATGACTTCACACACCTCCATGCTTTGACTTCGCACACCTCCATTCTTTGACTTCACACACCTCCATTTTGAGTTCACACACCTCAATTTTGTGACTTCACACACCTCCATTTTGACTTCACACACTTCCATTCTGTGACTTCACAAACCTCCATTCTGTGACTTCGCACACCTCCATTGTTTGACTTCACACACCTCCATTCTTTGACTTCACACACCTCCATTCCATGACTTCACACACCTCCACTCTATCAGTTCACACACATCCATTCTATGAGTTCACACACCACCATTTTGACTTCACACACCTCCATTCTATGACTTCACACACCTACAGTCTTACTTCAGAAACTTCCATTCTATGACTTCACACACCTCCATTCTATGACTTCACACACCTCAATTCTGTGACTTCACACACCTCAATTCTGGCTTCACACACCTCCATTCTATGACTACACAATTCCTTTCTATGACTTCACACACCTCCATTCTTTGACTTCACACACCTCCATTGTGAGTTCACACACCTCTATTCTATGACTTCACACACCTCCATTATGACTTCACACAGCTCCATTCTATGACTTCACACACCTCCATTCTGTGCCTTCACACACCTCCATTCTATGACTTAACACACCTTCATTCTTACTTCACAAACATCCATTCTATGATCACACACCTCCATTCTATGACTTCACACACCTCCAATCTATGACTTCACACACCTCCATTCAGTGACTTCACACACCTCAATTCTGTGACTTCACACACCTCCATTATGACTTCACACACCTCCATTCTATGACTTCACACACCCCCATTCTATGACCTCACACCTCTATTCTGTGACTTTACACACCTCCATTCTGAGTTCACACACCTCCATTGTGTGACTTCACACACCTCAATTCTCACTTCACACAGCTTCATTCTATGACTTCACACACCTCCATTCTGTGACTTTACACACCTCCATTCTATGATTTCACACACCTACATTGTGACTTCACACACCTCCATTCTATGAGTTCACACACCTCCATTCTGACTTCACACACCTCCATTCTATGACTTCACACACCTCCATTCTGACTTCACACACCTCCATTCTTTGACATCACAAACCTCCATTCTATGAGTTCTCAGACCTCCATTCTTTGAGTTCACACACCTCCATTTTGACTTCACACACCTCCATTCTATGACTTCACACACCTTCATTCTTACCTCAGAAACATCCATTCTATGACTTCACACACCTCCATTCTATGACTTCACACACCTCCATTCTGTGACTTCACACACCTCCATTCCATGACTTCACACACCTCCATTCTTTGACTTCACACAACTCCATTCTATGAGTTCACACACCTCCATTCTGACTTCACACACCTCCATTCTATGACTTCACACACCTCCATTCTGTGACTTCACACACCACCATTCTATGACTTCACATACCTCCATTCTGACTTCACACACCTCCATTCTATGAGTTCACACACCTCCATTCTGACTTCACACACCTCCATTCTATGACTTCACACACCTCCATTCTGACTTCACACACCTCCATTCTATGACTTCACACAACTCCATCTGACTTCACACACCTTCATTCCATGAATTCACACACCTCCATTCGATGACTTCACACACCTCCATTCTTTGACTTCATGCACCTCTATTCTATGAGTTCACACACCTCCATTCTGTGACTTCACACACCTATATTGTTTGACTTCACACACCTCCATTCTTTGACTTCACACACCTCCATTCCATGACTTCACACACCTCCATTCTATGAGTTCACACACCTCCATTCTATGAGTTCACACACCTCCGTTTTGACTCCACACACCTCCATTCTTTGACTTCATACACCTTCATTCTCACTTCAGAAACATCCATTCTATGACTTCACCCTCCTCCATTCTATGACTTCACAAACCTCCGTTCTGTGACCACACACCTCCATTCTGAGTTCCCACACCTCCATTCTGTGACTTCACCCACCTCCATCCTGACTTCACACACCTCCATTCTGACTTCACAAACAATTCTTTGACTTCACACACCTCCATTCTATGATTTCACACACTTCCATTCTATGAATTCACACACCTCCATTCTATGACTTCACACACCTCATTTCTGAGTTGACACACCTCCATTCTGTGATTTCACACACCTCCAATTTGACTTCACAAACCCCCATTCTATGACTTCACACTGCCCCATTGTGACTTCACACACTCCATTCTATGAGTTCACACACCTCCATTCTGAGATCACACACCTCCATTCTATGACTTCACACAGCTGCATTCCGACTTCAGACACCTCCATTTGTGACTTCACACACCACAATTTTGACTTCAAACACCTTCATTCTGTGACTTCACACACCTCCATTCTGTGACTTCACACACCTCCATTTTGACTTCACACACTTCCATTCTTTGACTTAACACACCTCCATTCTGTGACTTCACACACCACCATTGTTTGACTTCACACACCTATATTCTTGGACTTCACACACCTCCATTCCATGACTTCACACATCTCCATTTTATGAGTTCACACAGTTCCATTTTGACTTCACACACCTCCATTCAATGACTTCCCACACCTTCATTCTACTTCATAAACATCCATTCTATGACTTCACACACCTCCATTCTATGAATTCACACACCTCCATTCTATGACTTCACACACCTCCATGATTTGACTTCGCACACCTCCATTCTTTGACTTCACACACCTCCATTTTGAGTTCACACACCTCCATTTTGTGACTTCACACACCTCCATTTTGACTTCAAACACTTCCATTCTGTGACTTCACAAACCTCCATTCTGTGACTTCGCACACCTCCATTGTTTGACTTCACACACCTCCATTCTTTGACTTCACACACCTCCATTCCATGACTTCACACACCTCCACTCTATCAGTTCACACACATCCATTCTATGAGTTCACACACCACCATTTTGACTTCACACACCTCCATTCTATGACTTCACACACCTACAGTCTTACTTCAGAAACTTCCATTCTATGACTTCACACACCTCCATTCTATGACTTCACACACCTCAATTCTGTGACTTCACACACCTCAATTCTGGCTTCACACACCTCCATTCTATGACTACACAATTCCTTTCTATGACTTCACACACCTCCATTCTTTGACTTCACACACCTCCATTGTGAGTTCACACACCTCCATTCTATGACTTCACACACCTCCATTATGACTTCACACAGCTCCATTCTATGACTTCACACACCTCCATTCTGTGCCTTCACACACCTCCATTCTATGACTTAACACACCTTCATTCTTACTTCACAAACATCCATTCTATGATCACACACCTCCATTCTATGACTTCACACACCTCCATTCTATGACTTCACACACCTCCATTCAGTGACTTCACACACCTCAATTCTGTGACTTCACACACCTCCATTATGACTTCACACACCTCCATTCTATGACTTCACACACCCCCATTCTATGACCTCACACCTCCATTCTGTGACTTTACACACCGCCATTCTGAGTTCACACACCTCCATTCTGTGACTTCACACACCTCAATTCTCACTTCACACAGCTTCATTCTATGAGTTCACACACCTCCATTCTGTGACTTTACACACCTCCATTCTATGATTTCACACACCTACATTGTGACTTCACACACCTCCATTCTATGAGTTCACACACCTCCATTCTGACTTCACACACCTCCATTCTATGACTTCACACACCTCCATTCTGACTTCACACACCTCCATTCTTTGACATCACAAACCTCCATTCTATGAGTTCTCAGACCTCCATTCTTTGAGTTCACACACTTCCATTTTGACTTCACACACCTCCATTCTATGACTTCACACACCTTCATTCTTACTTCAGAAACATCCATTCTATGACTTCACACACCTCCATTCTATGACTTCAAACACCTCCATTCTGTGACTTCACACACCTCCATTCCATGACTTCACACACCTCCATTCTTTGACTTCACACACCTCCATTTTATGAGTCCACACACCTCCATTTGTGACTCTACACACCACCTTTTTGACTTCACACACCTCAATTCTGTGATTTCACACACCTCCATTCTGTAACTTCACACAACATTTTTGTTTGACTTCACACACCTCCATTCTTTGACTTCACACACCTCCATTCCATGACTTCACACACCTCCATTCTATGAGTTCACACACCTCCATTCTATGAGTTCACACACCTCCATTTTGACTTCACACACCTCCATTCTGTGACTTCACACACCTCCATTCTGGGACTTCACACACCTCCATTCTGTGACTTCACACACCTCTATTCTGTGACTTCACACACCTCCATTCTGTGACTTCACACACCTTCATTCTGTGACTTCACACACCTCCAGTTTGACTTCACATACTTCCATTCTTTGACTTCACACACCTCCATTCTGTGACTTCACACACCACCATTGTTTGACTTCACACACCTCCATTTTTGGACTTCACACACCCACATTAAATGACTTCACACTTCTCCATTTTATGAGTTCGCACACCTCCATTTTGACTTCACAAACCTCCATTCTATGACTTCACACACTTCCATTCTATGACTTCACACACATCCATTCTTTGACTTCACACACCTCCATTGTGAGTTCACATACCTCCATTCTATGATTTCACAAACCTCCATTCTGTGACTTCACACACCTCCATTCTGAGTTCACACACCTCAATTCTGTGACTTCACACACCTCAATTCTGGCTTCACACACCTCCATTCTATGACTTCACACACTTACATTCTATGACTTCACACACCTCCATTCTTTGACTTCTCACACCTCCATTGTGAGTTCACACACCTCCATTCTGTGACTTCACACACTTCCATTCTGTGACTTCACACACCTCCATTCTGTGACTTCACACACCTCCATTGTATGACTTCACACACCTATATTCTATGAATTCACACATCTCCATTCTGTGACTTCACACAACTCCATTCTATGACTTCCCACACCTCCATTCTGGAAATTCACACACCTCCATTCTGAGTTCACAATCCTCCGTTCTGTGACTTAACACACCTTCATTCCATGACTTCACACACCTTCATTCTATGACTTCACACACCTCCATTCTATGACTTCACACACCTCCATGCTTTGACCTTGCACACCTCCATTCTTTGACTTCACACACCTCCATTTTGAGTTCACACACCTCCATTCTGTGACTTCACACACCTCCATTTTGACTTCACACACTTCCATTCTGTGACTTCACAAACCTCCATTCTGTGACTTCGCACACCTCCATTGTTTGACTTCACACACCTCCATTCTTTGACTTCACACACCTCCATTCCATGACTTCAAACACCTCCACTCTATCAGTTCACACACATCCATTCTATGAGTTCACACACCACCATTTTGACTTCACACACCTCCATTCTATGACTTCACACACCTACAGTCTTACTTCAGAAACTTCCATTCTATGACTTCACACACCTCCATTCTATGACTTCACAAACCTCCATTCTATGACTTCACACACCTCCATTCTATGACTTCACACACCTCCATTCTATGACTTCACACACCTCCATTCTGTGACTTCACACACCTCCATTCTATGAGTTCACACACCTGCATTGTGACTTCACACACCTCCATTCTATGACTTCACACACCTCCATTCTGACTTCACATACCTCCATTCTGACTTCACAAACATCAATTCTGTGACTTCACACACCTCCATTCTTTGACTTCACACACCTCCATTCTGAGTTCACACACATACATTCTGACTTCACAAACATGAATTCTGTGATTTCACACACCTCCATTTTTTGACTTCACACACCTCCATTCTATGACTTCACACACCTCCATTCTACGACTTCACACACCTCCATTCTATGACTTCACACACTTCCATTCTTTGATTTTACACACCTACATTCTGACTTAACACACCTCCATTCTATGACTTCACACACCTCCATTCTGACTTCACACACCTCCTTTCTATGACTTCCACACCTCCATTCTGTGACTTCACACACCACCATTCTATGACTTCACATACCTCCATTGTGACTTCAAACACCTCCATTCTATGAGTTCACACACCTCCATTCTGACTTCACACACCTCCATTCTATGACTTCACACACCTCCATTCTGACTTCACACACCTCCATTCTATGACTTCACACAACTCCATCTGACTTCACACACCTCCATTCCATGACTTCACACACCTCCATTCGATGACTTCACACACCTCCATTCTTTGACTTCATGCACCTCCATTCTATGAGTTCACACACCTCCATTCTGTGACTTCACACACCTATATTGTTTGACTTCACACACCTCCATTCTTTGACTTCACACACCTCCATTCCATGACCTCACACACCTCCATTCTATGAGTTCACACACCTAAATTCTATGAGTTCACACACCTCCGTTTTGACTCCACACACCTCCATTCTTTGACTTCATACACCTTCATTCTCACTTCAGAAACATCCATTCTATGACTTCACCCTCCTCCATTCTATGACTTCACAAACCTCCGTTCTGTGACCACACACCTCCATTCTGAGTTCCCACACCTCCATTCTGTGACTTCACCCACCTCCATCCTGACTTCACACACCTCCATTCTGACTTCACAAACAATTCTTTGACTTCACACACCTCCATTCTATGATTTCACACACTTCCATTCTATGAATTCACACACCTCCATTCTATGACTTCACACACCTCATTTCTGAGTTGACACACCTCCATTCTGTGATTTCACACACCTCCAATTTGACTTCACAAACCCCCATTCTATGACTTCACACAGCCCCATTGTGACTTCACACACTCCATTCTATGAGTTCACACACCTCCATTCTGACATCACACACCTCCATTCTATGACTTCACACAGCTGCATTCCGACTTCAGACACCTCCATTTGTGACTTCACACACCACAGTTTTGACTTCAAACACCTTCATTCTGTGACTTCACACACCTCCATTCTGTGACTTCACACACCTCCATTTTGACTTCACACACTTCCATTCTTTGACTTAACACACCTCCATTCTGTGACTTCACACACCACCATTGTTTGACTTCACACACCTATATTCTTGGACTTCACACACCTCCCTTCCATGACTTCACACATCTCCATTTTATGAGTTCACACACTTCCATTTTGACTTCACACACCTCCATTCAATGACTTCCCACACCTTCATTCTACTTCATAAACATCCATTCTATGACTTCACACACCTCCATTCTATGAATTCACACACCTCCATTCTATGATTTCACACACCTCCATTCTTTGAATTCACACCCCTCCATTCTGTGACTTCACACACCTCCATTCTATAAATTCACACACCTCCATTGTGACTTCCCACATCTCCAATCTGAGTTCACACACCTCCGTTCTGACTTCACACACCTCCATTATATGACTTCACACACCTCCATTCTGTGACTTCGCACAACTCAATTCTGACTTCACACAGCTCCATTCTCTGACTTCCCACACCTCCATTCCAAGATTTCACACCCCTACATTCTATGACGTCACACACCTCCATTCTGTGACTTCACACACCTCCATTCTATGACTTCACACACCTCCATTCTGACTTCACACACCTCCATTCCTTGACTTCACACAACTCCATTCTGACTTCTCACACCTCCACTCTGTGACTTCACACACCTCCATTCCATGACGTCACACACCTCCATTCGATGACTTCACACACTTCCATTCTTTGACTTCACACACCTCCATTCTATGAGTTCACACACCTCCATTTGTGACTCTACACACCACCTTTTTGACTTCACACACCTCCATTCTATGAGATCTCTCACCTCCATTCTATGAGTTCACACACCTCCATTTTGACTTCACACACCTCCATTCGATGACTTCACACACCTTCATTCTTACTTCAGAAACATCAATTCTATGACTTCACGCACTTCCATTCTATGACTTCACAAATCTCCGTTCTGTGACTTCACACACCTCCATTCTGAGTTCACACACCTCCATTCTCTGAGTTCACACACCTCCATTCTGTGACTTTACACACCTTTATTGTTTGACTTCACACATCTCCATTCTGGGACTTCACACACCTACATTGTGAGTTCAAACACCTCCATTCTGTGACTTCACACACCTCCAATCTGTGACTTCAAACACGGCCATTCTGTGACTTCACACATCTCCATTCTGTGACTTCACACACCTCCATTCTATGAATTCACACTCCTCCATTCTGTGACCTCACACACCTCCATTCTGTGACTTAACACACCTCCATTTTGACTTCACACACTTCCATTCTTGACTTCACACACCGCCATTCTGTGACTTCACACACCACCATTGTTTGACTTCACACTCCTCCATTTTTGGACTTCACACACCTCCGTTCCATGACTTCACACATCTCCATTTTATGAGTTCGCACACCTCCATTTTGACTTCACACACCTCCATTCTGTGACTTCACACACCTTCATTCTACTTCAGAAACATCCATTCTATGACTTCACACACCTCCATTCTATGACTTCACAAACCTCCATTCTGTGTCTTCACACACTTCCATTCTGAGTTCACACACCTCAATTCTGTGACTTCACACACCTCAATTCTGGCTTCACACACCTCCATTCTATGACTTCCCACAATTCCTTTCTATGATTTCACACACCTCCATTCTTTGACTTCACACACCTCCATTGTGAGTTCACACACCTCCATTCTATGACTTCACACACCTCCATTATGACTTCACACACCTCCATTCTATGACTTCACACACCTCCATTCAGTGACATCACACACCTCCATTCTGACTTCACACACCTCCATTCTCTGACTTCACACAACTCCATTCTGACTTCACACACGTCCATTCTGTGACTTCACACACCTCCATTCCATGACTTCACACACCTCCATTCGATGACTTCACACACCTCAATTCTCACTTCACACAGCTTCATTCTATGACTTCACACACCTCCATACTGTGACTTCACACACCTCCATTCTATGATTTCACACACCTACATTGTGACTTCACACACCTCCATTCTATGAGTTCTCACACCTCCATTCTGACTTCACACACCTCCATTCTATGACTTCACACACCTCCATTCTGACTTCACACACCTCCATTCTATGACTTCACACAACTCCATTCTGACTTCACACACCTCCATTCTGTGACTTCACACACCTCCATTCCATGACTTCACACACCTCCATTCGATGACTTCACACACCTCCATTCTTTGACTTCACACACCTCCATTCTATGAGTTCTCAGACCTCCCTTCTATGAGTTCACACACCTCCATTTTGACTTCACGCACCTCCATTCTATGACATCATACACCTCCATTCTTACTTCAGAAACATCCATTCTATGACTTCACACACCCCCATTCTATGACTTCACACACCTCCATTCTGTGACTTCACACACCTCCATTCCATGACTTCACACACCTCCATTCTTTGACTTCACACACCTCCATTCTATGAGTTCACACACCTCCATTTGTGACTCTACACACCACCTTTTTGAGTTCACACACCTCCATTTTGTGATGTCACACACCTCCATTCTGTGACTTCACACACCATTTTTGTTTGACTTCACACACCTCCATTCCATGACTTCACACAACTCCATTCTATGACTTCACACAGCTCCATTCTATGACTTCACACACCTCCATTCTGTGACTTCACACACCTCCATTCTATGAGTTCACACACCTGCATTGTGACTTCACACACCTGCATTCTATGACTTCACACACCTCCATTATGACTTCACACACCTCCATTCTATGACTTAACACACCTTCATTCTTACTTCACAAACATCCATTCTATGATCACACACCTCCATTCTATGACTTCACACACCTCCATTCTATGACTTCACACACCTCCATTCTATGACTTCACACACCTCCATTCTATAACTTCACACACCTCCATTCTATGACTTCACACACCTCCATTCTGTGAATTCACACACCTCCATTCTATGAGTTCACACACCTGCATTGTGAATTCACACACCTCCATTCTATGACTTCACACACCTCCATTCTGACTTCACACACCTCCATTCTGACTTCACAAACATCCATTCTGTGACTTCACACACCTCCATTGTTTGACTTCACACACCTCCATTGTGAGTTCACACACCTACATTCTGACTTCACAAACATCAATTCTGTGATTTCACACACCTCCATTCTATGTCTTCACACACCTCCATTCCATGACTTCACACACCTCCATTCTATGACTTCACACACCTCCATTGTATGACTTCACACACCTCCATTCTATGACTTCACACACTTCCATTCTTTGACTTCACGCACCTCCATTTTTTGACTTCACACATCTCCATTGTGAGTTCACACACCTCCATTCTATGACTTCACCCACCTCCATTCTGACTTCACACATCTCCATTCTATGACTTCACACACCTCCATTCGGTGCCTTCACACATCTCCATTTTATGACTTCACACACCTCCATTCTATGAGTTCACACACCTTCATTCTGTGACTTCACACACCTCAATTCTGTGACTTCACACACCTACATTCTGACTTCACATACATCCATTCTATGACTTCACACACCTCCATTCTGTGACTTCACACAAATCCATTCCATGACTTCACACACCTCCATTCTGTGATTTCACACACCTCCATTCTGTGACTTCACACACTTTTATTGTTTGACTTCACACAATGCATTCTATGACTTCACACACCTTTATTCCATGACTTCACACACCTCCATTCTATGAGTTCTCAGACCTCCATTCTATGAGTTCACACACCTCCATTTTGACTTCATATACCTCCATTTTATGACTTCACACACATTCATTCTTATTCAGAAACATCCATTCTATGACTTCACACACCTCCATTCTATGACTTCACACACCTCCATTCTGTGACTGCACACACCTCCATTCCATGACTTCACACACCTCCATTCTTTGACTTCACACACCTCCATTCTATAAGTTCACACACCTCCATTTGTGACTCTACACACCACATTTTTGACTTCAAACACCTCCATTCTGTGATTTCACACACCTCAATATTGTGACTTCACACACCTTTATTGTTTGACTTCACACACCTCCATTCTTTGACTTCAGACACCTCCATTCTATGACTTCACACACCTCCATTGCATGACTTCACACACCTCCATTCTATGACTTCACAAACCTCCATTCTATGAGTTCACACTCCTCCATTTTGACTTCACACACCTCCATTCTGTGACTTCACACACCTCCATTCTGTGACTTCACACACCTCCATTCTATGACTTCACACACCTACATTCTGTGCCTTCACACACCTCCATTCTTTTAGTTCACACACCTCCATTTTGACTTCACACCCTTCCATTCTTTGAATTCACACGCCTCCATTCTGTGACTTCACACACATTAACATTGTTTGACTTCACACACCTCTATTTTTGGACTTCACACACCTCCATTCCATGACTTCACACATCTCCATTTTATGAGTTCGCACACCTACATTTTGACTTCACACACCTCCATTCTATGACTTCACACCCCTTCATTCTACTTCAGAAATATCCATTCTATGACTTCACACACCTCCATTCTATGATTTCACAAACCTTCATTCTGTGACTTCACACACCTCCATTCTGAGTTCACACACCTCAATTCTGTGACTTCACACACCTCAATTCTGGCTTCACACACCTCCATTCTATGACTTCACACACTTCCATTCTATGATTCACACACCTCCATTGTGTGACTTCACACACCTCCATTCTTTGACTTCACACACCTCCATTCTGTGACTTCACACACCTCCATTCTTTGACTTCACACACCTCCATTCTTTGACTTCAGACACCTCCATTCTATGACTTCACACACCTCCATTCTATGAATTCACACATCTCCATTCTGTGACTTCACACAACTCCATTCTATGACTTCCCACACCTCCATTATGGGACTTCACACACCTTCATTCTATGATTTCACACACCTACATTCTATGACTTCACACACCTCCATTCTATGACTTCACACACCTATATTCTTTGACTTCGCACACCTCCATTCTTTGACTTCACACACCTCCATTTTGAGTTCACACACATACATTCTGTGACTTCACACACCTCCATTTGTGACGTTACACACCACCATTTTGACTTCACACACCTCCATTCTGTGACTTCACACACCTCCATTTTGACTTCACACACTTCCATTCTGTGACTTCACACACCTCCATTCTGTGACTTCGCACACCTCCATTGTTTGACTTCACACACCTCCATTCTTTGACTTCACACACCTCCATTCCATGCCTTCACACACCTCTACTCTATCAGTTCACACACATCCATTCTATGAGTTCACACACCACCTTTTTGACTTCACACACCTCCATTCTATGACTTCACACACCTACATTCTTACTTCAGGAACATCCATTGTATGAATTCACCCACCTCCATTCTATGACTTCACAAACCTCCATTCTATGACTTCACACTCCTCTATTCTATGACTTCACACACCTCCATTCTATGACTTCACACACCTCCATTCTATGACTTCACACACCTCCATTCTATGAGTTCACACACCTCCATTCTGTGACTTCACACACCTCCATTCTATGAGTTCACACACCTGCATTTTGACTTCACACACCTCCATTCTGTGACTTCACACACCTCCATTCTGAATTCACAGAACTCCATTCTGACTTCACAAACATCAATTCTGTGACTTCACACACCTCCATTCTTTGACTTCACACACCTCCATTGTGAGTTCACACAAGTCCATTCTGGCTTCCCAAACATCAATTCTGTGACTTCACACACATCCATTCTACGACTTCACACACCTCCATTCTATGACTTCACATACCTCCATTCTGACTTCACACACCTCCATTCTGACTTCACAAACATCAATTCTGTGACTTCACACACCTCCATTCTATGACTTCACACACCTCCATTCTATGCCTTCACACACCTCCATTCTATGACTTCACACACTTCCATTCTTTGACTTCACACACCTCCATTCTTTGACTTCACACATCTCCATTGTGAGTTCACACACCTTCAGTCTATGACTTCACACACCTCCATTCTGACTTCACACAGCTCCATTCTATGACTTCACACACCTCCATTCTCTGCCTTCACACTTCTCCATTCTAGGACTTAACACATCTTCATTCTTACTTCACAAACATCCATTCTATGACTTCACACAACTCCATTCTATGACTTCACACACCTCCATTCTATGACTTCACACACATCCATTCTGTGACTTCACACATCTCAATTCTGTGATTTCACACACCTATATTATGACCTCACACACCTCCATTCTATGACTTTACACACCTCCATTCCATGACTTCACACACCTCCATTCTGTGACTTCACACACCTCCATTCTGGGTTCACACACCTCCATTCTGTGACTTCACACACCACCAATCTGACTTCACACAGCTCCATTCTATGACTTCACACACCTCCATTCTGTGACTTCACACACCTCCATTCTATGACTTCACACACCTCCATTGTTACTTCACACTCCTCCATTCTATGAGTTCACACACCTCCATTCTGACTTCACACACCTCCATTCTATGACTTCACACACCTCCATTCTGACTTCACACACCTCCATTCTGACTTCACACACCTCCATTCTATGACTACACACAACTCCATTCTGACTTCACACACCTCCATTCTGTGACTTCACACACCTCCATTCCATGACTTCCCACACCTCCATTCGATGACTTCACACACCTTTATTCTTTGACTTCACACACCTCCATTCTATGAGTTAAAACACCTCCATTTGTGACTCTACACACCAACTTTTTTACTTCACAAACCTCCATTCTGTGATTTCACACACCTCTATTCTGTGACTTCACACACCTTTATTGTTTGACTTCACACACCTCCATTCTTTGACTTAACACACCTCCATTCCATGACTTCACACACCTCCATTCTATGAGTTCACACACCTCCATTCTATGAGTTCACACACCTCCATTTTGACTTCACACACCTTCATTCTTACTTCAGAAACATCCATTCTATGACTTCACGCACCTCCAATCTATGACTTCACAAATCTCCGTTCTGTGACTTAACACACCTCCTTTCTGAGTTCACACACCTCCATTCTCTGAGTTCACACACCTCCATTCTGTGACTTAACACACCTCCATTGTGAGTTCACACACCTTCATTCTGTGACTTCACAGACCACCATTCTGTGACTTCACACACCTTTATTGTTTGACTTCACACCCCTCCATTCTGTGACTTCACACACTTCCATTGTGAGTTCACACACCTTCATTCTGTGACTTCACACACCTCCATTCTGTGACTTCACACACCTCCATTCTGTGACTTCACACACCTACATTCTATGACTTCATACACCTCCATTCCATGACTTCACACATCTCCATTTTATGAGTTCACACACCTCCATTTTGACTTCACACACCTTCATTCTTACTTCAGAAACATCCATTCTATGACTTCACGCACCTCCAATCTATGACTTCACAAATCTCCGTTCTGTGACTTAACACACCTCCTTTCTGAGTTCACACACCTCCATTCTCTGAGTTCACACACCTCCATTCTGTGACTTAACACACCTCCATTGTGAGTTCACACACCTTCATTCTGTGACTTCACAGACCTCCATTCTGTGACTTCACACACCTTTATTGTTTGACTTCACACACCTCCATTCTGTGACTTCACTCACTTCCATTGTGAGTTCACACACCTTCATTCTGTGACTTCACACACCTCCATTCTGTGACTTCACACACCTCCATTCTGTGACTTCACACACCTACATTCTATGACTTCATACACCTCCATTCCATGACTTCACAC
The DNA here is from genome assembly GCA_024803745.1 of Megascapheus bottae. NCBI lineage: Eukaryota > Metazoa > Chordata > Mammalia > Rodentia > Geomyidae > Megascapheus > Megascapheus bottae. Next base: position 185,747 of record JANJXV010001000.1, on the reverse strand, counting down.
ATCTCCATTTTATGAGTTCACACACCTCCATTTTGACTTCACACACCTCCTTTCTATGACTTCACCCACCTCCATTCTGACTTCACAGAGCTCCATTCTATGACTTCACACACCTCCATTCTGTGCCTTCACACATCTCCATTTTATGACTTCACACACCTCCATTCTATGAGTTCACACACCTTCATTCTGTGACTTCACACACCTCAATTCTGTGACTTCACACACCTACATTCTGACTTCACATACCTCCATTCTATGACTTCACACACCTCCATTCTGACTTCACACACCTCCTTTCTATGACATCCACACCTCCATTCTGTGACTTCACAAACCACCATTCTATGACTTCACATACCTTCATTGTGACTTCACACACCTCCATTCTATGAGTTCACACACCTCCATTCTGACTTCACACACATCCATTCTATGACTTCACACACCTCCATTCTGACTTCACACACCTCCATTCTATGACTTCACACAACTCCATCTGACTTCACACACCTCCATTCCATGACTTCACACACCTCCATTCGATGACTTCACACACCTCCATTCTTTGACTTCATGCACCTCCATTCTATGAGTTCACACACCTCCATTCTGTGACTTCACACACCTATATTGTTTGACTTCACACACCTCCATTCTTTGACTTCACACACCTCCATTCCATGACTTCACACACCTCCATTCTCTGAGTTCACACACCTCCATTCTATGAGTTCACACACCTCCATTTTGACTTCACGCACCTCCATTCTTTGACATAATACACCTTCATTCTCACTTCAGAAACATCCATTCTATGACTTCACGCACCTCCATTCTATGACTTCACAAACCTCCGTTCTGTGACCACACACCTCCATTCTGAGTTCCCACACCTCCATTCTGTGACTTCACCCACCTCCATCCTGACTTCACACACCTCCATTCTGACTTCACAAACAATTCTTTGACTTCAAATACCTCCATTCTATGATTTCACACACTTCCGTTCTATGAATTCACACACCTCCATTCTATGACTTCACACACCTCATTTCTGAGTTGACACACCTCCATTCTGTGATTTCACACACCTAAAATTTTACTTAACAAACCCCCATTCTATGACTTCACACAGCCCCATTGTGACTTCACACACTCCATTCTATCAGTTCACACACCTCCATTCTGACTTCACACACCTCCATTCTATGACTTCACACAGCTGCATTCCGACTTCAGACACCTCCATTTGTGACTTCACACACCACAATTTTGACTTCAAACACCTTCATTCTGTGACTTCACACACCTCCATTCCGTGACTTCACACACCTCCATTTTGACTTCACACACTTCCGTTCTTTGACTTAACACACCTCCATTCTGTGACTTCACACACCACCATTGTTTGACTTCACACACCTATATTCTTGGACTTCACACACCTCCATTCCATGACTTCACACATCTCCATTTTATGAGTTCACACACTTCCATTTTGACTTCACACACCTCCATTCAATGACTTCACACACCTTCATTCTACTTCATAAACATCCATTCTATGACTTCACACACCTCCAATCTATGACTTCACAAACCTCAATTCTGTGACTTCACACACCTCCATTCTGAGTTTACACACCTGAATTCCGTGACTTCACACAGCTCAATTCTCACTTCACACACCTCCATTCTATGACTTCACACAATTCCATTCTATGACTTCACACACCTGCATTCTTTGACATCACACACCTCCATTGTGAGTTCAAACACCTCCATTCTTTGACTTCACACACATCCATTCTGTGACTTCACACACCTCCATTCTGTGACTTCACACAACTCCATTCTATGATTTCTCACACCTCCATTCTATTAATTCACGCACCTCCATTCTGTGACTTCACACAACTCCATTCTATGACTTCCCTCACCTCCATTCTGGGACTTCACACACCTCCATTCTATGACTTCACACACCTATATTCTATGAATTCACACATCTCCATTCTGTGACTTCACACAACTCCATTCTATGACTTCCCACACCTCCATTCTGGGAATTCACACACCTCCATTCTGAGTTCACACACCTCCGTTCTGTGACTTAACACACCTTCATTCCGTGACTTCACACACCTTCATTCTATGACTTCACACACCTCCATTCTATGACTTCACACACCTCCATTCTTTGACTTCACACACCTCCATTCTATGAGTTCACACACATCCATTTGTGACTCTACACACCACCTTTTTGACTTCACACTTCTCCATTCTGTGATTTCACACATCTCCATTCTGTGACTTCACACACCTTTATTGTTTGACTTCACACACCTCCATTCTTTGACTTCACACACCTCCATTCCATGACTTCACACACCTCCATTCTATGAGATCGCTCACCTCCATTCTATGAGTTCACACATCTCCATTTTGACTTCACACACCTCCATTCTATGACTTCACACACCTTCATTCTTACTTCAGAAACATCCATTCTATGACTTCACAAATCTCCGTTCTGTGACTTCACACACCTCCATTCTACGACTTCACACACCTACATTCTGTGACTTCACACACCTCCATTCTGTTACTTCACACACCTCCATTTTGACTTCACACACTTCCATTCTTTGAATTCACACACCTCCATTCTGTGACTTCACACACATTAATATTGTTTGACTTCACACACCTCTATTTTTGGACTTCACACACCTCCATTGCATGACTTCACACATCTCCATTTTATGAGTTCGCACACCTCCATTTTGACTTCACACACCTTCATTCTTACTTCAGAAACATCCATTCTATGACTTCACGCACCTCCAATCTATGACTTCACAAATCTCCGTTCTGTGACTTAACACACCTCCTTTCTGAGTTCACACACCTCCATTCTCTGAGTTCACACACCTCCATTCTGTGACTTAACACACCTCCATTGTGAGTTCACACACCTTCATTCTGTGACTTCACAGACCACCATTCTGTGACTTCACACACCTTTATTGTTTGACTTCACACCCCTCCATTCTGTGACTTCACACACTTCCATTGTGAGTTCACACACCTTCATTCTGTGACTTCACACACCTCCATTCTGTGACTTCACACACCTCCATTCTGTGACTTCACACACCTACATTCTATGACTTCATACACCTCCATTCCATGACTTCACACATCTCCATTTTATGAGTTCACACACCTCCATTTTGACTTCACACACCTTCATTCTTACTTCAGAAACATCCATTCTATGACTTCACGCACCTCCAATCTATGACTTCACAAATCTCCGTTCTGTGACTTAACACACCTCCTTTCTGAGTTCACACACCTCCATTCTCTGAGTTCACACACCTCCATTCTGTGACTTAACACACCTCCATTGTGAGTTCACACACCTTCATTCTGTGACTTCACAGACCTCCATTCTGTGACTTCACACACCTTTATTGTTTGACTTCACACACCTCCATTCTGTGACTTCACTCACTTCCATTGTGAGTTCACACACCTTCATTCTGTGACTTCACACACCTCCATTCTGTGACTTCACACACCTCCATTCTGTGACTTCACACACCTACATTCTATGACTTCATACACCTCCATTCCATGACTTCACACATCTCCATTTTATGAGTTCACACACCTCCATTTTGACTTCACACACCTCCTTTCTATGACTTCACCCACCTCCATTCTGACTTCACAGAGCTCCATTCTATGACTTCACACACCTCCATTCTGTGCCTTCACACATCTCCATTTTATGACTTCACACACCTCCATTCTATGAGTTCACACACCTTCATTCTGTGACTTCACACACCTCAATTCTGTGACTTCACACACCTACATTCTGACTTCACATACCTCCATTCTATGACTTCACACACCTCCATTCTGACTTCACACACCTCCTTTCTATGACATCCATACCTCCATTCTGTGACTTCACAAACCACCATTCTATGACTTCACATACCTTCATTGTGACTTCACACACCTCCATTCTATGAGTTCACACACCTCCATTCTGACTTCACACACATCCATTCTATGACTTCACACACCTCCATTCTGACTTCACACACCTCCATTCTATGACTTCACACAACTCCATCTGACTTCACACACCTCCATTCCATGACTTCACACACCTCCATTCGATGACTTCACACACCTCCATTCTTTGACTTCATGCACCTCCATTCTATGAGTTCACACACCTCCATTCTGTGACTTCACACACCTATATTGTTTGACTTCACACACCTCCATTCTTTGACTTCACACACCTCCATTCCATGACTTCACACACCTCCATTCTCTGAGTTCACACACCTCCATTCTATGAGTTCACACACCTCCATTTTGACTTCACGCACCTCCATTCTTTGACATAATACACCTTCATTCTCACTTCAGAAACATCCATTCTATGACTTCACGCACCTCCATTCTATGACTTCACAAACCTCCGTTCTGTGACCACACACCTCCATTCTGAGTTCCCACACCTCCATTCTGTGACTTCACCCACCTCCATCCTGACTTCACACACCTCCATTCTGACTTCACAAACAATTCTTTGACTTCAAATACCTCCATTCTATGATTTCACACACTTCCGTTCTATGAATTCACACACCTCCATTCTATGACTTCACACACCTCATTTCTGAGTTGACACACCTCCATTCTGTGATTTCACACACCTAAAATTTTACTTAACAAACCCCCATTCTATGACTTCACACAGCCCCATTGTGACTTCACACACTCCATTCTATCAGTTCACACACCTCCATTCTGACTTCACACACCTCCATTCTATGACTTCACACAGCTGCATTCCGACTTCAGACACCTCCATTTGTGACTTCACACACCACAATTTTGACTTCAAACACCTTCATTCTGTGACTTCACACACCTCCATTCCGTGACTTCACACACCTCCATTTTGACTTCACACACTTCCGTTCTTTGACTTAACACACCTCCATTCTGTGACTTCACACACCACCATTGTTTGACTTCACACACCTATATTCTTGGACTTCACACACCTCCATTCCATGACTTCACACATCTCCATTTTATGAGTTCACACACTTCCATTTTGACTTCACACACCTCCATTCAATGACTTCACACACCTTCATTCTACTTCATAAACATCCATTCTATGACTTCACACACCTCCAATCTATGACTTCACAAACCTCAATTCTGTGACTTCACACACCTCCATTCTGAGTTTACACACCTGAATTCCGTGACTTCACACAGCTCAATTCTCACTTCACACACCTCCATTCTATGACTTCACACAATTCCATTCTATGACTTCACACACCTGCATTCTTTGACATCACACACCTCCATTGTGAGTTCAAACACCTCCATTCTTTGACTTCACACACATCCATTCTGTGACTTCACACACCTCCATTCTGTGACTTCACACAACTCCATTCTATGATTTCTCACACCTCCATTCTATTAATTCACGCACCTCCATTCTGTGACTTCACACAACTCCATTCTATGACTTCCCTCACCTCCATTCTGGGACTTCACACACCTCCATTCTATGACTTCACACACCTATATTCTATGAATTCACACATCTCCATTCTGTGACTTCACACAACTCCATTCTATGACTTCCCACACCTCCATTCTGGGAATTCACACACCTCCATTCTGAGTTCACACACCTCCGTTCTGTGACTTAACACACCTTCATTCCGTGACTTCACACACCTTCATTCTATGACTTCACACACCTCCATTCTATGACTTCACACACCTCCATTCTTTGACTTCACACACCTCCATTCTATGAGTTCACACACATCCATTTGTGACTCTACACACCACCTTTTTGACTTCACACTTCTCCATTCTGTGATTTCACACATCTCCATTCTGTGACTTCACACACCTTTATTGTTTGACTTCACACACCTCCATTCTTTGACTTCACACACCTCCATTCCATGACTTCACACACCTCCATTCTATGAGATCGCTCACCTCCATTCTATGAGTTCACACATCTCCATTTTGACTTCACACACCTCCATTCTATGACTTCACACACCTTCATTCTTACTTCAGAAACATCCATTCTATGACTTCACAAATCTCCGTTCTGTGACTTCACACACCTCCATTCTACGACTTCACACACCTACATTCTGTGACTTCACACACCTCCATTCTGTTACTTCACACACCTCCATTTTGACTTCACACACTTCCATTCTTTGAATTCACACACCTCCATTCTGTGACTTCACACACATTAATATTGTTTGACTTCACACACCTCTATTTTTGGACTTCACACACCTCCATTGCATGACTTCACACATCTCCATTTTATGAGTTCGCACACCTCCATTTTGACTTCACACACCTCCATTCTATGACTTCACACCCCTTCATTCTACTTCAGAAACATCCATTCTATGACTTCACACACCTCCATTCTATGATTTCACAAACCTTCATTCTGTGACTTCACACACCTCCATTCTGAGTTCACACACCTCAATTCTGTGACTTCACACACCTCAATTCTGGCTTCACACACCTCCATTCTATGACTTCACACACTTCCATTTTATGACTTCACACACCTCCATTCTGTGACTTCACACACCTCCATTCTTTGACTTCACACACCTCCATTCTGTGACTCCACACACCTCCATTCTTTGACTTCACCACCTCCATTCTGTGACTTCAGACACCTCCATTCTATAACTTCAAACACCTCCATTCTATGAATTCACACATCTCCATTCTGTGACTTCACACAACTCCATTCTATGACTTCCCACACCTCCATTATGGGACTTCACACACCTCCATTCTGAGGTCACACACCTCCGTTCTGTGACTTAACACACCTTCATTCCGTGACTTCACACACCTTCATTCTATGATTTCACACACCTACATTCTATGACTTCACACACCTCCATTCTATGACTTCACACACCTATATTCTTTGACTTCGCACACCTCCATTCTTTGACTTCACACACCTCCATTTTGAGTTCACACACATACATTCTGTGACTTCACACACCTCCATTTGTGACGTTACACACCAACATTTCACTTCACACACCTCCATTCTGTGACTTCACACACCTCCATTCTGTGACTTCACACACCTCCATTTTGACTTCACACACTTCCATTCTGTGACTTCACACACCTCCATTCTGTGACTTCGCACACCTCCATTGTTTGACTTCACACACCTCCATTCTTTGACTTCACACACCTCCATTCCATGACTTCACACACCTCCATTCTATGACTTCACACACCTCCATTCTATGACTTCACACACCTCCATTCTTACTTCAGGAACATCCATTGTATGAATTCACCCACCTCCATTCTATGACTTCACAAACCTCCATTCTATGACTTCACACTCCTCCATTCTATGACTTCACACACCTCCATTCTATGAATTCACACACTTCCATTCTATGACTTCACACACCTCCATTCTATTACTTCACACACCTCCATTCTGTGACTTCACACACCTCCATTCTATGAGTTCACACACCTGCATTGTGACTTCACACACCTCCATTGTATGACTTCACACACCTCCATTCTGACTTCACACACCTCCATTCTGACTTCACAAACATCAATTCTGTGACTTCACACACCACCATTCCTAGACTTCACAAACCTCCATTCTGACTTCACACACCTCCATTCTGACTTCACAAACATCAATTTTGTGACTTCTCACACCTCCATTTCTGAATTCACACACCTCCATTCTATGACTTCACACACCTCCATTCTATGACTTCACACACTTCCATTCTGTGACTTCACACACCTCTATTCCATGACTTCACACAAATCCATTCCATGACTTCACACACCTCCATTCGATGACTTCACACACCTCCATTCTATGATTTCACACACCTCCCTTGGGACTTCACACACCTCCATTCTATGACTTCACACAACTCCATTCTGACTTCACACACCTCCATTCTGTGACTTCACACAAATCCATTCCATGACTTCACACACCTCCATTCTGTGATTTCACACACCTCCATTCTGTGACTTCACACACTTTTATTGTTTGACTTCACACAATGCATTCTTTGACTTCACACACCTTTATTCCATGACTTCACACACCTCCATTCTATGAGTTCTCAGACCTCCATTCTATGAGTTCACACACCTCCATTTTGACTTCATACACCTCCATTTTATGACTTCACACACATTCATTCTTATTCAGAAACATCCATTCTATGACTTCACACACCTCCATTCTATGAGTTCACACACCTCCATTTGTGACTCTACACACCACATTTTTGACTTCAAACACCTCCATTCTGTGATTTCACACACTTCAATATTGTGACTTCACACACCTTTATTGTTTGACTTCACACACCTCCATTCCATGACTTCACACACCTCCACTCTTTGACTTCACACACCTCCATTCTGTGACTTCACACACCTCCATTCTGTGACTTCACACACCTCCATTCTATGACTTCACACACCTACATTCTGTGCCTTCACACACCTCCATTCTGTGACTTCACACACCTTTATTGTTTGACCTCACACACATCCATTCTTTGACTTCACATACCTCCATTCCAAGACTTCACACACCTCCATTCTATGAGTTCACACACCTCCATTCTATGAATTCACACACCTCCATTTTGACTTCACACACCTCCATTCTATGACTTCACGCACCTTCATTCTTACTTCAGAAACATCCATTCTATGACATCACGTACTTCCATTCTATGACTTCACAAATCTCCGTTCTGCGACTTCACACACCTCCATTCTGGGTTCACACACCTCCATTCTCTGACTTCACACACCTCCATTCTGTGACTAAACACACCTCCCTTCTATGACTTCACAGGCCTCCATTCTGTGACTTCACAAACCTTTATTGTTTGACTTCACACACCTTTATTGTTTGACTTCACACACCTCAATTGTGAGTTCACACACCTCCATTCTGTGACTCCACACACCTCCATTCTGTGACTTCACACACCTCCATTCTGTGACTTCACACATCTCCATTCTGTGACTTCACACACCTCAATTCTGGCTTCACACACCTCCATTCTATAACTTCACACAATTCCATTCTATGACTTCACACTCCTCCATTCTTTGACTTCACACACCTCCATTGTGAGTTCACACACCTCCATTCTATGACTTCACAGAACTCCATTTTGACTGCACACAGCTCCATTCTATGACTTCACACACCTCCATTCTGTGCCTTCAAACTCCTCCATTCTATGACTTAACACACCTTCATTCTGAGTTCACACACCTCACTTCTGTGACTTCACACACCTCAATTCTGGCTTCACACACCTTCATTCTATGACTTCACACACTTCCATTCTATGACTTCACACACCTCCATTCTATGACTTCACAAACCTCCATTGTGAGTTCACACACCTCCATTCTGTGACTTCACACACCTCCATCCTGTGCCTTCAAACACCTCCATTCTATGACTTATCACACCTTCCTTCTTACTTCACAAACATCAATTCTATGACTTCACGCACCTCCACTCTATGACTTCACAAACCTCCATTCTATGACTTCCCACACCTCCATCTGTGACTTCACACACCTCCATTCTGTGACTTCACACACCTCCATTATGACTTCACACACCTCCATTCTATGACTTCACACACCTCCATTCTATGACTTCACACCTCCATTCTGTGACTTCACACACCTCCATTCTGAGTTCACACACCTCCATTCTGTGACTTCACACTCCTCAAATCTGACTTCACACAGCTCCATTCTATGATTTCACACACCTCCATACTGTGACTTCACACACCTCCATTCTATGACTTCACACACCTCCATTGTGACTTCACACACCTCTTTTCGATGACGTCACACATCTCCATTCTGTGACTTCACACACCTCCATTCTGTGACTTCACACACCTCCATTTTGACTTCACACACTTCCATTCTTTGACTTCACACACCTCCATTCTGTGACTTCACACACCATCATTGTTTGACTTCACACACCTCCATTTTTGGACTTCAAACACCTCCTTTCCATGACTTCACTCATCTCCTTTTTATGAGTTCGCACACCTCCATTTTGACTTCACACACCTCCATTTTATGACTTCACACACCTCCATTCTACTTCAGAAACATCCATTCTATGACTTCACACACCTCCATTCTGACTTCACACACCTCCATTTTGACTTTACAAACATCAATTCTTTGACTTCACACACCTCCATTCTTTGACTTCACACACCTCCATTGTGAGTTCACACACCTCCATTCTGACTTCACGAACATCACTTCTGTGACTTCACACACCTCCATTCTATGACTTCACACACCTCCATTGTATGACTTCACACACCTCCATTCTCTGATTTCACGAACCTCCAATCTGACTTCACACACCTCCATTCTGACCTCACAAACATCAATTCTGTGACTTCACACACCTCCATTCTATGTCTTCACACACCTCCATTCTATGACTTCCACACCTCCATTCTATGACTTCACACACTTCCATTCTTTGACTTCACACACCTCCATTGTATGACTTCACACACCTCCATTCTGACTTCACACACCTCCATTCTGACTTCACAAACATCAATTCTGTGACTTCACACACCTCCATTCTTTAACTTCACACACCTCCATTCTGAGTTCACACACCTCCATTCTGACTTCACAAACATCAATTCTGTGACTTCACACACATCCATTCTACGACTTCACACACCTCCATTCCATGACTTCACACACCTCCATTCTTTGACTTCACACACCTCCATTGTGAGTTCACACACCTCCATTCTGTGACTTCACACACCTCCATTCTGTGCCTTCAAACACCTCCATTCAATTACTTAACACACCTTCATTCTTACTTCACAAACATCAATTCTATGACTTCACACACCTCCATTCTATGACTTCAGACACCTCCATCTGTGACTTCACACACCACAGTTCTGTGACTTCACACACCTCCATTATGACTTCACACACCTCCATTGTATGACTTCACACACCTCCATTCTATGACTTCACACACCTCCATTCTTTGACTTCGCACACCTCCATTCTTTGACTTCACACACCTCCATTTTGAGTTCACACACATACATTCTGTGACTTCCCACACCTCCATTTGTGACGTTATACACCACCATTTCACTTCACACACCTCCATTCTGTGACTTCACACACCTCCATTCTGTGACTTCACACACCTCCATTTTGACTTCACACACTTCCATTCTGTGACTTCACACACCTCCATTCTGTGACTTCTCACACCTCCATTGTTTGATTTCACACACCTCCATTCTTTGACTTCACACACCTGCATTCCATGACTTCACACACCTCTACTCTGTCAGTTCACACACATCCATTCTATGAGTTCACACACCACCATTTTGACTTCACACACCTCCATTCTATGACTACACACACCTACATTCTTACTTCAGGAACATCCATTGTATGAATTCACCCACCTCCATTCTATGACTTCACAAATCTCCATTCTATGACTTCACACTCCTCCATTCTATGACTTCACACACCTCCATTCTATGAATTCACACACCTCCATCCTATGACTTCACACACCTCCATTCTATTACTTCACACACCTCCATTCTGTGACTTCACACACCTCCATTCTATGAGTTCACACACCTGCATTGTGACTTCACACACCTCCATTGTATCACTTCACACACCTCCATTCTGACTTCACACACCTCCATTCTGACTTAACAAACATCAATTCTGTGACTTCACACACCTCCATTCTTTAACTTCACACACCTCCATTCTGAGTTCACACACCTCCATTCTGACTTCACAAACATCAATTCTGTGACTTCACACACATCCATTCTACGACGTCACACACCTCCATTCTATGACTTCACACACCTCCATTCTTTGACTTCACACACCTCCATTGTGAGTTCACACACCTCCATTCTGTGACTTCACACACCTCCATTCTGTGCCTTCAAACACCTCCATTCAATGACTTAACACACCTTCATTCTTACTTCACAAACATCAATTCTATGACTTCACACACCTCCATTCTATGACTTCACACACCTCCATCTGTGACTTCACACACCACAGTTCTGTGACTTCACACACCTCCATTATGACTTCACACACCTCCATTGTATGACTTCACACACCTCCATTCTATGACTTCACACACCTATATTCTTTGACTTCGCACACCTCCATTCTTTGACTTCACACACCTCCATTTTGAGTTCACACACATACATTCTGTGACTTCCCACACCTCCATTTGTGACGTTACACACCACCATTTCACTTCACACACCTCCATTCTGTGACTTCACACACCTCCATTCTGTGACTTCACACACCTCCATTTTGACTTCACACACTTCCATTCTGTGACTTCACACACCTCCATTCTGTGACTTCGCACACCTTCATTGTTTGATTTCACACACCTCTATTCTTTGACTTCACACACCTGCATTCCATGACTTCACACACCTCTACTCTGTCAGTTCACACACATCCATTCTATGAGTTCACACACCACCATTTTGACTTCACACACCTCCATTCTATGACTACACACACCTACATTCTTACTTCAGGAACATCCATTGTATGAATTCACCCACCTCCATTCTATGACTTCAAAAACCTCCATTCTATGACTTCACACACCTCCATTCTATGACTTCACACACCTCCATTCTATGAATTCACACACCTCCATCCTATGACTTCACACACCTCCATTCTATTACTTCACACACCTCCATTCTGTGACTTCACACACCTCCATTCTATGAGTTCACACACCTGCATTGTGACTTCACACACCTCCATTGTATGACTTCACACACCTCCATTCTGACTTCACACACCTCCATTCTGACTTCACAAACATCAATTCTGTGACTTCACACACCTCCATTCTTTAACTTCACACACCTCCATTCTGAGTTCACACACCTCCATTCTGACTTCACAAACATCAATTCTGTGACTTCACGCACATCCATTCTACGACTTCACACACCTCCATTCTATGACTTCACAAACCTCCATTCTGACTTCACACACCTCCATTCTGACTTCACAAACATCAATTCTGTGACTTCACACACCTCCATTCATGACTTCACACACCTCCATTCTATGAATTCACACACCTCCATTCTATGACTTCACACACTTCCATTCTGTGACTTCACGCACCTCCTTTCCATGACTTCACACAAATCCATTCCATGACTTCACACACCTCCATTCGATGACTTCACACACCTCCATTCTATGATTTCACACACCTCCCTTGGGACTTCACACACCTCCATTCTATGACTTCACACAACTCCATTCTGACTTCACACACCTCCATTCTGTGACTTCACACACCTCCATTCCATGACTTCACACACCTCCATTCTGTGATTTCACACACCTCTTTTCTGTGACTTCACACACGTTTATTGTTTGACTTCACACAATGCATTCTTTGACTTCACACACCTTTATTCCATGACTTCACACACCTCCATTCTATGAGTTCTCAGACCTCCATTCTGTGAGTTCACACACCTCCATTTTGACTTCATACACCTCCATTTTATGACTTCACACACATTCATTCTTATTCAGAAACATCCATTCTATGACTTCACACACCTCCATTCTATGACTTCCCACACCTCCATTCTGTGACTGCACACACCTCCATTCCATGACTTCACACACCTCCATTCTTTGACTTCACACACCTCCATTCTGTGATTTCACACACCTCAATTCTGTGACTTCACACACCTTTATTATTTGACTTCACACACCTCCATTCTTTGACTTCACACACCTCCATTGCATGACTTCACACACCTCCATTCTATGACTTCACAAACCTCCATTCTATGAGTTCACACACCTCCATTTTGACTTCACACACCTCCATTCTGTGACTTCACACACCTCCATTCTGTGACTTCACACACCTCCATTCTGTGACTTCACACACCTCCATTCTATGACTTCACACACCTACATTCTGTGACTTCACACACCTCCATTCTGTTACTTCACACACCTGCATTTTGACTTCACACACTTCCATTCTTTGAATTCACACACCTCCATTCCGTGACTTCACAAACATTAACATTGTTTGACTTCACACACCTCTATTTTTGGACTTCACACACCTCCATTCCATGACTTCACACATCTCCATTTCATGAGTTCGCACACCTCCATTTTGACTTCACACACCTCCATTCTCCGACTTCACACACCTTCATTCTACTTCAGAAACATCCGTTCTATGACTTCACACAACTCCATTCTATGATTTCACAAACCTTCATTCTGTGACTTCACACACCTCCATTCTGAGTTCACACACCTCAATTCTGTGACTTCACACACCACAATTCTGGCTTCACACACCTCCATTCTATGACTTCACACACTTCCATTCTATGACTTCACACACCTCCATTCTGTGACTTCACACACCTCCATTCTTTGACTTCACACACCTCCATTCTGTGACTTCACACACCTCCATTCTTTGACTTCACACACCTCCATTCTGTGACTTCAGACACCTCCATTCTATGACTTCACACATCTCCATTCTATGAATTCACACATCTCCATTCTGTGACTTCACACAACTCCATTCTATGACTTCCCACACCTCCATTCTGGGACTTCACACACCTCCATTCTGAGGTCACACACCTCCGTTCTGTGACTTAACACACCTTCATTCCGTGACTTCACACACCTTCATTCTATGATTTCACACACCTACATTCTATGACTTCACACACCTCCATTCTATGACTTCACACACCTATATTCTTTGACTTCGCACACCTCAATTCTTTGACTTCACACACCTCCATTTTGAGTTCACACACATACATTCTGTGACTTCACACACCTCCATTTGTGACGTTACACACCACTATTTTGACTTCACACATCTCCATTCTGTGACTTCACACACCTCCATTCTGTGACTTCACACACCTCCATTTTGACTTCACACACTTCCATTCTGTGAATTCACACACCTCCATTCTGTGACTTCGCACACCTCCATTGTTTGACTTCACACACCTCCATTCTTTGACTTCACACACCTCCATTCCATGACTTCACACAACTCTACTCTATCAGTTCACACACATCCATTCTATGAGTTCACACACCACCTTTTTGACTTCACACACCTCCATTCTATGACTTCACACACCTACATTGTTACTTCAGGAACATCTATTGTATGAATTCACCCACCTCCATTCTATGACTTCACAAACCTCCATTCTATGACTTCACACTCCTCCATTCTATGACTTCACACACCTCCATTCTATGACTTCACACACCTCCATTCTATGACTTCACACACCTCCATTGTATGACTTCACACACCTCCATTCTGTGACTTCACACACCACATTTCTATGAGTTCACACACCTGCATTGTGACTTCACACACCTCCATTGTATGACTTCACACACCTCCATTCTGACTTCACACACCTCCATTCTGACTTCACAAACATCAATTCTGTGACTTCACACACCTCCATTCTTTGACTTCACACACCTCCATTGTGAGTTCACACACCTCCATTCTGACTTCACAAACATCAATTCTGTGACTTCACACACATCCATTCTACGACTTCACACACCTCCATTCTATGACTTCACAAACCTCCATTCTGACTTCACACACCTCCATTCTGAGTTCACAAACATCAATTCTGTGATTTCACACACCTCCATTTATGACTTCACACACCTCTATTCTATGACTTCACACAGCTTCATTCTATGACTTCACACACTTCCATTCTGTGACTTCACACACCTCCATTCCATGACTTCACACAAATCCATTCCATGACTTCACACACCTCCATTCGATGACTTCACACACCTCCATTCTATGATTTCACACACCTCCCTTGGGACTTCACACACCTCCATTCTATGACTTCACATAACTCCATTCTGACTTCACACACCTCCATTCTGCGAATTCACACACCTCCATTCCATGACTTCACACACCTCCATTCTGTGATTTCACACACCTCCATTCTGTGACTTCACACACCTTTATTGTTTGACTTCACACAATGCATTCTTTGACTTCACACACCTTTATTCCATGACTTCACACACCTCCATTCTATGAGTTCTCAGACCTCCATTCTGAGTTCACACACCTCCATTTTGACTTCATACACCTCCATTTTATGACTTCACACACATTCATTCTTATTCAGAAACATCCATTCTATGACTTCACACACCTCCATTCTATGACTTCACACACCTCCATTCTGTGACTGCACACAGCTCCATTCCATGACTTCACACACCTCCATTCTTTGACTTCACACACCTCCATTCTATGAGTTCACACACCTCCATTTGTGACTCTACACACCACATTTTTGACTTCACACACCTCCATTCTGTGATTTCAGACACCTCAATTCTTTGACTTCACACACCTTTATTGTTTGACTTCACATACCTCCATTCTTTGACTTCACCCACCTCCATTGCATGACTTCACACACCTCCATTCTGGGACTTCACAAACCTCCATTCTGAGTTCACACACCTCCGTTCTGTGACTTAACACACCTTCATTCTGTGACTTCACACACCTTCATTCTATGACTTCACACACCTCCATTTTATGACTTCACACACCTCCATTCTATGTCTTCACACACCTCCATTCTTTGACTTCGCACACCTCCATTCTTTCACTTCACACACCTCCATTTTGAGTTCACACACCTACATTCTGTGACTTCACACACCACCATTTGTGACTTTGTACACCACCATTTTGACTTCACAAACCTCCATTCTGTGACTTCACAAACCTCCATTCTGTGACTTCACACACCTCCATTTTGACTTCACACACTTCCATTCTGTGACTTCACACACCTCCATTCTGTGACTTCGCATACCTCCATTGTTTGATTTCACACACCTCCATTCTTTGATTTCACACACCTCCATTCCATGACTTCACACACCTCCACTCTATCAGTTCACACACATCCATTCTGTGAGTTCACATACCACCATTTTGATTGCACACACCTCCATTCTATGACTTCACATCTCTACAGTCTTACTTCAAAACATCCATTCTATAACTTTACAGACCTCCATTCTATGAGTTCACAAACGTCCATTCTATGATTTCACACACCTCCATTCTATGACTTCACACACCTCCATTCTATGACTTCACACACCTCCATTCTGACTTCACACACCTCCATTTTGACTTTACAAACATCAATTCTGTGACTTCACACACCTCCATTCTTTGACTTCACACACCTCCATTGTGAGTTCACACACCTCCATTCTGACTTCACAAACATCACTTCTGTGACTTCACACACCTCCATTCTATGACTTCACACACCTCCATTGTATGACTTCACACACCTCCATTCTCTGACTTCACAAACCTCCATTCTGACTTCACACACCTCCATTCTGACCTCACAAACATCAATTCTGTGACTTCACACACCTCCATTCTATGTCTTCACACACCTCCATTCTATGACTTCACACACCTCCATTCTATGACTTCACACACTTCCATTCTTTGACTTCACACACCTCCATTCTTTGACTTCACACACCTCCATTGTGAGTTCACACACCTCCATTCTGACTTCACAAACATCAATTCTGTGACTTCACATACCTCTATTCTATGAGTTCACACACCTCCATTTGTGACTCTACACACCACCTTTTTGACTTCACACACCTCCTTTCTGTGATTTCACACACCTCCATTCTGTGACTTCACACACCTTTATTGTTTGACTTCACACCTCCATTCTTTGACTTCACACACTTCCATTCTATGAGTTCACACACCACCTTTCTATGAGTTCACACACCTCCATTTTGACTTCACACACCTCCATTCTGTGACTTCACACACCTCCATTCTGTGACTTCACACACCTCAATTTTGTGACTTCACATACCTCCATTCTATGACTTCACACACCTCCATTCTGTGACTTCACACACCTCCATTCTGTGACTTCACACACCTCGATTTTGACTTCACACACTTCCATTCTTTGACTACACACCTCCATTCTGTGACTTCACACACCACCATTGTTTGACTTCACACACCTCCATTTTTGGACTTCACACACATCCTTTCCATGACTTCACACATCTCCATGATATGAGTTCGCACACCTCCATTTTGACTTCACACACCTCCATTCTATGACTTCACACACATTCATTCTTATTCAGAAACATCCATTCTATGACTTCACACACCTCCATTCTATGACTTCACACACCTCCATTCTGTGACTGCACACACCTCCATTCCATGACTTCACACACCTCCATTCTTTGACTTCACACACCTCCATTCTATGAGTTCACACACCTCCATTTGTGACTCTTCACACCACATTTTTGACTTCACACACCTCCATTCTGTGATTTCACACACCTCAATTCTGTGACTTCACACACCTTTATTGTTTGACTTCACACACCTCCATTCTTTGACTTCACACACCTCCATTGCATAACTTCACACACCTCCATTCTATGACTTCACAAACCTCCATTCTATGAGTTCACACACCTCCATTTTGACTTCACACACCTCCATTCTGTGACTTCACACACCTCCATTCTGTGACTTCACACACCTCCATTCTATGACTTCACACACCTACATTCTGTGACTTCACACACCTCCATTCTGTGATTTCACACACCTCCATTCTGTGACTTCACACACCTTTATTGTTTGACTTCACACAATGCATTCTTTGACTTCACACACCTTTATTCCATGACTTCACACACTTCCATTCTATGAGTTCTCAGACCTCCATTCTATGAGTTCACACACCTCCATTTTGACTTCATACACCTCCATTTTATGACATCACACACATTCATTCTTATCCAGAAACATCCATTCTATGACTTCACACACCTCCATTCTATGACTTCACACACCTCCATTCTGTGACTGCACACACCTCCATTTGTGACTCTACACACCACATTTTTGACTTCACACACCTCCATTCTGTGATTTCACACACCTCAATTCTGTGACTTCACACACCTTTCTTGTTTGACTTCACACACCTCCATTCTTTGACTTCCCACAACTCCATTGCATGACTTCACACACCTCCATTCTATGACTTCAAAACCTCCATTCTATGAGTTCACACACCTCCATTTTGACTTCACACACCTCCATTCTGTGACTTCACCCACCTCCATTATGTTACTTCACACACCTCCATTTTGACTTCACACACTTCCATTCTTTGACTTCACACACCTCCATTCTGTGACTTCACAAACATTAACATTGTTTGACTTCACACACCTCTATTTTTGGACTTCACACACCTGCATTCCATGACTTCACACATCTCCATTTTATGAGTTCGCACACCACCATTTTGACTTCACACACCTCCATTCTATGACTTCACACACCTTCATTCTACTTCAGAAACATCCGTTCTATGACTTCACACACCTCCATTCTATGATTTCACAAACCTTCATTCGGTGACTTCACACACCTCCATTCTGAGTTCACACACCTCAATTCTATGACTTCACACACCTCAATTCTGGCTTCACACACCTCCATTCTATGACTTCACACACTTCCATTCTATGACTTCACACACCTCCATTCTGTGACTTCACACACCTCCATTCTTTGACTTCACACACCTCCATTCTGTGACTTCAGACACCTTCATTCTATGAATTCACACAACTCCATTCTATGAATTCACACATCTCCATTCTGTGACTTCACACAATTTCATTCTATGACTTCCCACACCTCCATTCTGGGACTTCACACACCTCTATTCTGAGGTCACACACCTCCGTTCTGTGACTTAACACACCTTCATTCCGTGACTTCACACACCTTCATTCTATGATTTCACACACCTACATTCTATGACTTCACACACCTCCATTCTATGACTTCACACACCTATATTCTTTGACTTCGCACACCTCCATTCTTTGACTTCACACACTTCCATTTTGAGTTCACACACATACATTCTGTGACTTCACACACCTCCATTTGTGACGTTACACACCACCATTTTGACTTCACACACCTCCATTCTGTGACTTCACACACCTCCATTCTGTGACTTCACACACCTCCATTTTGACTTCACACACTTCCATTCTGTGACTTCACACACCTCCATTCTATGACTTCGCACACCTCCATTGTTTGACTTCACACACCTCCATTCTGTGACTTCACACACCTCCATTCTGTGAATTCACACACCTCGATGCTCTGACTTCACACACCTCCATTCTTTGACTTCACACACCTCCGTTCCATGAATTCACACACCTCCATTCTATGAGTTCACACACCTCCATTCTATGAGTTCACACACTTCCATTCTTACTTCAGCAACACCCATTCTATGACTTCAGACACCTCCATTCTATGACTTCACACACCTTCATTATTACTTCAGCCACATCCATTCTGTGACTTCACACACCTCCCTTCTGTGACTTCACACACCTCCATTCTATGACTTCACACACCTCCATTCTAAGACTTCACACACCTCCATTCTATGACTTCACACACGTGCATTCTGACTTCACACACCTCCATTCCATGACTTCATACACCTCCATTTTATGACTCCACACACCAACATTCTTTGACTTCACACACCTCCATTCTGTGACTTCACATATTTCCATTCTGACTTCACACACATCCATTCTATGACTTCACAAATCTCCATTCTATGACTTCAGAAACCTCAATTCCATGACTTCATACACCTCCATTCTATGACTTCACACACCTCCTTTCTGAGTTGACACACCTCCATTCTATGCCTTCACACACCTCCAATCTGACTTCACACACCTCCATTCTAAGACTTCACACAACTCCATTCTGTGACTTCAAAAACCTCCATTCTATGTCTTCACACACCTCCATTGTGACTTCACACCCCATCATTCTATGAGTTCACACACAGCCATTCTGACTTCACTCACCTCCATTCTATGACTTCACACAGCTCCATTCTGACTTCACACAGCTCCATTCTATGACTTTGCACACATCTATTCTGACTTCACACACCTCCATTCTATGACTTCACACACCTAGATTCTATGACTTTACACACCTTATTTCTGAGTTGACACACCTCCATTCTGTGATTTCACACACCTCCAATCTGACTTCACACACCTCCATTCTGTGACTTCACACACCTTCATTGTGACTTCACACACCTCCATTCTATGAGTTCACACACCTCCATTCTGACTTCACACACCTCCATTCTATGACTTCACACAGCTAAATTCTGACTTCACACCTCCATTTGTGACTTCACACTCCATACTTTTGACTTCACACACCTCCATTCTGTGACTTCACACACCTCCATTTTGTGACTTCACACACATCCATTTTGACTTCACACACTTCCATTCTATGACTTCACACACCTCCTTTCTGTGACTTCACACACCTCCATTCCATGACTTCACACACCTCCATTCTATGAGAATACACACCACCATTCTATGAGTTCACACACCTACATTGTGACTTCACACACCTCCATTCTATGACTTCACACACCATCATTATTACTTCAGAATCATCCATTCTATGACTTCACACACCTCCATTCTATGACTTCACAAACCTCCGTTCTGTGACCTCACACACCTTCATTTTGAGGTCACACACCTCCATTCTGTGACTTCACACACCTCCATTCTGACTTCACACACCTCCATTCTATGACTTCACACACTTCCTTTCTGTGACTTCACACACCTTCATTCTGTGACTTCACACACCTCCATTCTGTGACTTCACACACCTCCATTCTATGACTTCACACACCTCCATTCTGTGACTTAACACACATCCATTCTGTGACTTCATACACCTCCATTCTATGACTTCACACACCTCCATTCTGTGACTTCACACACCTCCATTCTGGGTTCACACACCTCCAATCTCTCACTTCACAACCCTCCATTCTATGACTTCACACACCTCCATTCTATGACTTCACACACCTTCATTCTATGACTTCACACGTCTATTCTATGATTTTACACACCTCCATTCTGTGACTTCACACACCTCCATTCTATAACTTCACACACCTCCATTCTGTGACTTCACACACCTCCATACTATGACTTCACACACCTCCATTCTATGACTTCACACACCTCCATTCTGTGACTTCACACACCTCCATTCTATAATTTCACACACCTCCAGTCTGTGACTTCACACACCTCCATTCTATGACTTCACACACCTCCATCTATAACTTAACACCCATACATTGTGACTTCACACCTCCATTCTATGAGTTCACACACATGCATTGTGACTTTACACACCTCCATTCTATGATTTCACCCACCAACATTCTGACTTCACACACCTCCATTTTGACTGCACACGCCTCAGTTCTGTGACTTCACACACCTCCATTCTATGATTTCACACACTTCCATTCTATGACTTCACACACCTCATTTCTGAGTTGACACACCTCCATTCTGTGATTTCACACACCTCCAATCTGACTTCACACACCTCCATTCTATGACTTCACACACCTCCATTGTGACTTCACACACCTCCATTCTATGAGTTCACACACCTCCATTCTGACTTCACACACCTCCATTCTATGAGTTCACACAGCTAAATTCTGACTTCACACCTCCATTTGTGACTTCACACTCCACAATTTTGACTTCACACACCTCCATTCTTTGACTTCACACACCTCCATTCTGTGACTTCACACACATCCATTTTCACTTCACACACTTCCGTTCTTTGACTTCACACACCTCCATTCTGTGACTTCGCACACCTCCATTCCATGACTTCACACACCTTCAATTTTTCTTGAGAATCATCCATTCTATGACTTCACACACCTCCATTCTATGATTTCACAAAATTCCATTCTGTGACTTCAAACATCTCCATTCTGACTTCACACACCTCCATTCTATTACTTCACACACTTCCATTCTATGACTTCACACACCTCCATTCTGTGACTTCACACATCTCCATTGTGAATTCACACACCTGCATTCGGTCACTTCACACACCTCAATTCTGTGACTTCACACACCTCCATTCTGTGCCTTCACTCACCTCCATTTTTTGAATTCACATACCTCCATTCTTTGATTTCGCACACCTCCATTCCATGACTTCACACACCTCCATTCCATGAGTTCACACACCTCCATTCTATGAGTTCACACACCACCATTTTGACTTCACACACCTCCATTCTGTGACTTCACACACCTTCATTCTTACTTCAGACACATCCATTCTATGACTTCACACACCTCCATTCTGTGACTTCACACACCTCCATTCTGAGTTCACACACCCCCATTCTGTGACTTCACACACCTTCAATCTGTGACTTGACACACCTCCATTCTATTACTTCACACACCTCCATTCTATGACTTCATGAACCTCCAATATATGACTTCACACACCTCCATTCTGTGACTTCACACACCTCATTCTATGACTTCACACACCTCCATTCTGTGACTTCACACACCTACATTGTGACTTCACAGACCTCCATTCTATGAGTTCACACAAATGCATTGTGAATTCACACACCTCCATTCTATGACTTCACACACCTCCATTCTGACTTCACACACCTCCATTCTGACTTCACACACCTCAATTCTGTGACTTCACACACCTCCATTCTATGACTTCACACACCTCCATTCTATGACTTCACACACCTCCATTCTATGACTTCACACACCTCCTTTCTGAGTTGACACACCTCCATTCTATGACTTCACACACCTCCAATCTGACTTCACACACCTCCATTCTATGACTTCACACAGCTCCATTCTGACTTCACACAGCTCCATTCTATGACTTCGCATACATCTATTCTGACTTCACACACCTCCATTCTGTGATTTCACACACCTCCATTCTATGACTTCACAGACCTCCATTGTATGACTTCACACACCCCCATTGTGTGACTTCACACACCTCCATTCTATGACTTCACACACCTCCATTCTGTGACTTCACACACCTCGATTCTGAGTTCACACACCTCCATTTTGTGATTTCACACACCTACATTCTCAGACTTCACACACCTCCATTCTATGACTTCACACACCTAAATTCTATGACTTCACACACCTCCATTCTATGACTTCACACACCTCCATTCTGTGACTTCACACCCCTCCATTCTATGACTTCACACACCTCCATTCGGTGGCTTCACACACCTCCATTCTATGACCTCACACACCTCCATTCTATCACTTCGCACACCTGCATTGTGACTTCACACACCTCCATTCTATGAGTTCACACACCTCCATTCTGACTTCACACACCTCCATTCTATGACTTCACATACCTCCATTCTGACTTCACACACCTCCATTCTATGACTTCACACAACTGCATATGAGTTCACACACCTCCATTCCATGACTTCACACACCTCCATTCGATGACTTCACACACCTCCATTCTTTGACTGCATGCACCTCCATTCTATGACTTCACACAACTCCATTCTATGACTTCACACACCTCCATTCTGACTTCACAAACCTCAATTCTTTGACTTCACACACTTCCATTCTATGATTTCACATTCTTCCATTCTATGAATTCACACACCTCCATTCTATGACTTCACACACCCCATTTCTTAGTTGACAAACCTCCATTCTGTGATTTCACACACCTCCAATTTGACTTCACACACCCCCATTCTATGACTTCACACACCCCCATTGTGACTTCACGCACTCCATTCTATGAGTTCACACACCTCCATTCTGACTTCACACACCTCCATTCTATGGCTTCACACAGCTGCATTCTGACTTCGGACACCTCCATTTGTGACTTCACACACCACAATTTTGACTTCAAACACCTTCATTCTGTGACTTCACACACCTCCATTCTGTGACTTCACACACCTCCATTTTGACTTCACACACTTCCATTCTTTGACTTAACACACCTGCATTCTGTGACTTCACACACCACCATTGTTTGACTTCACAACCTATATTCTTGGACTTCACACACCTCCATTCCATGACTTCACACATCTCCATTTTATGAGTTCACACACCTTCATTCTACTTCAGAAACATCCATTCTATGACTTCACACACCTCCATTCTATGACTTCACACACCTCCATTCTGAGTTCACACACCTCAATTCCGTGACTTCACACACCTCAATTCTCACTTCACACACCTAAATTCTATGACTTCACACAATTCGATTCTATGACTTCACACACCTCCATTCTTTGACTTCACACACCTCCATTGTGAGTTCACACACCTCCATTCTGTGACTTCACACACCTCCATTCTGTGACTTCACACACCTCCATTCTATGATTTCTCACACCTCCATTCTATTAATTCACACACCTCTATTCTGTGACTTCACACAACTCCATTCTATGACTTCCCACACCTCCATTCTGTGACTTCACACACCTCCATTCTGAGTTCACAAACCTCCATTCTGTGACTTAACGCACCTTCATTCTGTGACTATACACACCTCCATTCTATGACTTCACACACCTCCATTCTATGAGTTCACACACCTTCATACTATGATTTCACACACCTCCAGTCTTTGACTTCACACCCATCCATTCTGTGACTTCACACACCTCCATTCTATAATTTCACACACCTGCATTGTGACTTCCCCCACCTCCAATCTGAGTTCACACACCTCCGTTCTGACTTCACACACCTCCATTCTATGACTTCACACACCTCCATCCTGTGACTTCACACACCTGAATTCTGTGACTTCACACGCCTCCATTATGACTTCACACACCTCCATTATATGACTTCACACACCTCAATTCTATGACTTCACACACCTAGATTCTGTGACTTCACACACCTCCATTCTGAGTTCACACACCTCCATTCTGTGACTTCACACACCTCCATTCTGACTTCACACAGCTCCATAAAATGACTTCACACACCTCCATTCTATGACTTCGCACACCTCCATTCTGACTTCACACAGCTCCATTCTATGACTTCACACACCTCCATTCTGTGACTTCACACACCTCCATTCTGAGTTCACACACCTCCATTCTGTGATTCACACACCTCCAATCTGACTTCACACAGCTCCATTCTATGACTTCACACACCTCCATTCTGTGGCTTCACACACCTCCATTCTATGACTTCACACACCTCCATTGTGACTTCACACACCTCCATTCTATGAGTTTACACACCTCCATTCTGACTTCAGACACCTCCATTCTATGACTTCACACACCTCCATTCTGACTTCACACACCTCCATTCTATGACTTCACACAACTCCATTCTGACTTCACACACCTCCATTCTGTGACTTCACACACCTCCATTATATGACTTCACACACCTCCATTCTGTGACTTCACACACCTCCATTCTATGACTTTACACACCTCCATTCTGTGACTTCACACACCTACATTGTGACTTCACAGACCTCCATTCTATGAGTTCACACAAACGCATTGTGAATTCACAGACCTCCATTCTATGACTTCACACACCTCCATTCTGACTTCCCACACCTCCATTCTGACTTCACACACCTCAATTCTGTGACTTCACACAACTCCATTCTATGATTTCACACACCTCCATTCTATGACTTCACACACCTCCATTCTATGACTTCACACACCTCCTTTCTGAGTTGACACACCTCCATTCTATGACTTCACACACCTCCATTCTATGACTTCACACACCCCCATTGTGTGACTTCACACACCTCCATTCTATGTCTTCACACACCTCCATTCTGTGACTTCACACACCTCGATTCTGAGTTCACACACCTCCATTTTGTGATTTCACACACCTACATTCTATGCCTTCACACACCTCCATTCTATGACTTCATACACCTCCATTCTGTGACTTCACACATCTTCATGCTATGTCTTCACACACCTCCATTCTGTGACTTCACACACCTCCATTCTATTACCTCACATACCTCCATTCTATGACTTCGCACCCCTGCATTGTGACTTCACACACCTCCATTCTATGAGTTCACACACCTCCATTCTGACTTCACACACCTCCATTCTATGAGTTC
Organism: Megascapheus bottae; assembly: GCA_024803745.1. Classification (NCBI taxonomy): domain Eukaryota; kingdom Metazoa; phylum Chordata; class Mammalia; order Rodentia; family Geomyidae; genus Megascapheus; species Megascapheus bottae. Next base: position 158,170 of record JANJXV010001000.1, on the reverse strand, counting down.
ACACACCTCCATTCTGACTTCACACACCTCCATTCTATGACTTCACACAACTCCATCTGACTTCACACACCTACATTCCATGACTTCAAACACCTCCATTCGATGACTTCACACACCTCCATTCTTTGACTGCATGCACCTCCATTTTATGAGTTCACACACCTCCATTCTGTGACTTCACACACCTCCATTCTGTGACTTTGCACACCTGCATTGTGACTTCACACACCTCCATTATATGAGTTTACACACATCCATTCTGACTTCACACACCTCCATTCTATGACTTCACACAACTCCATCTGACTTCACACACCTACATTCCATGACTTCACACACCTCCATTCGATGACTTCACACACCTCCATGCCATGACTTCACACACCTCCATTCTATGAGTTCACACACCTCCATTCTATGATTCACACACCTCCATTTTGACTTCACACACCTCCATTCTTTGACTTCATACACCTTCGTTCTCACTTCAGAAACATCCATTCTATGACTTCAGGCACCTCCATTCTATGACTTCACAAACCTCCGTTCTGTGACCACACACCTCCATTCTGTGACTTCACTCACCTCCATCCTGACTTCACACACCTCCATTCTGACTTCACAAACCTCAATTCTTTGACTTCACACACCTCCATTCTATGATTTCACACGCTTCCATTCTATGAATTCACACACCTCCATTCTATGACTTCACACACCCCATTTCTTAGTTGACACACCTCCATTCTGTGATTTCACACACCTCCAATTTGACTTCACACACCCCCATTCTATGACTTCACACACCCCCATTGTGACTTCACACACTCCATTCTATGAGTTCACACACCTCCATTCTGACTTCACACACCTCCATTCTATGGCTTCACAGAGCTGCATTCTGACTTCAGACACCTCCATTTGTGACTTCACACACCACAATTTTGACTTCAAACACTTTCATTCTGTGACTTCACACACCTCCATTCTGTGACTTCACACACCTCCATTTTGACTTCACAGACTTCCATTCTTTGACTTAACACACCTGCATTCTGTGACTTCACACACCACCATTGTTTGACTTCACAACCTATATTCTTGGACTTCACACACCTCCATTCCATGACTTCACACATCTCCATTTTATGAGTTCACACACCTTCATTCTACTTCAGAAACATCCATTCTATGACTTCACACACCTCCATTCTATGACTTCACAAACCTCCATTCTGTGACTTCACACACCTCCATTCTGAGTTCACACACCTCAATTCCGTGACTTCACACACCTCAATTCTCACTTCACACACCTAAATTCTATGACTTCACACAATTCGATTCTATGACTTCACACACCTCCATTCTTTGACTTCACACACCTCCATTGTGAGTTCACACACCTCCATTCTGTGACTTCACACACCTCCATTCTGTGACTTCACACACCTCCATTCTATGATTTCTCACACCTCCATTCTATTAATTCACACACCTCTATTCTGTGACTTCACACAACTCCATTCTATGACTTCCCACACCTCCATTCTGTGACTTCACACACCTCCATTCTGAGTTCACAAACCTCCATTCTGTGACTTAACGCACCTTCATTCTGTGACTATACACACCTCCATTCTATGACTTCACACACCTCCATTCTATGAGTTCACACACCTTCATACTATGATTTCACACACCTCCAGTCTTTGACTTCACCCCCATCCATTCTGTGACTTCACACACCTCCATTCTATAATTTCACACACCTGCATTGTGACTTCCCACACCTCCAATCTGAGTTCACACACCTCCGTTCTGACTTCACACACCTCCATTCTATGACTTCACACACCTCCATCCTGTGACTTCACACACCTGAATTCTGTGACTTCACACGCCTCCATTATGACTTCACACACCTCCATTCTATGACTTCACACACCTCAATTCTATGACTTCACACACCTAGATTCTGTGACTTCACACACCTCCATTCTGAGTTCACACACCTCCATTCTGTGACTTCACACACCTCCATTCTGACTTCACACAGCTCCATAAAATGACTTCACACACCTCCATTCTATGACTTCGCACACCTCCATTCTGACTTCACACAGCTCCATTCTATGACTTCACACACCTCCATTCTGTGACTTCACACACCTCCATTCTGAGTTCACACACCTCCATTCTGTGATTCACACACCTCCAATCTGACTTCACACAGCTCCATTCTATGACTTCACACACCTCCATTCTGTGGCTTCACACACCTCCATTCTATGACTTCACACACCTCCATTGTGACTTCACACACCTCCATTCTATGAGTTTACACACCTCCATTCTGACTTCAGACACCTCCATTCTATGACTTCACACACCTCCATTCTGACTTCACACACCTCCATTCTATGACTTCACACAACTCCATTCTGACTTCACACACCTCCATTCTGTGACTTCACACACCTCCATTATATGACTTCACACACCTCCATTCTGTGACTTCACACACCTCCATTCTATGACTTTACACACCTCCATTCTGTGACTTCACACACCTACATTGTGACTTCACAGACCTCCATTCTATGAGTTCACACAAACGCATTGTGAATTCACAGACCTCCATTCTATGACTTCACACACCTCCATTCTGACTTCCCACACCTCCATTCTGACTTCACACACCTCAATTCTGTGACTTCACACAACTCCATTCTATGATTTCACACACCTCCATTCTATGACTTCACACACCTCCATTCTATGACTTCACACACCTCCTTTCTGAGTTGACACACCTCCATTCTATGACTTCACACACCTCCATTCTATGACTTCACACACCCCCATTGTGTGACTTCACACACCTCCATTCTATGTCTTCACACACCTCCATTCTGTGACTTCACACACCTCGATTCTGAGTTCACACACCTCCATTTTGTGATTTCACACACCTACATTCTATGCCTTCACACACCTCCATTCTATGACTTCATACACCTCCATTCTGTGACTTCACACATCTTCATTGCTATGTCTTCACACACCTCCATTCTGTGACTTCACACACCTCCATTCTATTACCTCACATACCTCCATTCTATGACTTCGCACCCCTGCATTGTGACTTCACACACCTCCATTCTATGAGTTCACACACCTCCATTCTGACTTCCACACACCTCCATTCTATGAGTTTCACACACCTCCATTCTGACTTCACACACCTCCATTCTATGACTTCACACAACTCCATCTGACTTCACACACCTACATTCCATGACTTCAAACACCTCCATTCGATGACTTCACACACCTCCATTCTTTGACTGCATGCACCTCCATTTTATGAGTTCACACACCTCCATTCTGTGACTTCACACACCTCCATTCTGTGACTTCGCACACCTGCATTGTGACTTCACACACCTCCATTCTATGAGTTTACACACATCCATTCTGACTTCACACACCTCCATTCTATGACTTCACACAACTCCATCTGACTTCACACACCTACATTCCATGACTTCACACACCTCCATTCGATGACTTCACACACCTCCATGCCATGACTTCACACACCTCCATTCTATGAGTTCACACACCTCCATTCTATGATTCACACACCTCCATTTTGACTTCACACACCTCCATTCTTTGACTTCATACACCTTCGTTCTCACTTCAGAAACATCCATTCTATGACTTCAGGCACCTCCATTCTATGACTTCACAAACCTCCGTTCTGTGACCACACACCTCCATTCTGTGACTTCACTCACCTCCATCCTGACTTCACACACCTCCATTCTGACTTCACAAACCTCAATTCTTTGACTTCACACACCTCCATTCTATGATTTCACACGCTTCCATTCTATGAATTCACACACCTCCATTCTATGACTTCACACACCCCATTTCTTAGTTGACACACCTCCATTCTGTGATTTCACACACCTCCAATTTGACTTCACACACCCCCATTCTATGACTTCACACACCCCCATTGTGACTTCACACACTCCATTCTATGAGTTCACACACCTCCATTCTGACTTCACACACCTCCATTCTATGGCTTCACAGAGCTGCATTCTGACTTCAGACACCTCCATTTGTGACTTCACACACCACAATTTTGACTTCAAACACTTTCATTCTGTGACTTCACACACCTCCATTCTGTGACTTCACACACCTCCATTTTGACTTCACAGACTTCCATTCTTTGACTTAACACACCTGCATTCTGTGACTTCACACACCACCATTGTTTGACTTCACAACCTATATTCTTGGACTTCACACACCTCCATTCCATGACTTCACACATCTCCATTTTATGAGTTCACACACCTTCATTCTACTTCAGAAACATCCATTCTATGACTTCACACACCTCCATTCTATGACTTCACAAACCTCCATTCTGTGACTTCACACACCTCCATTGTGAGTTCACACACCTCCATTCTGTGACTTCACACACCTCCATTCTATGACTTCACACACCTCCATTCTGTGACTTCACACACCTCCATTCTATAACTTCACACACCTCCATTGTGACTTCCCACACCTCCAATCTGAGTTCACACACCTCCGTTCTGACTTCACACACCTCCATTCTATGACTTCACACACCTGAATTCTGTGATTTCGCACGCCTCCATTAGGACTTCACACACCTCCATTCTGTGACTTCACACACCTCCATTCTATGACTTCACACACCTAGATTCTGTGACTTCACACACCTCCTTTCTGAGTTCACACACCTCCATTCTGTGACTTCACACACCTCCATTCTGACTTCACACAGCTCCATAAAAAGACTTCACACACCTCCATTCTGTGACTTCGCACACCTCCATTCTGACTTCACACAGCTCCATTCTATGACTTAACACACCGTCATTCTTACTTAACAAACATCCATTATATGACTTCACACACCTCCATTCTATGACTTCAAACACCTCCATTCTGTGACTTCACACACCTCCATTCTGAGTTCAAACACCTCCGTTCTGTGACTTAACACACCTCCATTCTGTGACTTCACACACCTCCATTCTGACTTCACACACCTCCATTCTATGACTTAACACACCGTCATTCTTACTTAACAAACATCCATTATATGACTTCACACACCTCCATTCTATGACTTCAAACACCTCCATTCTATGACTTCACACACCTCCATTCTGTGACTTCACACACCTCAATTCTGTGACTTCACACACCTCCATTATGACTTCACACACATCCATTCTATGACTTCACACACCGTCATTCTGTGACTTCAGACACCTCCATTCTGAGTTCACACACCTCCATTCTGTGACTTCACACACCTCCAATCTGACTTCACACAGCTCCATTCCATGACTTCACTCACCTCCATTCTGACTACACACACCTCCATTCTATGACTTAACACACCTTCATTCTTACGTAACAAACATGCATTCTATGACTTCACACACCTCCATTCTATGACTTCAAACACCTCCATTCTATGACTTCACACACCTCCATCCTGTGACTTCACACACCTCAATTCTGTGACTTCACACACCTCCATTTTGACTTCACACACATCCATTCTATGACTTCACACACCTCCATTCTATGACTTCACACACCGTCATTCTGTGACTTCAGACACCTCCATTCTGAGTTCACACACCTCCATTCTGTGACTTCACACACTTCCAATTTGACTTCACACAGCTCCATTCCATGACTTCACACACCTCCATTCTGTGACTTCACACGACTCCATTCTATGACTTCACACACCTACATTGTGACTTCACACACCTCCATTCTATAAGTTTACACACCTCCATTCTGACTTCACACACCTCCATTCTATGACTTCACACACCTCCATTCTGACTTCACAGACCTCCATTCTATGACTTCACACAACTCCATTCTGACTTCACACACCTCCATTCTGTGACTTCACACACCTCCATTTCATGACTTCACACACCTCCATTCTGTGACTTCACACACCTCCATTCTGTGACTTCACACACCTACATTGTGACTTCACAGACCTCCATTCTATGAGTTCACACAAATGCATTGTGAATTCACACACCTCCATTCTATGACTTCACACACCTCCATTCTGACTTCACACACCTCCATTCTGACTTCACACACCTCAATTCTGTGACTTCACACAACTCCATTCTATGATTTCACACACCTCCATTCTATGACTTCACACACCTCCATTCTATGACTTCACACACCTCCTTTCTGAGTTGACACACCTCCATTCTATGACTTCACACACCTCCAATCTGACTTCACACACCTCCATTTTATGACTTCACACACTTCCATTCTGTGACTTCAAAAACCTCCATTGTATGACTTCACACACCTCCATTGTGACTTCACACCCCATCATTCTATGAGTTCACACACCGCCATTCTGACTTCACTCACATCCATTCTATGACTTCACACAGCTCCATTCTGACTTCACACACCTCCATTCTGACTTCACACAACTCAATTCTGTGACTTCACACAACTCCATTCTATGATTTCACACACCTCCATTCTATGACTCACACACCTCCATTCTATGACTTCACACACCTCCTTTCTGAGTTGACCCACCTCCATTCTATGACTTCACACACCTCCATTCTATGACTTCACACACCTCCATTCTGTGACTTCACACACCTACATTGTGACTTCACAGACCTCCATTCTGTGAGTTCACACAAATGCATTATGAATTCACACACCTCCATTCTATGACTTCACACACAAACGTTCTGACTTCACACACCTCCATTCTGACTTCACACACCTTAATTCTGTGACTTCACACAACTCCATTCTATGATTTCACACACCTCCATTCTATGACTTCACACACCTCCATTCTACGACTTCACACACCTCCTTTCTGAGTTGACACACCTCCATTCTATGACTTCACACACCTCCTTCTATGATTTCACACACCCCCATTGTGTGACTTCACACACCTCCATTCTATGTCTTCACACACCTCCATTCTGTGACTTCACACACCTCGATTCTGAGTTCACACACGTCCATTTTGTGATTTCACACACCTACATTCTATGACTTCACACACCTCCATTCTATGACTTCATACACCTCCATTCTGTGATTTCACACACCTCCATTCTATGTCTTCACACACCTCCATTGTGTGACTTCACACACCTCCATTCTATGACCTCACACACCTCCATTCTATGACTTCGCACACCTGCATTGTGACTTCACACACCTCCATTCTATGAGTTCACACACCTCTATTCTATGAGTTCACACACCTCCATTCTGACTTCACACACCTCCATTCTATGACTTCACACACCTCCATTCTGACTTCACACACCTCCATTCTATGACTTCACACAACTCCATCTGACTTCACACACCTCCATTCCATGAGTTCAAACACCTCCATTCGATGACTTCACACACCTCCATTCTTTGACTGCATGCACCTCCAAGCTATGAGTTCACACACCTCCATTCTGTGACTTCACACACCTTTATTGTTTGACTTCACACACCTCCATTCTTTGACTTCACACACCTCCATGCCATGACTTCACACCTCCATTCTATGAGTTCACACACCTCCATTCTATGATTCACACATCTCCATTTTGACTTCACACACCTCCATTCTTTGACTTCATACACCTTCGTTCTCACTTCAGAAACATCCATTCTATGACTTCAGGCACCTCCATTCTATGACTTCACAAACCTCCGTTCTGTGACCACACACCTCCATTCTGAGTTCCCACACCTCCATTCTGTGACTTCACTCACCTCCATCCTGACTTCACACACCTCCATTCTGACTTCACACACCTCCATTCTGACTTCACAAACCTCAATTCTTTGACTTCTCACACCTCCATTCTATGATTTCACAGTCTTCCATTCTATGAATTCACACACCTCCATTCTATGACTTCACACACCCCATTTCTGAGTTGACACACCTCCATTCTGTGATTTCACACACCTCCAATTTGACTTCACACACCCCCATTCTATGACTTCACACACCCCCATTGTGACTTCACACACTCCATTCTATGAGTTCACACACCTCCATTCTGACTTCACACACCTCCATTCTATGGCTTCACACAGCTGCATTCTGACTTTAGACACCTCCATTTGTGACTTCACACACCACAATTTTGACTTCAAACACCTTCATTCTGTGACTCACACACCTCCATTCTGTGACTTCACACACCTCCATTTTGACTTCACACACTTCCATTCTTTGACTTAACACACCTGCATTCTGTGACTTCACACACCACCATTGTTTGACTTCACACACCTCCATTCTGTGACTTCACACACCTCGATTCTGAGTTCACACACCTCCATTTTGTGATTTCACACACCTACATTCTCAGACTTCACACACCTCCATTCTATGACTTCACACACCTAAATTCTATGACTTCACACACCTCCATTCTATGACTTCACACACCTTCCTTCTGTGACTTCACACACCTCCATTCTATGACTTCACACACCTCCATTCTGTGACTTCACACACCTCCATTCTATGACCTCACACACCTCCATTCTATGATTTCGCACACCTCCATTGTGACTTCACACACCATCATTCTATGAGTTCGCACACCGCCATTCTGATTTCACTCACATCCATTCTATGACTTCACACAGCTCCATTCTGACTTCACACACCTCCATTCTGACTTCACACACCTCAATTCTGTGACTTCACACAACTCCATTCTATGATTTCACACACCTCCATTCTATGACTTCACACACCTCCATTCTATGACTTCACACACCTCCTTTCTGAGTTGACACACCTCCATTCTATGACTTCACACACCTCCATTCTATGACTTCACACACCCCCATTGTGTGACTTCACACACCTCCCCTCTATGACTTCACACACCTCCATTCTGTGACTTCACACACCTCCATTCTGACTTCACACACCTCCATTCTGTGACTTCACACACCTCGATTCTGAGTTCACACACCTCCATTTTGTGATTTCACACACCTACATCTCAGACTTCACACACCTCCATTCTATGACTTCTCACACCTAAATTCTATGACTTCACACACCTCCATTCTATGACTTCACACACCTCCATTCTGTGACTTCACACACCTCCATTCTATGACTTCACACACCTCCATTCTGTGACTTCACACACCTCCATTCTATGACCTCACACACCTCCATTCTATGACTTTGCACACCTGCATTGTGACTTCACACACCTCCATTCTATGAGTTCACACACCTCCATTCTGACTTCACACACCTCCATTCTATGACTTCACACACCTCCATTCTGACTTCACACACCTCCATTCTATGACTTCACACAACTCCATCTGACTTCACACACCTCCATTCCATGACTTCACACACCTCCATTCGATGACTTCACACACCTCCATTCTTTGACTGCATGCACCTCCATTCTATGAGTTCACACACCTCCATTCTGTGACTTCACACACATTTATTGTTTGACTTCACACACCCCCATTCTTTGACTTCACACACCTCCATTCCATGACTTCACACACCTCCATTCTATGAGTTCACACACCTCCATTCTATGATTCACACACCTCCATTTTGACTTCACACACCTCCATTCTTTGACTTCATACTCCTTCGTTCTCACTTCAGAAACATCCATTCTATGACTTCAGGCACCTCCATTCTAAGACTTCACAAACCTCCGTTCTATGAGTTCACACACCTCCATACTATGACTTCACACACCTCCAGTCTTTGACTTCACACCCCCCCATTCTGTGACTTCACATACCTCCATTCTGTGACTTCACACACCTGAATTCTGAGACTTCACAGGCCTCCATTGTATGACTTCACACGCCTCCATTCTGTGACTTCACACATCTCAATTCTGTGCCTTCACACACCTCCATTATGACTTCACACACATTCATTCTATGACTTCACACACCTCCATTCTATGACTTCACACACCTCCATTCTGTGACTTCACACACCTCAATTCTGTGACTTCACACACCTCCATTATGACTTCACACACATCCATTCTATGACTTCACACACCTCCATTCTATGACTTCACACACCTCCATTCTGTGACTTCACACACCTCCATTCTGACTTCACACACCTCCATTCTGTGACTTCACACAACTCCATCTGACTTCACACACCTCCATTCCATGAGTTCACACACCTCCATTCGATGACTTCACACACCTCCATTCTTTGACTGCATGCACCTCCATGCTATGAGTTCACACACCTCCATTCTGTGACTTCACACACCTTTATTGTTTGACTTCACACACCTCCATTCTTTGACTTCACACACCTCCATGCCATGACTTCACACCTCCATTCTATGAGTTCACACACCTCCATTCTATGATTCACACATCTCCATTTTGACTTCACACACCTCCATTCTTTGACTTCATACACCTTCGTTCTCACTTCAGAAACATCCATTCTATGACTTCAGGCACCTCCATTCTATGACTTCACAAACCTCCGTTCTGTGACCACACACCTCCATTCTGAGTTCCCACACCTCCATTCTGTGACTTCACTCACCTCCATCCTGACTTCACACACCTCCATTCTGACTTCACACACCTCCATTCTGACTTCACAAACCTCAATTCTTTGACTTCTCACACCTCCATTCTATGATTTCACAGTCTTCCATTCTATGAATTCACACACCTCCATTCTATGACTTCACACACCCCATTTCTGAGTTGACACACCTCCATTCTGTGATTTCACACACCTCCAATTTGACTTCACACACCCCCATTCTATGACTTCACACACCCCCATTGTGACTTCACACACTCCATTCTATGAGTTCACACACCTCCATTCTGACTTCACACACCTCCATTCTATGGCTTCACACAGCTGCATTCTGACTTTAGACACCTCCATTTGTGACTTCACACACCACAATTTTGACTTCAAACACCTTCATTCTGTGACTCACACACCTCCATTCTGTGACTTCACACACCTCCATTTTGACTTCACACACTTCCATTCTTTGACTTAACACACCTGCATTCTGTGACTTCACACACCACCATTGTTTGACTTCACACACCTCCATTCTGTGACTTCACACACCTCGATTCTGAGTTCACACACCTCCATTTTGTGATTTCACACACCTACATTCTCAGACTTCACACACCTCAATCTATGACTTCACACACCTAAATTCTATGACTTCACACACCTCCATTCTATGACTTCACACACCTTCCTTCTGTGACTTCACACACCTCCATTCTATGACTTCACACACCTCCATTCTGTGACTTCACACACCTCCATTCTATGACCTCACACACCTCCATTCTATGATTTCGCACACCTCCATTGTGACTTCACACACCATCATTCTATGAGTTCGCACACCGCCATTCTGATTTCACTCACATCCATTCTATGACTTCACCCAGCTCCATTCTGACTTCACACACCTCCATTCTGACTTCACACACCTCAATTCTGTGACTTCACACAACTCCATTCTATGATTTCACACACCTCCATTCTATGACTTCACACACCTCCATTCTATGACTTCACACACCTCCTTTCTGAGTTGACACACCTCCATTCTATGACTTCACACACCTCCATTCTATGACTTCACACACCCCCATTGTGTGACTTCACACACCTCCATTCTATGACTTCACACACCTCCATTCTGTGACTTCACACACCTCCATTCTGACTTCACACACCTCCATTCTGTGACTTCACACACCTCGATTCTGAGTTCACACACCTCCATTTTGTGATTTCACACACCTACATCTCAGACTTCACACACCTCCATTCTATGACTTCTCACACCTAAATTCTATGACTTCACACACCTCCATTCTATGACTTCACACACCTCCATTCTGTGACTTCACACACCTCCATTCTATGACTTCACACACCTCCATTCTGTGACTTCACACACCTCCATTCTATGACCTCACACACCTCCATTCTATGACTTTGCACACCTGCATTGTGACTTCACACACCTCCATTCTATGAGTTCACACACCTCCATTCTGACTTCACACACCTCCATTCTATGACTTCACACACCTCCATTCTGACTTCACACACCTCCATTCTATGACTTCACACAACTCCATCTGACTTCACACACCTCCATTCCATGACTTCACACACCTCCATTCGATGACTTCACACACCTCCATTCTTTGACTGCATGCACCTCCATTCTATGAGTTCACACACCTCCATTCTGTGACTTCACACACATTTATTGTTTGACTTCACACACCCCCATTCTTTGACTTCACACACCTCCATTCCATGACTTCACACACCTCCATTCTATGAGTTCACACACCTCCATTCTATGATTCACACACCTCCATTTTGACTTCACACACCTCCATTCTTTGACTTCATACTCCTTCGTTCTCACTTCAGAAACATCCATTCTATGACTTCAGGCACCTCCATTCTAAGACTTCACAAACCTCCGTTCTATGAGTTCACACACCTCCATACTATGACTTCACACACCTCCAGTCTTTGACTTCACACCCCCCCATTCTGTGACTTCACATACCTCCATTCTGTGACTTCACACACCTGAATTCTGAGACTTCACACGCCTCCATTGTATGACTTCACACGCCTCCATTCTGTGACTTCACACATCTCAATTCTGTGCCTTCACACACCTCCATTATGACTTCACACACATTCATTCTATGACTTCACACACCTCCATTCTATGACTTCACACACCTCCATTCTGTGACTTCACACACCTCAATTCTGTGACTTCACACACCTCCATTATGACTTCACACACATCCATTCTATGACTTCACACACCTCCATTCTATGACTTCACACACCTCCATTCTGTGACTTCACACACCTCCATTCTGAGTTCACACACCTCCATTCTGTGACTTCACACACCTCCATTATATGACTTCACACACCTCCATTCGATGACTTCACACACCTCCATTCTTTGACTGCATGCACCTCCATTCTATGAGTTCACACACCTCCATTCTGTGACTTCACACACCTTTATTGTTTGACTTCACACACCTCCATTCTTTGACTTCACACACCACCATTCCATGACTTCACACACCTCCATTCAATGAGTTCACACACCTCCATTCTATGATTCACACAACTCCATTTTGACTAAACACACCTCCATTCTTTGACTTCATACACCTTCGTTCTCACTTCAGAAACATCCATTCTATGACTTCAGGCACCTCCATTCTATGACTTCACAAACCTCCGTTCTGTAACCACACACCTCCATTCTGTGACTTCATACAGCACCATTCTATGATTTCTCACACCTGCATTCTATTAATTCACAAACCTCCATTCTGTGACTTCAAACAACTCCATTCTATGACTTCCCTCACCTCCATTCTGTGACTTCACATACCTCCATTCTGAGTTCATAAACCTCCATTCTGTGACTTAACGCACCTTCATTCTGTGACTTCACACACCTCCATTATGACTTCACACACATCCATTCTATGACTTCACACACCTCCATTCTATGACTTCACACACCTCCATTCTGTGACTTCACACACCTCCATTCTGAGTTCACACACCTCCATTCTGTGACTTCACACACCTCCAATCTGACTTCACACAGTTCCATTCTATGACTTCACACACCTCCATTCTGTGACTTCACACACCTCCATTCTATGACTTCACACACCTCCATTCTGTGACTTCACACACCTCCATTCTATGACCTCACACACCTCCATTCTATGACTTCGCACACCTGCATTGTGACTTCACACACCTCCATTCTATGAGTTCACACACCTCCTTTCTGACTTCACACACCTCCATTCTATGACTTCACACACCTGCATTCTGACTTCACACACCTCCATCTATGACTTCACACAACTCCATCTGACTTCACACACCTCCATTCCATGACTTCACACACCTCCATTCGATGACTTCACACACCTCCATTCTTTGACTGCATCCACCTCCATTCTATGAGTTCACACACCTCCATACTGTGACTTCACACACCTTTATTGTTTGATTTCACACACCTCCTTTCTTTGACTTCACACACAACCATTCCATGACTTCACACACCTCCATTCTATCAGTTCACACACCTCCATTCTATGATTCACACACCTCCATTTTGACTTCACACACCTCCATTCTTTGACTTCACACACCTCCATTCCATGACTTCACACACCTCCATTCTATGACTTCACACACCTCCATTCTGACTTCACACACCTCAATTCTGTGACTTCACACAACTCCATTCTATGATTTCACACACCTCCATTCTATGACTTCACACACCTCCATTCCATGACTTCACACACCTCCTTTCTGAGTTGACACACCTCCATTCTATGACTTCACACACCTCCAATCTGACTTCACACACCTCCATTTTATGACTTCACACACTTCCATTCTGTGACTTCAAAAACCTCCATTCTATGACATCACACACCTCCATTGTGACTTCACACACCATCATTCTATAAGTTCACACACCGCCATTCTGACTTCACTCACATCCATTCTATGACTTCACACAGCTCCATTCTGACTTCACACACCTCCATTCTGACTTCACACACCTCAATTCTGTGACTTCACACAACTCCCTTCTATGATTTCACACACCTCCATTCTATGACTCACACACCTCCATTCTATGACTTCACACACCTCCTTTCTGAGTTGACCCACCTCCATTCTATGACTTCACACACCTCCATTCTATGACTTCACACACCTCCATTCTGTGACTTCACACACCTACATTGTGACTTCACAGACCTCCATTCTGTGAGTTCACACAAATGCATTGTGAATTCACACACCTCCATTCTGTGACTTCACACACCAACGTTCTGACTTCACACACCTCCATTCTGACTTCACACACCTCAATTCTGTGACTTCACACAACTCCATTCTATGATTTCACACACCTCCATTCTATGACTTCACACACCTCCATTCTACGACTTCACACACCTCCTTTCTGAGTTGACACACCTCCATTCTATGACTTCACACACCTCCATTCTATGATTTCACACACCCCCATTGTGTGACTTCACACACCTCCATTCTATGTCTTCACACACCTCCATTCTGTGACTTCACACACCTCGATTCTGAGTTCACACACGTCCATTTTGTGATTTCACACACCTACATTCTATGACTTCACACACCTCCATTCTATGACTTCATACACCTCCATTCTGTGATTTCACACACCTCCATTCTATGTCTTCACACACCTCCATTCTGTGACTTCACACACCTCCATTCTATGACCTCACACACCTCCATTCTATGACTTCGCACACCTGCATTGTGACTTCCCACACCTCCATTCTATGAGTTCACACACCTCTATTCTATGAGTTCACACACCTCCATTCTGACTTCACACACCTCCATTCTATGACTTCACACACCTCCATTCTGACTTCACACACCTCCATTCTATGACTTCACACAACTCCATCTGACTTCACACACCTCCATTCCATGACTTCTCACACCTCCATTCTGACTTCACACACCTCCATTCTTTGACTGCATGCACCTCCATGCTATGAGTTCACACACCTCCATTCTGTGACTTCACACACCTTTATTGTTTGACTTCACACACCTCCATTCTTTGACTTCACACACCTCCATGCCATGACTTCACTCCTCCATTCTATGAGTTCACACACCTCCATTCTATGATTCACACATCTCCATTTTGACTTCACACACCTCCATTCTTTGACTTCATACACCTTCGTTCTCACTTCAGAAACATCCATTCTATGACTTCAGGCACCTCCATTCTATGACTTCACAAACCTCCGTTCTGTGACCACACACCTCCATTCTGAGTTCCCACACCTCCATTCTGTGACTTCACTCACCTCCATCCTGACTTCACACACCTCCATTCTGACTTCACACACCTCCATTCTGACTTCACAAACCTCAATTCTTTGACTTCTCACACCTCCATTCTATGATTTCACAGTCTTCCATTCTATGAATTCACACACCTCCATTCTATGACTTCACACACCCCATTTCTGAGTTGACACACCTCAATTCTGTGACTTCACACACCTCCATTATGACTTCACACACATCCATTCTATGACTTCACACACATCCATTCTATGACTTCACACACCTCCATTCTGTGACTTCACACACCTCCATTCTGAGTTCACACACCTCCATTCTGTGACTTCACACACCTCCATTCCATGACTTCACACACCTCCATTCGATGACTTCACACACCTCCATTCTTTGACTGCATGCACCTCCATTCTATGAGTTCACACACCTCCATTCTGTGACTTCACACACCTTTATTGTTTGACTTCACACACCTCCATTCCATGACTTCACACACCTCCATTCGATGACTTCACACACCTCCATTCTTTGACTGCATGCACCTCCATTCTATGAGTTCACACACCTCCATTCTGTGACTTCACACACCTTTATTGTTTGACTTCACACACCTCCATTCTTTGACTTCACACACCACCATTCCATGACTTCACACACCTCCATTCTATGAGTTCACACACCTCCATTCTATGATTCACACAACTCCATTTTGACTAAACACACCTCCATTCTTTGACTTCATACACCTTCGTTCTCACTTCAGAAACATCCCTTCTATGACTTCAGGCACCTCCATTCTATGACTTCACAAACCTCCGTTCTGTGACCACACACCTCCATTCTGTGACTTCATACAGCACCATTCTATGATTTCTCACACCTCCATTCTATTAATTCACAAACCTCCATTCTGTGACTTCAAACAACTCCATTCTATGACTTCCCTCACCTCCATTCTGTGACTTCACATACCTCCATTCTGAGTTCACAAACCTCCATTCTGTGACTTAACGCACCTTCATTCTGTGACTTCACACACCTCCATTCTATGACTTCACACACCTCCATTCTATGAGTTCACACACCTCCATTCTATGATTCACACAACTCCATTTTGACTAAACACACCTCCATTCTTTGACTTCATACACCTTCGTTCTCACTTCAGAAACATCCATTCTATGACTTCAGGCACCTCCATTCTATGACTTCACAAACCTCCGTTCTGAAACCACACACCTCCATTCTGTGACTTCATACAGCACCATTCTATGATTTCTCACACCTGCATTCTATTAATTCACAAACCTCCATTCTGTGATTTCAAACAACTCCATTCTATGACTTCCCTCACCTCCATTCTGTGACTTCACATACCTCCATTCTGAGTTCACAAACCTCCATTCTGTGACTTAACGCACCTTCATTCTGTGACTTCACACACCTCCATTATGACTTCACACACATCCATTCTATGACTTCACACACCTCCATTCTATGACTTCACACACCTCCATTCTGTGACTTCACACACCTCCATTCTGAGTTCACACACCTCCATTCTGTGACTTCACACACCTCAAATCTGACTTCACACAGTTCCATTCTATGACTTCACACACCTCCATTCTGTGACTTCACACACCTCCATTCTATGACTTCACACACCTCCATTCTGTGACTTCACACACCTCCATTCTATGACCTCACACACCTCCATTCTATGACTTCGCACACCTGCATTGTGACTTCACACACCTCCATTCTATGAGTTCACACACCTCCTTTCTGACTTCACACACCTCCATTCTATGACTTCACACACCTGCATTCTGACTTCACACACCTCCATCTATGACTTCACACAACTCCATCTGACTTCACACACCTCCATTCCATGACTTCACACACCTCCATTCGATGACTTCACACACCTCCATTCTTTGACTGCATCCACCTCCATTCTATGAGTTCACACACCTCCATACTGTGACTTCACACACCTTTATTGTTTGACTTCACACACCTCCATTCTTTGACTTCACACACCTCCATTCCATGACTTCACACACCTCCATTCTATCAGTTCACACACCTCCATTCTATGATTCACACACCTCCATTTTGACTTCACACACCTCCATTCTTTGACTTCACACACCTCCATTCCATGACTTCACACACCTCCATTCTATGACTTCACACACCTCCATTCTGACTTCACACACCTCAATTCTGTGACTTCACACAACTCCATTCTATGATTTCACACACCTCCATTCTATGACTTCACACACCTCCATTCCATGACTTCACACACCTCCTTTCTGAGTTGACACACCTCCATTCTATGACTTCACACACCTCCAATCTGACTTCACACACCTCCATTTTATGACTTCACACACTTCCATTCTGTGACTTCAAAAACCTCCATTCTATGACATCACACACCTCCATTGTGACTTCACACACCATCATTTTATAAGTTCACACACCGCCATTCTGACTTCACTCACATCCATTCTATGACTTCACACAGCTCCATTCTGACTTCACACACCTCCATTCTGACTTCACACACCTCAATTCTGTGACTTCACACAACTCCATTCTATGATTTCACACACCTCCATTCTATGACTCACACACCTCCATTCTATGACTTCACACACCTCCTTTCTGAGTTGACCCACCTCCATTCTATGACTTCACACACCTCCATTCTATGACTTCACACACCTCCATTCTGTGACTTCACACACCTACATTGTGACTTCACAGACCTCCATTATGTGAGTTCACACAAATGCATTGTGAATTCACACACCTCCATTCTGTGACTTCACACACCAACGTTCTGACTTCACACACCTCCATTCTGACTTCACACACCTCAATTCTGTGACTTCACACAACTCCATTCTATGATTTCACACACCTCCATTCTATGACTTCACACACCTCCATTCTACGACTTCACACACCTCCTTTCTGAGTTGACACACCTCCATTCTATGACTTCACACACCTCCATTCTATGATTTCACACACCCCCATTGTGTGACTTCACACACCTCCATTCTATGTCTTCACACACCTCCATTCTGTGACTTCACACACCTCGATTCTGAGTTCACACACGTCCATTTTGTGATTTCACACACCTACATTCTATGACTTCACACACCTCCATTCTATGACTTCATACACCTCCATTCTGTGATTTCACACACCTCCATTCTATGTCTTCACACACCTCCATTCTGTGACTTCACACACCTCCATTCTATGACCTCACACACCTCCATTCTATGACTTCGCACACCTGCATTGTGACTCCACACACCTCCAATCTATGAGTTCACACACCTCTATTCTATGAGTTCACACACCTCCATTCTGACTTCACACACCTCCATTCTATGACTTCACACACCTCCATTCTAACTTCACACACCTCCATTCTATGACTTCACACAACTCCATCTGACTTCACACACCTCCATTCCATGACTTCTCACACCTCCATTCTGACTTCACACACCTCCATTCTTTGACTGCATGCACCTCCATGCTATGAGTTCACACACCTCCATTCTGTGACTTCACACACCTTTATTGTTTGACTTCACACACCTCCATTCTTTGACTTCACACACCTCCATGCCATGACTTCACACCTCCATTCTATGAGTTCACACACGTCCATTCTATGATTCACACATCTCCATTTTGACTTCACACACCTCCATTCTTTGACTTCATACACCTTCGTTCTCACTTCAGAAACATCCATTCTATGACTTCAGGCACCTCCATTCTATGACTTCACAAACCTCCGTTCTGTGACCACACACCTCCATTCTGAGTTCCCACACCTCCATTCTGTGACTTCACTCACCTCCATCCTGACTTCACACACCTCCATTCTGACTTCACACACCTCCATTCTGACTTCACAAACCTCAATTCTTTGACTTCTCACACCTCCATTCTATGATTTCACAGTCTTCCATTCTATGAATTCACACACCTCCATTCTATGACTTCACACACCCCATTTCTGAGTTGACACACCTCCATTCTGTGATTTCACACACCTCCAATTTGACTTCACACACCCCCATTCTATGACTTCACACACCCCCATTGTGACTTCACACACTCCATTCTATGAGTTCACACACCTCCATTCTGACTTCACACACCTCCATTCTATGGCTTCACACAGCTGCATTATGACTTTAGACACCTCCATTTGTGACTTCACACACCACAATTTTGACTTCAAACACCTTCATTCTGTGACTTCACACACCTCCATTCTGTGACTTCACACACCTCCATTTTGACTTCACACACTTCCATTCTTTGACTTAACACACCTGCATTCTGTGACTTCACACACCACCATTGTTTGACTTCACACACCTCCATTCTGTGACTTCACACACCTCGATTCTGAGTTCACACACCTCCATTTTGTGATTTCACACACCTACATTCTCAGACTTCACACACCTCCATTCTATGACTTCACACACCTAAATTCTATGACTTCACACACCTCCATTCTATGACTTCACACACCTTCCTTCTGTGATTTCACACACCTCCATGCTATGACTTCACACACCTCCATTCTGTGACTTCACACACCTCCATTCTATGACCTCACACACCTCCATTCTATGATTTCGCACACCTCCATTGTGACTTCACACACCATCATTCTATGAGTTCGCACACCGCCATTCTGATTTCACTCACATCCATTCTATGACTTCACACAGCTCCATTCTGACTTCACACACCTCCATTCTGACTTCACACACCTCAATTCTGTGACTTCACACAACTCCATTCTATGATTTCACACACCTCCATTCTATGACTTCACACACCTCCATTCTATGACTTCACACACCTCCTTTCTGAGTTGACACACCTCCATTCTATGACTTCACACACCTCCATTCTATGACTTCACACACCCCCATTGTGTGACTTCACACACCTCCATTCTATGACTTCACACACCTCCATTCTGACTTCACACACCTCCATTCTGTGACTTCACACACCTCGATTCTGAGTTCACACACCTCCATTTTGTGATTTCACACACCTACATTCTCAGACTTCACACACCTCCATTCTATGACTTCACACACCTAAATTCTATGACTTCACACACCTCCATTCTATGACTTCACACACCTCCATTCTGTGACTTCACACACCTCCATTCTATGACTTCACACACCTCCATTCTGTGACTTCACACACCTCCACTCTATGACCTCACACACCTCCATTCTATGACTTTGCACACCTGCATTGTGACTTCACACACCTCCATTCTATGAGTTCACACACCTCCATTCTGACTTCACACACCTCCATTCTATGACTTCACACACCTCCATTCTGACTTCACACACCTCCATTCTATGACTTCACACAACTCCATCTGACTTCACACAACTCCATTCCATGACTTCACACACCTCCATTCGATGACTTCACACACCTCCATTCTTTGACTGCATGCACCTCCATTCTATGAGTTCACACACCTCCATTCTGTGACTTCAGACACCTTTATTTTTTGACTTCACACACCTCCATTCTTTGACTTCACACACCTCCATTCCATGACTTCACACACCTCCATTCTATGAGTTCACACACCTCCATTCTATGATTCACACACCTCCATTTTGACTTCACACACCTCCATTCTTTGACTTCATACTCCTTCGTTCTCACTTCAGAAACATCCATTCTATGACTTCAGGCACCTCCATTCTAAGACTTCACAAACCTCCGTTCTATGAGTTCACACACCTCCATACTATGACTTCACACACCTCCAGTCTTTGACTTCACACCCCTCCATTCTGTGACTTCACACACCTCCATTCTGTGACTTCACACACCTGAATTCTGTGACTTCACACACCTCCATTATGACTTCACACACCTCCATTCTATGACTTCACACACCTCCATTCTATGACTTCACACACCTAGATTCTGTGACTTCACACACCTCCATTCTGAGTTCACACACCTCCATTCTGTGACTTCACACACCTCCAGTCTGACTTCACAGAGCTCCATAAAATGACTTCACCCACCTCCATTCTCTGACTTCGCAGACCTCCATTCTGACTTCACACAGCTCCATTCTCTGACTGCCCACACCTCCATTCTATGATTTCACACACCTCCATTCTATGACTTCACACACCTCCATTCTGTGACTTAACACACCTTCATTCTTACTTAAAAAACATCCATTCTATGACTTCACACACCTCCATTCTATGACTTCACACACCTCCATTCTATGACTTCACACACCTCCATTGTGACTTCACACACCTCCATTTTATGACTTCACACACCTCCATTCTGTGACTTAACACACCTCCATTATGACTTCACACACATCCATTCTATGACTTCACACACCTCCATTCTATGACTTCACACACCTCCATTCTGTGACTTCACACACCTCCATTCTGAGTTCACACACCTCCATTCTGTGACTTCACACACCTCCAATCTGACTTCACACAGTTCCATTCTATGACTTCACACACCTCCATTCTGTGATTTCACACACCTCCATTCTATGACTTCACACACCTCCATTCTGTGACTTCACACACCTCCATTCTATGACCTCACACACCTCCATTCTATGACTTCGCACACCTGCATTGTGACTTCACACACCTCCATTCTATGAGTTTACACACCTCCTTTCTGACTTCACACACCTCCATTCTATGACTTCACACACCTGCATTCTGACTTCACACACCTCCATCTATGACTTCACACAACTCCATCTGACTTCACACACCTCCATTCCATGACTTCACACACCTCCATTCAATGACTTCACACACCTCCATTCTTTGACTGCATCCACCTCCATTCTATGAGTTCACACACCTCATACTGTGACTTCACACACCTTTATTGTTTGACTTCACACACCTCCTTTCTTTGACTTCACACACCTCCATTCCATGACTTCACACACCTCCATTCTATGAGTTCACACACCTCCATTCTATGATTCACACACCTCCATTTTGACTTCACACACCTCCATTCTTTGACTTCACACACCTCCATTCCATGACTTCACACACCTCCATTCTATGACTTCACACACCTCCATTCTGACTTCACACACCTCAATTCTGTGACTTCACACAACTCCATTCTATGATTTCACACACCTCCATTCCATGACTTCACACACCTCCATTCTATGACTTCACACACCTCCATTCTGACTTCACACACCTCAATTCTGTGACTTCACACAACTCCATTCTATGACTTCACACACCTCCAATCTGACTTCACACACCTCCATTTTATGACTTCACACACTTCCATTCTGTGACTTCAAAAACCTCCATTCTATGACTTCACACACCTCCATTGTGACTTCACACACCATCATTCTATGAGTTCACACACCGCCATTCTGACTTCACTCACATCCATTCTATGACTTCACACAGCTCCATTCTGACTTCACACACCTCCATTCTGACTTCACACACCTCAATTCTGTGACTTCACACAACTCCATTCTATGATTTCACACACCTCCATTCTATGACTTCACACACCTCCATTCTATGACTTCACACACCTCCTTTCTGAGTTGACACACCTCCATTCTATGACTTCACACACCTCCATTCTATGCCTTCACACACCCCCATTGTGTGACTTCACACACCGCCATTCTATGACTTCACACACCTCCATTCTGTGACTTCACACACCTCGATTCTGAGTTCACACACCTCCATTTTGTGATTTCACACACCTACATTCTCAGACTTCACACACCTCCATTCTATGACTTCACACACCTAAATTCTATGACTTCACACACCTCCATTCTATGACTTCACACACCTTCCTTCTGTGACTTCACACACCTCCATTCTATGACTTCACACACCTCCATTCTGTGACTTCACACACCTCCATTCTATGACCTCACACACCTCCATTCTATGATTTCGCACTCCTGCATTGTGACTTCACACACCTACATTCTATGAGTTCACACACCTCCTTTCTGACTTCACACACCTCCATTCTATGACTTCACACACCTCCATTCTTACTTCACACACCTCCATTCTATGACTTCACACAACTCCATCTGACTTCACACACCTCCATTCCATGACTTCACACACCTCCATTCGATGACTTCACACACCTCCATTCTTTGACTGCATGCACCTCCATTCTATGAGTTCACACACCTCCATTCTGTGACTTCACACACCTTTATTGTTTGACTTCACACACCTCCATTCTTTGACTTCACACACCACCATTCCATGACTTCACACACCTCCATTCTATGAGTTAACACACCTCCATTCTATGATTCACACAACTCCATTTTGACTAAACACACCTCCATTCTTTGACTTCATACACCTTCGTTCTCACTTCAGAAACATCCATTCTATGACTTCAGGCACCTCCATTCTATGACTTCACAAACCTCCGTTCTGTGACCACACACCTCCATTCTGTGACTTCATACAGCACCATTCTATGATTTCTCACACCTCCATTCTATTAATTCACAAACCTCCATTCTGTGACTTCAAACAACTCCATTCTATGACTTCCCTCACCTCCATTCTGTGACTTCACATACCTCCATTCTGAGTTCACAAACCTCCATTCTGTGACTTAACGCACCTTCATTCTGTGACTTCACACACCTCCATTCTATGACTTCACACACCTCCATACTATGACTTCACACACCTCCAGTCTTTGACTTCACACCCTTCCATTCTGTGACTTCACACACCTCCATTCTGTGACTTCACACACCTCCATTCTGTGACTTCACACGCCTCCATTATGACTTCACACAAATCCATTCGATGACTTCACACACCTCCATTCTCTGACTTCACACACCTAGATTCTGTGACTTCACACACCTCCATTCTGAGTTCACACACCTCCATTCTGTGACTTCACACACCTCCATTCTGACTTCACAGAGCTCCATAAAATGACTTCACCCACCTCCATTCTCTGCCTTCGCACACCTCCGTCTGACTTCACACAGCTCCATTCTCTGTCTTCCCACACCTCTATACTATGATTTCACACACCTGCATTCTATGACTTCACACACCTCCATTCTGTGACTTAACACACCTTCATTCTTACTTAACAAACATCCATTCTATGACTTCACACACCTCCATTCTATGACTTCACACACCTCCATTCTATGACTTCACACACCTCCATTCTTTGACTTCACACAAATCCATTTTGTGACTTCACACACCTCCATTCTGAGTTCACACACCTCCATTCTGTGACTTCACACACCTCCAATCTGACTTCACACAGTTCCATTCTATGACTTCACACACCTCCATTCTGTGACTTCACACACCTCCATTCTATGACTTCACACACCTCCATTCTGTGACTTCACACACCTCCATTCTATGACCTCACACACCTCCATTCTATGACTTCGCACACCTGCATTGTGACTTCACACACCTCCATTCTGTGAGTTCACACACCTCCTTTCTGACTTCACACACCTCCATTCTATGACTTCACACACCTCCATTCTGACTTCACACACCTCCATTCTATGACTTCACACAACTCCATCTGACTTCACACACCTCCATTCCATGACTTTACACACCTCCATTCGATGACTTCACACACCTCCATTCTTTGACTGCATGCACCTCCATTCTATGAGTTCACACACCTTCATACTGTGACTTCACACACCTTTATTGTTTGACTTCACACACCTCCATTCTTTGACTTCACACACCTCCATTCCATGACTTCACACACCTCCATTCTATGAGTTCACACACCTCCATTCTATGATTCACACACCTCCATTTTGACTTCACACACCTCCATTCTTTGACTTCATACACCTTCGTTCTCACTTCAGAAACATCCATTCTATCACTTCAGTCACCTCCATTCTATGACTTCACAAACCTCCGTTCTGTGACCACACACCTCCATTCTGTGACTTCACACAGCACCATTCTATGATTTCTCACACCTCCATTCTATTAATTCACACACCTCCATTCTGTGACTGCAAACAACTCCATTCTATGACTTCCCTCACCTCCATTCTGTGACTTCACATACCTCCATTCTGAGTTCCCAAACCTCCATTCTGTGACTTAACGCACCTTCATTCTGTGACTTCACAAACCTCCATTCTATGACTTCACACACCTCCATTCTATGAGTTCACACACCTCCATTCTGTGACTTCACACACCTCCAGTCTTTGACTTCACACCCCTCCATTCTGTGACTTCACACACCTCCATTCTGTGACTTCACACAACTGAATTCTGTGACTTCACACGCCTCCATTATGACTTCACACACCTCCATTCTATGACTTCACACACCTCCATTCTATGACTTCACACACCTACATTCTGTGACTTCACACACCTCCATTCTGAGTTCACACACCTCCATTCTGTGACTTCACACACCTCCAATCTGACTTCACACAGTTCCATTCTATGACTTCACACACCTCCATTCTGTGACTTCACACACCTCCATTCTATAACTTCACACACCTCCATTGTGACTTCACACACCTCCATTTTATGACTTCACACACTTCCATTCTGTGACTTAACACACCTTCATTCTTACTTAACAAACATCCATTCTATGACTTCACACACCTCCATTCTATGACTTCACAAACCTCCATTGTATGACTTCACACGCCTCCATTCTGTGACTTCACACATCTCAATTCTGTGCCTTCACACACCTCCCTTATGACTTCACACACATTCATTCTATGACTTCACACACTTCCATTCTATGACTTCACACACCTCCATTCTGTGACTTCACACACCTCAATTCTGTGACTTCACACACCTCCATTATGACTTCACACACATCCATTCTATGACTTCACACACCTCCATTCTATGACTTCACACACCTCCATTCTGTGACTTCACACACCTCCATTCAGAGTTCACACACCTCCATTCTGTGACTTCACACACCTCCATTCCATGACTTCACACACCTCCATTCGATGACTTCACACACCTCCATTCTTTGACTGCATGCACCTCCATTCTATGAGTTCACACACCTCCATTCTGTGACTTCACACACCTTTATTGTTTGACTTCACACACCTCCATTCTTTGACTTCACACACCACCATTCCATGACTTCACACACCTCCATTCTATGAGTTCACACACCTCCATTCTATGATTCACACAACTCCATTTTGACTAAACACACCTCCATTCTTTGACTTCATACACCTTCGTTCTCACTTCAGAAACATCCATTCTATGACTTCAGGCACCTCCATTCTATGACTTCACAAACCTCCGTTCTGTGACCACACACCTCCATTCTGTGACTTCATACAGCACCATTCTATGATTTCTCACACCTCCATTCTATTAATTCACAAACCTCCATTCTGTGACTTCAAACAACTCCATTCTATGACTTCCCTCACCTCCATTCTGTGACTTCACATACCTCCATTCTGAGTTCACAAACCTCCATTCTGTGACTTAACGCACCTTCATTCTGTGACTTCACACACCTCCATTTTATGACTTCACACACCTCCATACTATGACTTCACACACCTCCAGTCTTTCACTTCACACCCCTCCTTTCTGTGACTTCACACACCTCCATTCTGTGACTTCACACACCTCCATTCTGTGACTTCACACGCCTCCATTATGACTTCACACAAATCCATTCGATGACTTCACACACCTCCATTCTCTGACTTCTCACACCTAGATTCTGTGACTTCACACACCTCCATTCTGAGTTCACACACCTCCATTCTGTGACTTCACACACCTCCATTCTGACTTCACAGAGCTCCATAAAATGACTTCACCCACCTCCATTCTCTGCCTTCGCACACCTCCGTCTGACTTCACACAGCTCCATTCTCTGTATTCCCACACCTCTATTCTATGATTTCACACACCTCCATTCTATGACTTCACACACCTCCATTCTGTGACTAAACACACCTTCATTCTTACTTAACAAACATCCATTCTATGACTTCACACACCTCCATTCTATGACTTCACACACCTCCATTCTATGACTTCACACACCTCCATTCTTTGACTTCACACAAATCCATTCTGTGACTTCACACACCTCCATTCTGAGTTCACACACCTCCATTCTCTGACTTCACACACCTCCAATCTGACTTCCCACAGTTCCATTCTATGACTTCACACACCTCCATTCTGTGACTTCACACACCTCCATTCTATGACTTCACACACCTCCATTCTGTGACTTCACACACCTCCATTCTATGACCTCACACACCTCCATTCTATGACTTCGCACACCTGCATTGTGACTTCACACACCTCCATTGTATGAGTTCACACACCTCCTTTCTGACTTCACACACCTCCATTCTATGACTTCACACACCTCCATTCTGACTTCACACACCTCCATTCTATGACTTCACACAACTCCATCTGACTTCACACACCTCCATTCCATGACTTTACACACCTCCATTCGATGACTTCACACACCTCCATTCTTTGACTGCATGCACCTCCATTCTATGAGTTCACACACCTTCATACTGTGACTTCACACACCTTTATTGTTTGACTTCACACACCTCCATTCTTTGACTTCACACACCTCCATTCCATGACTTCACACACCTCCATTCTATGAGTTCACACACCTCCATTCTATGATTCACACACCTCCATTTTGACTTCACACACCTCCATTCTTTGACTTCATACACCTTCATTCTCACGTCAGAAACATCCATTCTATCACTTCAGGCACCTCCATTCTATGACTTCACAAACCTCCGTTCTGTGACCACACACCTCCATTCTGTGACTTCACACAGCACCATTCTATGATTCTCACACCTCCATTCTATTAATTCACACACCTCCATTCTGTGACTTCAAACAACTCCATTCTATGACTTCCCTCACCTCCATTCTGTGACTTCACATACCTCCATTCTGAGTTCCCAAACCTCCATTCTGTGACTTAACGCACCTTCATTCTGTGACTTCACAAACCTCCATTCTATGACTTCACACACCTCCATTCTATGAGTTCACACACCTCCATTCTGTGACTTCACACACCTCCAGTCTTTGACTTCACACCCCTCCATTCTGTGACTTCACACACCTCCATTCTGTGACTTCACACACCTGAATTCTGTGCCTTCACACGCCTCCATTATGACTTCACACACCTCCATTCTATGACTTCACACACCTCCATTCTATGACTTCACACACCTACATTCTGTGACTTCACACACCTCCATTCTGAGTTCACACACCTCCATTCTGTGACTTCACACACCTCCAATCTGACTTCACACAGTTCCATTCTATGACTTCACACACCTCCATTCTGTGACTTCACACACCTCCATTCTATAAATTCACACACCTCCATTGTGACTTCACACACCTCCATTTTATGACTTCACACACTTCCATTCTGTGACTTAACACACCTTCATTCTTACTTAACAAACATCCATTCTATGACTTCACACACCTTCATTCTATGACTTCACACACCTCCATTGTATGACTTCACACGCCTCCATTCTGTGACTTCACACATCTCAATTCTGTGCCTTCACACACCTCCATTATGACTTCACACACATTCATTCTATGACTTCACACACCTCCATTCTATGACTTCACACACCTTCATTCTGTGACTTCACACACCTCAATTCTGTGACTTCACACACCTCTATTATTTCTTCACACACATCCATTCTATGACTTCACACACCTCCATTCTATGACTTCACACACCTCCATTTTGTGACTTCAAACACCTCCATTCTGAGTTCACACACCTCCATTCTGTGACTTCACACACCTCCAATCTGACTTCACACAATTCCATTCTATGACTTCACACACCTCCATTCTGTGACTTCACACACCTCCATTCTATGACTTCACACACCTCCATTCTGTGACTTCAAACACCTCCATTCTATGACCTCACACACCTCCATTCTATGACTTCGCACACCTGCATTGTGACTTCACACACCTCCATTCTATGAGTTCACACACCTCCTTTCTGACTTCACACACCTCCATTCTATGACTTCACACACCTCCATTCTGACTTCACACACCTCCATTCTATGACTTCACACAACTCCATCTGACTTCACACACCTCCATTCCATGACTTCACACACCTCCATTTGATGACTTCACACACCTCCATTCCTTGACTGCATGCACCTCCATTCTATGAGTTCACACACCTCCATTCTGTGACTTCACACGCCTCCATTATGACTTCACACAAATCCATTCGATGACTTCACACACCTCCATTCTCTGACTTCTCACACCTAGATTCTGTGACTTCACACACCTCCATTCTGAGTTCACACACCTCCATTCTGTGACTTCACACACCTCCATTCTGACTTCACAGAGCTCCATAAAATGACTTCACCCACCTCCATTCTCTGCCTTCGCACACCTCCGTCCGACTTCACACAGCTCCATTCTCTGTCTTCCCACACCTCTATTCTATGATTTCACACACCTCCATTCTATGACTTCACACACCTCCATTCTGTGACTAAACACACCTTCATTCTTACTTAACAAACATCCATTCTATGACTTCACACACCTCCATTCTATGACTTCACACACCTCCATTCTATGACTTCACACACCTCCATTCTTTGACTTCACACAAATCCATTCTGTGACTTCACACACCTCCATTCTGAGTTCACACACCTCCATTCTGTGACTTCACACACCTCCAATCTGACTTCACACAGTTCCATTCTATGACTTCACACACCTCCATTCTGTGACTTCACACACCTCCATTCTATGACTTCACACACCTCCATTCTGTGACTTCACACACCTCCATTCTATGACCTCACACACCTCCATTCTATGACTTCGCACACCTGCATTGTGACTTCACACACCTCCATTGTATGAGTTCACACACCTCCTTTCTGACTTCACACACCTCCATTCTATGACTTCACACACCTCCATTCTGACTTCACACACCTCCATTCTATGACTTCACACAACTCCATCTGACTTCACACACCTCCATTCCATGACTTTACACACCTCCATTCGATGACTTCACACACCTCCATTCTTTGACTGCATGCACCTCCATTCTATGAGTTCACACACCTCCATACTGTGACTTCACACACCTTTATTGTTTGACTTCACACACCTCCATTCTTTGACTTCACACACCTCCATTCCATGACTTCACACACCTCCATTCTATGAGTTCACACACCTCCATTCTATGATTCACACACCTCCATTTTGACTTCACACACCTCCATTCTTTGACTTCATACACCTTCGTTCTCACGTCAGAAACATCCATTCTATCACTTCAGGCACCTCCATTCTATGACTTCACAAACCTCCGTTCTGTGACCACACACCTCCATTCTGTGACTTCACACAGCACCATTCTATGATTTCTCACACCTCCATTCTATTAATTCACACACCTCCATTCTGTGACTTCAAACAACTCCATTCTATGACTTCCCTCACCTCCATTCTGTGACTTCACATACCTCCATTCTGAGTTCCCAAACCTCCATTCTGTGACTTAACGCACCTTCATTTTGTGACTTCACACACCTCCATTCTATGACTTCACACACCTCCATTCTATGAGTTCACACACCTCCATACTATGACTTCACACACCTCCAGTCTTTGACTTCACACCCCTCCATTCTGTGACTTCACACACCTCCATTCTGTGACTTCACACACCTGAATTCTGTGACTTCACACGCCTCCATTATGACTTCACACACCTCCATTCTATGACTTCACACACCTCCATTCTATGACTTCACACACCTACATTCTGTGACTTCACACACCTCCATTCTGAGTTCACACACCTCCATTCTGTGACTTCACACACCTCCAATCTGACTTCACACAGTTCCATTCTATGACTTCACACACCTCCATTCTGTGACTTCACACACCTCCATTCTATAAATTCACACACCTCCATTGTGACTTCACACACCTCCATTTTATGACTTCACACACTTCCATTCTGTGACTTAACACACCTTCATTCTTACTTAACAAACATCCATTCTATGACTTCACACACCTTCATTCTATGACTTCACACACCTCCATTGTATGACTTCACACGCCTCCATTCTGTGACTTCACACATCTCAATTCTGTGCCTTCACACACCTCCATTATGACTTCACACACATTCATTCTATAAATTCACACACCTCCATTCTATCACTTCACACACCTTCATTCTGTGACTTCACACACCTCAATTCTGTGACTTCACACACCTCCATTATGACTTCACACACCTCCATTCTATGACTTCACACACCTCCATTCTATGACTTCACACACCTCCATTCTGTGACTTCACACACCTCCATTCTGAGTTCACACACCTCCATTCTGTGACTTCACACACCTCCAATCTGACTTCACACAATTCCATTCTATGACTTCACACACCTCCATTCTGTGACTTCACACACCTCCATTCTATGACTTCACACACCTCCATTCTGTGACTTCACACACCTCCATTCT
The DNA here is from genome assembly GCA_024803745.1 of Megascapheus bottae. Taxonomy (NCBI): domain Eukaryota; kingdom Metazoa; phylum Chordata; class Mammalia; order Rodentia; family Geomyidae; genus Megascapheus; species Megascapheus bottae. Next base: position 125,233 of record JANJXV010001000.1, on the reverse strand, counting down.
ATGACCTCACACACCTCCATTCTATGACTTCGCACACCTGCATTGTGACTTCACACACCTCCATTCTATGAGTTCACACACCTCCTTTCTGACTTCACACACCTCCATTCTATGACTTCACACACCTCCATTCTGACTTCACACACCTCCATTCTATGACTTCACACAACTCCATCTGACTTCACACACCTCCATTCCATGACTTCACACACCTCCATTTGATGACTTCACACACCTCCATTCTTTGACTGCATGCACCTCCATTCTATGAGTTCACACACATCCATACTGTGACTTCACAAACCTTTATTGTTTGACTTCACACACCTCCATTCTTTGACTTCACACACCTCCATTCCATGACTTCACACACCTCCATTCTATGAGTTCACACACCTCCATTCTATGATTCACACACCTCCATTTTGACTTCACACACCTCCATTCTTTGACTTCATACACCTTCGTTCTCACTTCAGAAACATCTATTCTATGACTTCAGGCACCTCCATTCTATGACTTCACAAACCTCCGTTCTGTGACCACACACCTCCATTCTGTTACTTCACACAGCACCATTCTATGATTTCTCACACCTCCATTCTACTAATTCACACACCTCCATTCTGTGACTTCAAACAACTCCATTCTATGACTTCCCGCACCTCCATTCTGTGACTTCACATACCTCCATTCTGAGTTCACAAACCTCCATTCTGTGACTTAACGCACCTTCATTCTGTGACTTCACACACCTCCATTCTATGACTTCACACACCTCCATTCTATGAGTTCACACACCTCCATACTATGACTTCACACACCTCCAGTCTTTGACTTCACACCCCTCCATTCTGTGACTTCACACACCTCCATTCTGTGACTTCACACACCTGAATTCTGTGACTTCACACGCCTCCATTATGACTTCACACACCTCCATTCTATGACTTCACACATCTCCAATCTATGACTTCACACACCTAGATTCTGCGACTTCACACACGTCCATTCTGAGTTCACACACCTCCATTCTTTGCCTTCACACACCTCCATTCCATGACTTCACACACCTCCATTCTATGAGTTCACACACCTCCATTCTATGACTTCACACACCTAGATTCTGTGACTTCACACACCTCCATTCTGAGTTCACACACCTCCATTCTGTGACTTCACACACCTCCATTCTGACTTCACAGAGCTCCATAAAATGACTTCACCCACCTCCATTCTCTGACTTCGCACACCTCCATTCTGACTTCACACAGCTCCATTCTCTGACTGCCCACACCTCCATTCTATGATTTCACACACCTCCATTCTATGACTTCACACACCTCCATTCCATGACTTCACACACCTCCTTTCTGAGTTGACACACCTCCATTCTATGACTTCACACACCTCCAATCTGACTTCACACACCTCCATTTTATGACTTCACACACTTCCATTCTGTGACTTCAAAACCTCCATTCTATGACTTCACACACCTCCATTGTGACTTCACACACCATCATTCTATGAGTTCGCACACCGCCATTCTGACTTCACTCACATCCATTCTATGACTTCACACAGCTCCATTCTGACTTCACACACCTCCATTCTGACTTCACACACCTCAATTCTGTGACTTCACACAACTCCATTCTATGATTTCACACACCTCCATTCTATGACTTCACACACCTCCATTCTATGACTTCACACACCTCCTTTCAGAGTTGACACACCTCCATTCTATGACTTCACACACCTCCATTCTATGACTTCACACACCCCCATTGTGTGACTTCACACACCTCCATTCTATGACTTCACACACCTCCATTCTGTGACTTCACACACCTCCATTCTGACTTCACACACCTCCATTCTGTGACTTCACACACCTCGATTCTGAGTTCACACACCTCCATTTTGTGATTTCACACACCTACATTCTCAGACTTCACACACCTCCATTCTATGACTTCTCACACCTAAATTCTATGACTTCACACACCTCCATTCTGTGACTTCACACACCTCCATTCTATGACTTCACACACCTCCATTCTGTGACTTCACACACCTCAATTCTATGACCTCACACACCTCCATTCTATGGCTTTGCACACCTGCATTGTGACTTCACACACCTCCATTCTATGAGTTCACACACCTCCATTCTGACTTCACACACCTCCATTCTATGACTTCACACACCTCCATTCTGACTTCACACACCTCCATTCTATGACTTCACACAACTCCATCTGACTTCACACACCTCCATTCCATGACTTCACACACCTCCATTCGATGACTTCACACACCTCCATTCTTTGACTGCATGCACCTCCATTCTATGAGTTCACACACCTCCATTCTGTGACTTCACACACCTTTATTGTTTGACTTCACACACCTCCATTCTTTGACTTCACACACCTCCATTCCATGACTTCACACACCTCCATTCTATGAGTTCACACACCTCCATTCTATGATTCACACACCTCCATTTTGACTTCACACACCTCCATCCTTTGACTTCATACTCCTTCGTTCTCACTTCAGAAACATCCATTCTATGACTTCAGGCACCTCCAGTCTAAGACTTCACAAACCTCCGTTCTATGAGTTCACACACCTCCATACTATGACTTCACACACCTCCAGTCTTTGACTTCACACCCCTCCATTCTGTGACTTCACACACCTCCATTCTGTGACTTCACACACCTGAATTCTGTGACTTCACACGCCTCCATTATGACTTCACACACCTCCATTCTATGACTTCACACACCTCCATTCTATGATTTCACACACCTAGATTCTGTGACTTCACACACCTCCATTCTGAGTTCACACACCTCCATTCTGTGACTTCACACACCTCCATTCTGACTTCACAGAGCTCCATAAAATGACTTCACCCACCTCCATTCTCTGACTTCGCACACCTCCATTCTGACTTCACACAGCTCCATTCTCTGACTGCCCACACCTCCATTCTATGATTTCACACACCTCCATTCTATGCCTTCACACACCTCCATTCTGTGACTTAACACACCTTCATTCTTACTTAACAAACATCCATTCTATGACTTCACACATCTCCATTCTATGACTTCACACACCTCCATTCTATGACTTCATACACCTCCATTCTGTGAATTCACACACCTCAATTCTGTGACTTCACACACCTCCATTATGACTTCACACACATGCATTCTATGACTTCACACACCTCCAATCTGACTTCACACAGTTCCATTCTATGACTTCACACACCTCCATTCTGTGACTTCACACACCTCCATTCTGAGTTCACACACCTCCATTCTGTGACTTCACACACCTCCAATCTGACTTCACACAGTTCCATTCTATGACTTCACACACCTCCATTCTGTGACTTCACACACCTCCATTCTATAAATTGACACACCTCCATTGTGACTTCACACACCTCCATTTTATGACTTCACACACCTCCATTCTGTGACTTAACACACCTCCATTATGACTTCACACACATCCATTCTATGACTTCACACACCTCCATTCTATGACTTCACACACGTCCATTCTGTGACTTCACACACCTCCATTCTGAGTTCACACACCTCCATTCTGTGACTTCACACACCTCCAATCTGACTTCACACAGTTCCATTCTATGACTTCACACACCTCCATTCTGTGACTTCACACACCTCCATTCTATGACTTCACACACCTCCATTCTGTGACTTCACACACCTCCATTCTATGACCTCACACACCTCCATTCTATGACTTCGCACACCTGCATTGTGACTTCACACACCTCCATTCTATGAGTTCACACACCTCCTTTCTGACTTCACACACCTCCATTCTATGGCTTCACACACCTCCATTCTGACTTCACACACCTCCATTCTATGACTTCACACAACTCCATCTGACTTCACACACCTCCATTCCATGACTTTACACACCTCCATTCGATGACTTCACACACCTCCATTCTTTGACTGCATGCACCTCCATTCTATGAGTTCACACACCTTCATACTGTGACTTCACACACCTTTATTGTTTGACTTCACACACCTCCATTCTTTGACTTCACACACCTCCATTCCATGACTTCACACACCTCCATTCTATGAGTTCACACACCTCCATTCTATGATTCACACACCTCCATTTTGACTTCACACACCTCCATTCTTTGACTTCATACACCTTCGTTCTCACTTCAGAAACATCCATTCTATGACTTCAGGCACCTCCATTCTATGACTTCACAAACCTCCGTTCTGTGACCACACACCTCCATTCTGTGACGTCACACAGCACCATTCTATGATTTCTCACACCTCCATTCTATTAATTCACACACCTCCATTTTGTGACTTCAAACAACTCCATTCTATGACTTCCCACACCTCCATTCTGTGACTTCACATACCTCCATTCTGAGTTCCCAAACCTCCATTTTGTGACTTAACGCACCTTCATTCTGTGACTTCACACACCTCCATTCTATGACTTCACACACCTCCATTCTATGAGTTCACACACCTCCATACTATGACTTCACACACCTCCAGTCTTTGACTTCACACCCCTCCATTCTGTGACTTCACACACCTCCATTCTGTGACTTCACACACCTGAATTCCGTGACTTCACACGCCTCCATTATGACTTCACACACCTCCATTCTATGACTTCACACACCTCCATTCTAAGACTTCACACACCTAGATTCTGTGACTTCACACATCTCCATTCTGAGTTCACACACCTCCATTCTGTGACTTAACACACCTTCATTCTTACTTAACAAACATCCATTCTATGACTTCACACACCTCCTTTCTATGACTTCACACACCTCCATTCTATGACTTCACACGCCTCCATTCTGTGACTTCACACACCTCAATTCTGTGACTTCACACACCTCCATTATGACTTCACACACATTCATTCTATGACTTCACACATCTCCATTCTATGACTTCACACACCTCCATTCTGTGACTTCACACACCTTCATTCTGAGTTCACACACCTCCATTCTGTGACTTCACACACCGCCAATCTGACTTCACACAGTTCCATTCTATGACTTCACACACCTCCATTCTGTGACTTCACACACCTCCATTCTATAACTACACACACCTCCATTGTGACTTCACACACCTCCATTTTATGACTTCACACACCTCCATTCTGTGAATTCACACACCTTCATTCTTACTTAACAAACATCCATTCTATGACGTCACACACCTCCATTCTATGACTTCACACACCTCCATTCTATGACTTCACACACCTCCATTCTATGACTTCACACACCTCCATTCTATGACTTCACACACCTCCATTCTATGACTTCACACACCTCCATTCTGTGACTTCACACACCTCCATTCTGAGTTCACACACCTCCATTCTGTGACTTCACACACCTCCAATCTGACTTCACACAATTCCATTCTATGACTTCACACACCTCCATTCTGTGACTTCACACACCTCCATTCTATAACTTCACACACCTCCATTGTTTCTTCACACACCTCCATTCTATGACTTCACACACCCCCATTCTGTGACTTCACACACCTCCATTCTATAACTTCACACACCTCCATTTTGTGACTTCAAACAACTCCATTCTATGACTTCCCACACCTCCATTCTGTGACTTCACATACCTCCATTCTGAGTTCACACACCTCCATTCTGACTTCACACACCTCCATTCTGTGACTTCACACACCTCGATTCTGAGTTCACACACCTCCATTTTGTGATTTCACACACCTACATTCTCAGACTTCACACACCTCCATTCTATGACTTCTCACACCTAAATTCTATGACTTCACACACCTCCATTCTATGTCTTCACACACCTCCATTCTGTGACTTCACACACCTCCATTCTATGACTTCACACACCTCCATTCTGTGACTTCACACACCTCAATTCTATGACCTCACACACCTCCATTCTATGACTTTGCACACCTGCATTGTGACTTCACACACCTCCATTCTATGAGTTCACACACCTCCATTCTGACTTCACAAACCTCCATTCTATGACTTCACACACCTCCATTCTGACTTCACACACCTACACTCTATGACTTCACACAACTCCATCTGACTTCACACACCTCCATTCCATGACTTCACACACCTCCATTCGATGACTTCACACACCTCCATTCTTTGACTGCATGCACCTCCATTCTATGAGTTCACACACCTCCATTCTGTGACTTCACACACCTTTATTGTTTGACTTCACACACCTCCATTCTTTGACTTCACACACCTCCATTCCATGACTTCACACACCTCCATTCTATGAGTTCACACACCTCCATTCTATGATTCACACACCTCCATTTTGACTTCACACACCTCCATTCTTTGACTTCGTACTCCTTCGTTCTCATTTCAGAAACATCCATTCTATGACCTCAGGCACCTCCAGTGTAAGATTTCACAAACCTCCGTTCTATGAGTTCACACACCTCCATACTATGACTTCACACACCTCCAGTCTTTGACTTCACACCCCTCCATTCTGTGACTTCACACAGCTCCATTCTGTGACTTCACACACCTGAATTCTGTGACTTCACACGCCTCCATTATGACTTCACACACCTCCATTCTATAACTTCACACACCTCCATTCTCTGACTTCACACACCTAGATTCTGTGACTTCACACACCTCCATTCTGAGTTCACACACCTCCGTTCTGTGACTTCACACACCTCCATTCTGACTTCACAGAGCTCCATAAAATGACTTCACCCACCTCCATTCTCTGACTTCACACACCTCCATTCTGACTTCACACAGCTCCATTCTCTGACTGCCCACACCTCCATTCTATGATTTCACACACCTCCATTCTATGACTTTACACACCTCCATTCTGTGACTTAACACACCTTCATTCTTACTTAACAAACATCCATTCTATGACTTCACACACCTCCATTCTATGACTTCACACACCTCCATTCTATGACTTCACACACCTCCATTTTGTGAATTCACACACCTCAATTCTGTGACTTCACACACCTCCATTATGACTTCACACACATTCATTCTATGACTTCACACACCTCCATTCTATGACTTCACACACCTCCATTCTGTGACTTCACACACCTCCATTCTGAGTTCACACACCTCCATTCTGTGACTTCACACACCTCCAATCTGACTTCACACAGTTCCGTTCTATGACTTCACACACCTTCATTCTGTGACTTCACACACCTCCATTCTATAAATTGACACACCTCCATTGTGACTTCACACACCTCCATTTTATGACTTCACACACCTCCATTCTGTGACTTAACACACCTCCATTATGACTTCACACACATCCATTCTATGACTTCACACACCTCCATTCTATGACTTCACACACCTCCATTCTGTGACTTCACACACCTCCATTCTGAGTTCACACACCTCCATTCTGTGACTTCACACACCTCCAATCTGACTTCCCACAGTTCCATTCTATGACTTCACACACCTCCATTCTGTGACTTCACACACCTCCATTCTATGACTTCACACACCTCCATTCTGTGACTTCACACACCTCCATTCTATGACCTCACACACCTCCATTCTATGACTTCGCACACCTGCATTGTGACTTCACACACCTAAATTCTATGAGTTCACACACCTCCTTTCTGACTTCACACACCTCCATTCTATGACTTCACACACCTGCATTCTGACTTCACACACCTCCATTCTATGACTTCACACAACTCCATCTGACTTCACACACCTCCATTCCATGACTTTACACACCTCCATTCGATGACTTCACACACCTCCATTCTTTGACTGCATGCACCTCCATTCTATGAGTTCACACACCTTCATACTGTGACTTCACACACCTTTATTGTTTGACTTCACACACCTCCATTCATTGACTTCACACACCTCCATTCCATGACTTCACACACCTCCATTCTATGAGTTCACACACCTCCATTCTATGATTCACACACCTCCGTTTTGACTTCACACACCTCCATTCTTTGACTTCATACACCTTCGTTCTCACTTCAGAAACATCCATTCTATGACTTCAGGCACCTCCATTCTATGACTTCACAAACCTCCGTTCTGTGACCACACACCTCCATTCTGTGACGTCACACAGCACCATTCTATGATTTCTCACACCTCCATTCTATTAATTCACACACCTCCATTTTGTGACTTCAAACAACTCCATTCTATGACTTCCCACACCTCCATTCTGTGACTACACATACCTCCATTCTGAGTTCCCAAACCCCCATTCTGTGACTTAACGCACCTTCATTCTGTGACTTCACACACCTCCATTCTATGACTTCACACACCTCCATTCTATGAGTTCACACACCTCCATACTATGACTTCACACACCTCCAGTCTTTGACTTCACACCCCTCCATTCTGTGACTTCACACACCTCCATTCTGTGACTTCACACACCTGAATTCCGTGACTTCACACGCCTCCATTATGACTTCACACACCTCCATTCTATGACTTCACACACCTCCATTCTATGACTTCACACACCTAGATTCTGTGACTTCACACATCTCCATTCTGAGTTCACACACCTCCATTCTGTGACTTAACACACCTTCATTCTTACTTAACAAACATCCATTCTATGACTTCACACACCTCCATTCTATGACTTCACACACCTCCATTCTATGACTTCACACACCTCCATTCTGTGACTTCACACACCTTCATTCTGAGTTCACACACCTCCATTCTGTGACTTCACACACCGCCAATCTGACTTCACACAGTTCCATTCTATGACTTCACACACCTCCATTCTGTGACTTCACACACCTCCATTCTATAACTTCACACACCTCCATTGTGACTTCACACACCTCCATTTTATGACTTCACACACCTCCATTCTGTGAATTCACACACCTTCATTCTTACTTAACAAACATCCATTCTATGACGTCACACACCTCCATTCTATGACTTCACACACCTCCATTCTATGACTTCACACACCTCCATTCTATGACTTCACACACCTCCATTCTGTGACTTCACACACCTCCATTCTGAGTTCACACACCTCCATTCTGTGACTTCACACACCTCCAATCTGACTTCACACAGTTCCATTCTATGACTTCACACATCTCCATTCTGTGACTTCACACACCTCCATTCTATAACTTCACACACCTCCATTGTGACTTCACACACCTCCATTCTATGACTTCACACACCTCCATTCTGTGACTTCACATACCTCCATTCTATAACTTCACACACCTCCATTTTGTGACTTCAAACATCTCCATTCTATGACTTCCCACACCTCCATTCTGTGACTTCACATACCTCCATTCTGAGTTCCCAAACCTCCATTCTGTGACTTAACGCACCTTCATTCTGTGACTTCACACACCTCCATTCTATGACTTCACACACCTCCATTCTATGAGTTCACACACCTCCATACTATGACTTCACACACCTCCAGTCTTTGACTTCACACCCCTCCATTCTGTGACTTCACACACCTCCATTCTGTGACTTCACACACCTGAATTCCGTGACTTCACACGCCTCCATTATGACTTCACACACCTCCATTCTATGACTTCACACACCTCCATTGTATGACTTCACACACCTAGATTCTGTGACTTCACACATCTCCATTCTGAGTTCACACACCTCCATTCTGTGACTTAACACACCTTCATTCTTACTTAACAAACATCCATTCTATGACTTCACACACCTCCATTCTATGACTTCACACACCTCCATTCTATGACTTCACACACCTCCATTCTATGACTTCACACACCTCCATTCTGTGACTTCACACACCTCAATTCTGTGACTTCACACACCTCCATTATGACTTCACACACATTCATTCTATGACTTCACACACCTCCATTCTATGACTTCACACACCTCCATTCTGTGACTTCACACACCTTCATTCTGAGTTCACACACCTCCATTCTGTGACTTCACACACCGCCAATCTGACTTCACACAGTTCCATTCTATGACTTCACACACCTCCATTCTGTGACTTCACACACCTCCATTCTATAACTTCACACACCTCCATTGTGACTTCACACACCTCCATTTTATGACTTCACACACCTCCATTCTGTGAATTCACACACCTTCATTCTTACTTAACAAACATCCATTCTATGACGTCACACACCTCCATTCTATGATTTCACACACCTCCATTCTGTGACTTCACACACCTCCATTCTGAGTTCACACACCTCCATTCTGTGACTTCACACACCTCCAATCTGACTTCACACAGTTCCATTCTATGACTTCACACACCTCGATTCTGTGACTTCACACACCTCCATTCTATAACTTCACACACCTCCATTGTGACTTCACACACCTCCATTCTATGACTTCACACACCTCCATTCTGTGACTTCACACACCTCCATTCTATAACTTCACACACCTCCATTTTGTGACTTCAAACATCTCCATTCTATGACTTCCCACACCTCCATTCTGTGACTTCACATACCTCCATTCTGAGTTCACACACCTCCATTCTGACTTCACACACCTCCATTCTGTGACTTCACACACCTCGATTCTGAGTTCACACACCTCCATTTTGTGATTTCACACACCTACATTCTCAGACTTCACACACCTCCATTCTATGACTTCTCACACCTAAATTCTATGACTTCACACACCTCCATTCTATGACTTCACACACCTCCATTCTGTGACTTCACACACCTCCATTCTGACTTCACACACCTCCATTCTGTGACTTCACACACCTCCATTCTATGACTTCACACACCTCCATTCTGTGACTTCACACACCTCAATTCTATGACCTCACACACCTCCATTCTATGACTTTGCACACCTGCATTGTGACTTCACACACCTCCATTCTATGAGTTCACACACCTCCATTCTGACTTCACAAACCTCCATTCTATGACTTCACACACCTCCATTCTGACTTCACACACCTACACTCTATGACTTCACACAACTCCATCTGACTTCACACACCTCCATTCCATGACTTCACACACCTCCATTCGATGACTTCACACACCTCCATTCTTTGACTGCATGCACCTCCATTCTATGAGTTCACACACCTCCATTCTGTGACTTCACACACCTTTATTGTTTGACTTCACACACCTCCATTCTTTGACTTCACACACCTCCATTCCATGACTTCACACACCTCCATTCTATGAGTTCACACACCTCCATTCTATGATTCACACACCTCCATTTTGACTTCACACACCTCCATTCTTTGACTTCGTACTCCTTCGTTCTCATTTCAGAAACATCCATTCTATGACCTCAGGCACCTCCAGTCTAAGATTTCACAAACCTCCGTTCTATGAGTTCACACACCTCCATACTATGACTTCACACACCTCCAGTCTTTGACTTCACACCCCTCCATTCTGTGACTTCACACAGCTCCATTCTGTGACTTCACACACCTGAATTCTGTGACTTCACACGCCTCCATTATGACTTCACACACCTCCATTCTATAACTTCACACACCTCCATTCTCTGACTTCACACACCTAGATTCTGTGACTTCACACACCTCCATTCTGAGTTCACACACCTCCGTTCTGTGACTTCACACACCTCCATTCTGACTTCACAGAGCTCCATAAAATGACTTCACCCACCTCCATTCTCTGACTTCACACACCTCCATTCTGACTTCACACAGCTCCATTCTCTGACTGCCCACACCTCCATTCTATGATTTCACACACCTCCATTCTATGACTTTACACACCTCCATTCTGTGACTTAACACACCTTCATTCTTACTTAACAAACATCCATTCTATGACTTCACACACCTCCATTCTATGACTTCACACACCTCCATTCTATGACTTCACACACCTCCATTTTGTGAATTCACACACCTCAATTCTGTGACTTCACACACCTCCATTATGACTTCACACACATTCATTCTATGACTTCACACACCTCCATTCTATGACTTCACACACCTCCATTCTGTGACTTCACACACCTCCATTCTGAGTTCACACACCTCCATTCTGTGACTTCACACACCTCCAATCTGACTTCACACAGTTCCGTTCTATGACTTCACACACCTTCATTCTGTGACTTCACACACCTCCATTCTATAAATTGACACACCTCCATTGTGACTTCACACACCTCCATTTTATGACTTCACACACCTCCATTCTGTGACTTAACACACCTCCATTATGACTTCACACACATCCATTCTATGACTTCACACACCTCCATTCTATGACTTCACACACCTCCATTCTGTGACTTCACACACCTCCATTCTGAGTTCACACACCTCCATTCTGTGACTTCACACACCTCCAATCTGACTTCCCACAGTTCCATTCTATGACTTCACACACCTCCATTCTGTGACTTCACACACCTCCATTCTATGACTTCACACACCTCCATTCTGTGACTTCACACACCTCCATTCTATGACCTCACACACCTCCATTCTATGACTTCGCACACCTGCATTGTGACTTCACACACCTAAATTCTATGAGTTCACACACCTCCTTTCTGACTTCACACACCTCCATTCTATGACTTCACACACCTGCATTCTGACTTCACACACCTCCATTCTATGACTTCACACAACTCCATCTGAGTTCACACACCTCCATTCCATGACTTTACACACCTCCATTCGATGACTTCACACACCTCCATTCTTTGACTGCATGCACCTCCATTCTATGAGTTCACACACCTTCATACTGTGACTTCACACACCTTTATTGTTTGACTTCACACACCTCCATTCATTGACTTCACACACCTCCATTCCATGACTTCACACACCTCCATTCTATGAGTTCACACACCTCCATTCTATGATTCACACACCTCCGTTTTGACTTCACACACCTCCATTCTTTGACTTCATACACCTTCGTTCTCACTTCAGAAACATCCATTCTATGACTTCACGCACCTCCATTCTATGACTTCACAAACCTCCGTTCTGTGACCACACACCTCCATTCTGTGACGTCACACAGCACCATTCTATGATTTCTCACACCTCCATTCTATTAATTCACACACCTCCATTTTGTGACTTCAAACAACTCCATTCTATGACTTCCCACACCTCCATTCTGTGACTACACATACCTCCATTCTGAGTTCCCAAACCCCCATTCTGTGACTTAACGCACCTTCATTCTGTGACTTCACACACCTCCATTCTATGACTTCACACACCTCCATTCTATGAGTTCACACACCTCCATACTATGACTTCACACACCTCCAGTCTTTGACTTCACACCCCTCCATTCTGTGACTTCACACACCTCCATTCTGTGACTTCACACACCTGAATTCCGTGACTTCACACGCCTCCATTATGACTTCACACACCTCCATTCTATGACTTCACACACCTCCATTCTATGACTTCACACACCTAGATTCTGTGACTTCACACATCTCCATTCTGAGTTCACACACCTCCATTCTGTGACTTAACACACCTTCATTCTTACTTAACAAACATCCATTCTATGACTTCACACACCTCCATTCTATGACTTCACACACCTCCATTCTATGACTTCACACACCTCCATTCTGTGACTTCACACACCTTCATTCTGAGTTCACACACCTCCATTCTGTGACTTCACACACCGCCAATCTGACTTCACACAGTTCCATTCTATGACTTCACACACCTCCATTCTGTGACTTCACACACCTCCATTCTATAACTTCACACACCTCCATTGTGACTTCACACACCTCCATTTTATGACTTCACACACCTCCATTCTGTGAATTCACACACCTTCATTCTTACTTAACAAACATCCATTCTATGACGTCACACACCTCCATTCTATGACTTCACACACCTCCATTCTATGACTTCACACACCTCCATTCTATGACTTCACACACCTCCATTCTGTGACTTCACACACCTCCATTCTGAGTTCACACACCTCCATTCTGTGACTTCACACACCTCCAATCTGACTTCACACAGTTCCATTCTATGACTTCACACATCTCCATTCTGTGACTTCACACACCTCCATTCTATAACTTCACACACCTCCATTGTGACTTCACACACCTCCATTCTATGACTTCACACACCTCCATTCTGTGACTTCACATACCTCCATTCTATAACTTCACACACCTCCATTTTGTGACTTCAAACATCTCCATTCTATGACTTCCCACACCTCCATTCTGTGACTTCACATACCTCCATTCTGAGTTCCCAAACCTCCATTCTGTGACTTAACGCACCTTCATTCTGTGACTTCACACACCTCCATTCTATGACTTCACACACCTCCATTCTATGAGTTCACACACCTCCATACTATGACTTCACACACCTCCAGTCTTTGACTTCACACCCCTCCATTCTGTGACTTCACACACCTCCATTCTGTGACTTCACACACCTGAATTCCGTGACTTCACACGCCTCCATTATGACTTCACACACCTCCATTCTATGACTTCACACACCTCCATTGTATGACTTCACACACCTAGATTCTGTGACTTCACACATCTCCATTCTGAGTTCACACACCTCCATTCTGTGACTTAACACACCTTCATTCTTACTTAACAAACATCCATTCTATGACTTCACACACCTCCATTCTATGACTTCACACACCTCCATTCTATGACTTCACACACCTCCATTCTATGACTTCACACACCTCCATTCTGTGACTTCACACACCTCAATTCTGTGACTTCACACACCTCCATTATGACTTCACACACATTCATTCTATGACTTCACACACCTCCATTCTATGACTTCACACACCTCCATTCTGTGACTTCACACACCTTCATTCTGAGTTCACACACCTCCATTCTGTGACTTCACACACCGCCAATCTGACTTCACACAGTTCCATTCTATGACTTCACACACCTCCATTCTGTGACTTCACACACCTCCATTCTATAACTTCACACACCTCCATTGTGACTTCACACACCTCCATTTTATGACTTCACACACCTCCATTCTGTGAATTCACACACCTTCATTCTTACTTAACAAACATCCATTCTATGACGTCACACACCTCCATTCTATGATTTCACACACCTCCATTCTGTGACTTCACACACCTCCATTCTGAGTTCACACACCTCCATTCTGTGACTTCACACACCTCCAATCTGACTTCACACAGTTCCATTCTATGACTTCACACACCTCGATTCTGTGACTTCACACACCTCCATTCTATAACTTCACACACCTCCATTGTGACTTCACACACCTCCATTCTATGACTTCACACACCTCCATTCTGTGACTTCACACACCTCCATTCTATAACTTCACACACCTCCATTTTGTGACTTCAAACATCTCCATTCTATGACTTCCCACACCTCCATTCTGTGACTTCACATACCTCCATTCTGAGTTCACACACCTCCATTCTGACTTCACACACCTCCATTCTGTGACTTCACACACCTCGATTCTGAGTTCACACACCTCCATTTTGTGATTTCACACACCTACATTCTCAGACTTCACACACCTCCATTCTATGACTTCTCACACCTAAATTCTATGACTTCACACACCTCCATTCTATGACTTCACACACCTCCATTCTGTGACTTCACTCACCTCCATTCTGACTTCACACACCTCCATTCTGTGACTTCACACACCTTCATTCTATGACCTCACACACCTCCATTCTATGACTTCGCACACCTGCATTGTGACTTCACACACCTCCATTCTATGAGATCACACACCTCCTTTCTGACTTCACTCACCTCCATTCTATGACTTCACACACCTGCATTCTGACTTCACACACCTCCATTCTATGACTTCACACAACTCCATCTGACTTCACACACCTCCATTCCATGACTTTACACACCTCCATTCGATGACTTCACACACCTCCATTCTTTGACTGCATGCACCTCCATTCTATGAGTTCAAACACCTTCATACTGTGACTTCACACACCTTTATTGTTTGACTTCACACACCTCCATTCTTTGACTTCACACACCTCCATTCCATGACTTCACACACCTCCATTCTATGTGTTCACACACCTCCATTCTATGATTCACACACCTCCATTTTGACTTCACACACCTCCATTCCATGACTTTACACACCTCCATTCGATGACTTCACACACCTCCATTCTTTGACTGCATGCACCTCCATTCTATGAGTTCACACACCTTCATACTGTGACTTCACACACCTTTATTGTTTGACTTCACACACCTCCATTCTTTGACGTCACACACCTCCATTCCATGACTTCACACACCTCCATTCTATGAGTTCACACACCTCCATTCTATGATTCACACACCTCCTTTTTGACTTCACACACCTCCATTCTTTGACTTCATACACCTTCGTTCTCACTTCAGAAACATCCATTCTATGACTTCAGGCACCTCCATTCTATGATTTCACAAACCTCCGTTCTGTGACCACACACCTCCATTCTGTGACGTCACACAGCACCATTCTATGATTTCTCACACCTCCATTCTATTAATTCACACACCTCCATTTTGTGACTTCAAACAACTCCATTCTATGACTTCCCACTCCTCCATTCTGTGACTTCACATACCTCCATTCTGAGTTCCCAAACCTCCATTCTGTGACTTAACGCACCTTCATTCTGTGACTTCACACACCTCCATTCTATGACTTCACACACCTCCATTCTATGAGTTCACACACCTCCATACTATGACTTCACACACCTCCAGTCTTTGACTTCACACCCCTCCATTCTGTGACTTCACACACCTCCATTCTGTGACTTCACACACCTGAATTCCGTGACTTCACACGCCTCCATTATGACTTCACACACCTCCATTCTATGACTTCACACACCTCCATTCTATGACTTCACACACCTAGATTCTGTGACTTCACACATCTCCATTCTGAGTTCACACACCTCCATTCTGTGACTTAACACACCTTCATTCTTACTTAACAAACATCCATTCTATGACTTCACACACCTCCATTCTATGACTTCACACACCTCCATTCTATGACTTCACACGCCTCCATTCTGTGACTTCACACACCTCAATTCTGTGACTTCACACACCTCCATTATGACTTCACACACATTCATTCTATGACTTCACACACCTCCATTCTATGACTTCACACACCTCCATTCTGTGACTTCACACACCTTCATTCTGAGTTCACACACCTCCATTCTGTGACTTCACACACCGCCAATCTGACTTCACACAGTTCCATTCTATGACTTCACACACCTCCATTCTGTGACTTCACACACCTCCATTCTATAACTTCACACACCGCCATTGTGACTTCACACACCTCCATTTTATGACTTCACACACCTCCATTCTGTGAATTCACACACCTTCATTCTTACTTAACAAACATCCATTCTATGACGTCACACACCTTCATTCTATGACTTCACACACCTCCATTCTATGACTTCACACACCTCCATTCTATGACTTCACACACCTCCATTCTGTGACTTCACACACCTCCATTCTGAGTTCACACACCTCCATTCTGTGACTTCACACACCTCCAATCTGACTTCACACAGTTCCATTCTATGACTTCACACACCTCCATTCTGTGACTTCACACTCCTCCATTCTATAACTTCACACACCTCCATTGTGACTTCACACACCTCCATTCTATGACTTCACACACCTCCATTCTGTGACTTCACACACCTCCATTCTATAACTTCACACACCTCCATTATGTGACTTCAAATATCTCCATTCTATGACTTCCCACACCTCCATTCTGTGACTTCACATACCTCCATTCTGAGTTCACACACCTCCATTCTGACTTCACACACCTCCATTCTGTGACTTCACACACCTCGATTCTGAGTTCACACACCTCCATTTTGTGATTTCACACACCTACATTCTCAGACTTCACACACCTCCATTCTATGACTTCTCACACCTAAATTCTATGACTTCACACACCTCCATTCTATGACTTCACACACCTCCATTCTGTGACTTCACACACCTCCATTCTATGACTTCACACACCTCCATTCTGTGACTTCACACACCTCCATTCTATGACCTCACACACCTCCATTCTATGACTTTGCACACCTGCATTGTGACTTCACACACCTCCATTCTATGAGTTCACACACCTCCATTCTGACTTCACACACCTCCATTCTATGACTTCACACACCTCCATTCTATGACTTCACAAACCTCCATTCTGTGACTTAACACACCTCCATTCTGAGTTCACACACCTCAATTCCGTGACTTCACACACCTCAATTCTCACTTCACACACCTCCATTCTATGACTTCACACAATTCCATTCTATGACTTCACACACCTCCATTCTTTGACTTCACACACCTCCATTGTGAGTTCACACACCTCCATTCTGTGACTTCACACACCTGCATTCTCTAACTTCACACACCTCCATTCTGTGACTTCACGCACCTCCATTCTATGAATTCTCACACCTCCATTCTATTAATTCACACACCTTTTTTCTGTGACTTCACACAACTCCATTCTATGACTTCCCACACCTCCATTCTGTGACTTCACACACCTCCATTTTGAGTTCACAAACCTCCATTCTGTGACTTAACGCACCTTCATTCTGTGACTTCACACACCTCCATTCTATGATTTCACACACCTCCATTCTATGAGTTCACACACCTCCAGTCTTAGACTTCACACCCCTCCATTCTGTGACTTCACACACCTCCATTCTATAACTTCACACACCTCCATTGTGTCTTCCCACACCTCCAATCTGAGTTCACACACCTCCGTTCTGACTTCACACACTTCCATTCTATGACTTCACACACCTCCGTTCTGTGACTTCACACACCTCAATTCTGTGACTTCACACGCCTATATTATGACTTCACACACCTCCATTCTATGACTTCACTCACCTCCATTCTATGACTTCACACACCTAGATTCTGCGACTTCACACACGTCCAATCTGACTTCACACACCTCCATTCTATGAATTCCCACAGCTCCATTCTGACTTAACACACCTCCATTCTATGACATCGCATACCTCTATTCTGACTTCATACACCTCCATTCTGTGACTTCACACACCTCCATTCTATGACTTCAAACACCTCCATTCTGTGACTTCACACACCTCAACTCTGTCACTTTACACACCTCCATTCTGTGACTTCTCACACCTCCATTCTGTGATTTCACACACCTCCATTCTATGACTTCACACACCTCCATTCTTTGACTTCATACACCTCCATTCTATGACTTCACACACCTCCATTGTGACTTCACACATCGCCGTTCTGTGACTTCACACACCTCCCTTCTGTGACTTGACACACCTCCATTTTATGACTTCACACACCTCCATTCTATGACTTCACAAACCTCCATTCTGTAATTTCACACGCTTCCAATGTTTGACGTCACAAACCTCCATTCCATGACTTCATACACCTCCATTCTATGACTTCACACACATCCATTCTTTGACCTCACACACCTCCATTTTGACTTCACACACCTCCATTCTGTGACTTCACACACCTGCATTTGTGACTTCACATACCACAATTGTGACTTCACACACGTCCATTCTTTGACTTCACACACCTCCATTTTGACTTCACACACCTCCATTTTGTGACTTCACACACCTCCATTCTATGACTTCATACACCTCCATTCTATGACTTCACACACCTACATTGTGACTTCAAACACCTACGTTCTATCAGTTCACACACCTGCATTGTGACTTCACACACCTCCATTCTATAACTTCACACACCTACATTGTGACTTCACACACCTCCATTCTATGACTTCACATACCTCCTTTCTGAGTTCACACACCTCCATTCATTGACTTCACACACCTCCAATCTGACTTCACACACCTCCATTCTAAGACTCCACACACCTCCATTCTGTGATTTCAAAAACCACTATTCTATGACTTCACACACCTCCATTTTGACTTCACATACCTCCATTCTAAGAGTTCACACACCTCCAATCTGACTTCACACACCTCCATTCTATGAATTCCCACAGCTCCATTCTGACTTAACACATCTCCATTCTACGATGTCGCATACCTCTATTCTGACTTCATACACCTCTATTCTGTGACTTCACACACCTCCATTCTATGACTTCAAACACCTCCATTCTGTGACTTCACACACCTCCATTCTGAGTTCGCACAACTCCATTCTGTGACTTCACACACCTCCATTCTGACTTCACACAGCTCCATTCTATGACTTCACACACATCCATTCTGTGCCTTCACAAACCTCCATTCTATGACTTAACACACCTTCATTCTTACTTAACAAACATCCATTCTATGACTTCACACACCTCCATTCTAGGACTTAACACACCTCCATCCAATGACTTCACACACCTCCATTCTGTGACTTCACACACCTCAATTCTGTGACTTCACACACATCCATTATGACTTCACACACATCCATTCTATGACTTCACACACCTCCATTCTATGACTTCACACACCTCCATTCTATGACTTCACACACCTCCATTCTGTGACTACACACACCTCCATTCTGAGTTCACACACCTCCATTCTGTGACTTCACACACCTCCAATCTGACTTCACACAGCTGCATTCTATGACTTCACACACCTCCATTCTATGACTTTACACACCTCCATTCTGACTTCACACACCTCCATTCTATGACTTCACACAACTCCATTCTGACTTCACACACCTCCATTCTGTGTCTTCACACACCTCCATTATATGACTTTACACACCTGCATTCTGTGACTTCACACACCTTCATTCTATGCCTTCACACACCTCCATTCTGTGATTTCACACACCTACATTGTGACTCCACAGACCTCCATTCTATGAGTTCACACAAATGCATTGTGAATTCACACACCTCCATTCTATGACTTCACACACCTCCATTCTGTGACTTAACACACCTCCATTCTGAGTTCACACACCTCCATTTTGACTTCACACACTTCCATTCTTTGACTTCACACACCTCCATTCTGTGACTTCACACACCTCCATTGTGACTTCACACATCTCCGTTCTGTGACTTCACACACCTCCCTTCTTTGACTTGACACACCTCCATTCTATGACTTCACACACCTCCATTCTATGACTTCACACACCTCCATTCTGTAATTTCACACACTTCCAATGTTTGACTTCACAAAACTCCATTCTTTGACTTCACACACCTCAATTATTTGACTTCACACACCTCCATTTTGACATCACACATCTCCATTCTGTGACTTCACACACCTCCATTTGTGACTTCACACACCACAATTTTGACTTCACACACCTCCATTCTTTGACTTCACACACCTCCATTCTTTGACTTCACACACCTCCATTTTGACTTCACACACTTCCATTCTGTGAATTCACACACCTCCATTCTGTGACTTCACACACCTCCATTCTATGACTTCACACACCTAAATTCTATGACTTCACAAACCTCCATTCTATGACTTCACACACCTCCATTCTGTGACTTCACACACCTCCATTCTATGACTTCACACACCTCCATTCTGTGACTTCACACAACTGCATTCTATGACCTCACACACCTCCATTCTATGACTTCGCACACCTGCATTGTGACTTCACACACCTCCATTCTATGACTCCACACACCTCTATTCTGACTTCACACACCTCCATTCCATGACTTCACACACCTCCATTCGATGACTTCACACACCTCCATTCTTTGACTGCATGCACCTCCATTCTATGAGTTCACACACCTCCATTCTGTGACTTCACACACCTTTATTGTTTGACTTCACACTCCTCCATTCTTTGACTTCACACACCTCCATTCCATGACTTCACACACCTCCATTCTATGAGTTCACACACCTCCATTCTATGATTCACACAACTCCATTTTGACTTCACACACCTCCATTCTTTGACTTCATACTCCTTCGTTCTCACTTCAGAAACATCCATTCTATGACTTCAGGCACCTCCAGTCTAAGACTTCACAAACCTCCGTTCTATGAGTTCACACACCTCCATACTATGACTTCACACACCTCCAGTCTTTGACTTCACACCCCTCCATTCTGTGACTTCACACACCTCCATTGTGTGACTTCACACACCTGAATTCTGTGACTTCACACGCCTCCATTCTGAGTTCACACACCTCCATTCTGTGACTTCACACACCTCCATTCTGACTTCACAGAGCTCCATAAAATGACTTCACCCACCTCCATTCTCTGACTTCGCACACCTCCATTCTGACTTCACACAGCTCCATTCTCTGACTGCCCACACCTCCATTCTATGATTTCACACACCTCCATTCTATGATTTCACACACCTCCATTCTATGACTTCACACACCTCCATTCTATGACTTAACACACCTTCATTCTTACTTAACAAACATCCATTCTCTGACTTCACACACCTCCATTCTATGACTTCACACACCTCAATTCTATGACTTCACACACCTCCATTTTGTGAATTCACACACCTCAATTCTGTGACTTCACACACCTCCATTATGACTTCACGCACATTCATTCTATGACTTCACACAC
This sequence comes from Megascapheus bottae, assembly GCA_024803745.1. NCBI lineage: Eukaryota > Metazoa > Chordata > Mammalia > Rodentia > Geomyidae > Megascapheus > Megascapheus bottae. The sequence continues at coordinate 102,308 of JANJXV010001000.1, read as the reverse complement.
CTCCATTCTATGACTTCACACACCTCCATTCTTTGACTTCACACACCTCCATTTTGAGTTCACACACCTTCATACTGTGACTTCACACACCTTTATTGTTTGACTTCACACACCTCCATTCTTTGACTTCACACACCTCCATTCCATGACTTCACACACCTCCATTCTATGAGTTCACACACCTCCATTCCATGACTTTACACACCTCCATTCGATGACTTCACACACCTCCATTCTTTGACTTCATACACCTTCGTTCTCACTTCAGAAACATCCATTCTATGACTTCAGGCACCTCCATTCTATGACTTCACAAACCTCCGTTCTGTGACCACACACCTCCATTCTGTGACGTCACACAGCACCATTCTATGATTTCTCACACCTCCATTCTATTAATTCACACACCTCCATTTTGTGACTTCAAACAACTCCAGTCTATGACTTCCCACACCTCCATTCTGTGACTTCACATACCTCCATTCTGAGTTCCCAAACCTCCTTTCTGTGACTTAACGCACCTTCATTCTGTGACTTCACACACCTCCATTCTATGACTTCACACACCTCCATTCTATGAGTTCACACACCTCCATTCTATGACTTCACAAACCTCCAGTCTTTGACTTCACACCCCTCCATTCTGTGACTTCACACACCTCCATTCTGTGACTTCACACATCTGAATTCTGTGACTTCACACGCCTCCATTATGACTTCACACACCTCCATTCTATGACTTCACACACCTCCATTCTATGACTTCACACACCTAGATTCTGTGACTTCACACATCTCCATTCTGAGTTCACACACCTCCATTCTGTGACTTAACACACCTTCATTCTTACTTAACAAACATCCATTCTATGACTTCACACACCTCCATTCTATGACTTCACACACCTCCATTCTATGACTTCACACGAGTCCATTCTGTGACTTCACACACCTCAATTCTGTGACTTCACACACCTCCATTATGACTTCACACACATTCATTCTATGACTTCACACACCTCAATTCTATGACTTCACACACCTCCATTCTGTGACTTCACACACCTCCATTCTGAGTTCACACACCTCCATTCTGTGACTTCACACACCTCCAATCTGACTTCACACAGTTCCATTCTATGACTTCACACACCTCCATTCTGTGACTTCACACACCTCCATTCTATAACTTCACACACCTCCATTCTGTGAATTCACACACCTTCATTCTTACTTAACAAACATCCATTCTATGACGTCACACACCTCCATTCTATGACTTCACACACCTCCATTCTATGACTTCACACACCTCCATTCTATGACTTCACACACCTCCATTCTGTGACTTCACACACCTCCATTCTGAGTTCACACACCTCCATTCTGTGACTTCACACACCTCCAATCTGACTTCACACAGTTCCATTCTATGACTTCACACACCTCCATTCTGTGACTTCACACACCTCCATTCTATAACTTCACACACCTCCATTGTGACTTCACACACCTCCATTCTATGACTTCACACACCTCCATTCTGTGACTTCACACACCTCCATTCTATAACTTCACACACCTCCATTTTGTGACTTCAAACAACTCCATTCTATGACTTCCCACACCTCCTTTCTGTGACTTCACATACCTCCATTCTGAGTTCACAAACCTCCATTCTGTGACTTAACGCACGTTCATTCTGTGACTTCACACACCTCCATTCTATGACTTCACACACCTCCATTCTATGAGTTCACACACCTCCATACGATGACTTCACACACCTCCAGTCTTTGACTTCACACGCCTCCATTATGACTTCACACACCTCCATTCTATGACTTCACACACCTCCTATCTATGACTTCACACACCTAGATTTTGTGACTTCACACACGTCCATTCTGAGTTCACACACCTCCATTCTGTGACTTCACACACCTCCATTCTGACTTCACAGAGCTCCATTAAATGACTTCACCCACCTCCATTCTCTGACTTCGCACACCTCCATTCTGACTTCACACAGCTCCATTCTCTGACTGCACACACCTCCATTCTATGATTTCACACACCTCCATTCTATGACTTCACACACCTCCATTCTGTGACTTAACACACCTTCATTCTTACTTAACAAACATCCATTCTATGACTTCACACACCTCCATTCTATGACTTCACACACCTCCATTCTATGACTGCACACACCTCCATTCTGTGACTTCACACACCTCAATTCTGTGACTTCACACACCTCCATTATGACTTCACACACATTCATTCTATGACTTCACACACCTCCATTCTATGACTTCACAGACCTCCATTCTGTGACTTCACACACCTCCAATCTGACTTCACACAGTTCCATTCTATGACTTCACACACCTCCATTCTGTGACTTCACACACCTCCATTCTATAACTTCACACACCTCCATTGTGACTTCACACACCTCCATTTTATGACTTCACACACTTCCATTCTGTGACTTCAAAAACCTCCATTCTATTACTTCACACACCTCCATTGTGACTTCACACTCCATCATTCTATGAGTTCACACACCTCCTTTCTGAGTTGAAACACCTCCATTCTATGACTTCACACACCTCCATTCTATGACTTCACACACCCCCATTGTGTGACTTCACACACATGCATTCTAAGACTTCACACTCCTCCATTCTATGACTTCACACACCTCCATTCTGTGACTTCATACACCTCCATTCTATGACTTCACACACCTCCATTCTGTGACTTCATACACCTACATTGTGACTTCACACACCTCCATTCTGACTTCACACACCTCAATTCTGTGAATTCACACAACTCCATTCTATGATTTCACACACCTCCATTCTATGACTTCACACACCTCCATTCCATGACTTCACACACCTCCTTTCTGAGTTGACACACCTCCACTCTATGACTTCACACACCTCCAATCTGACTTCACACACCTCCATTTTATGACTTCACACACTTCCATTCTGTGACTTCAAAACCTCCATTCTTTGACTTCACACCTCCATTGTGACTTCACACACCATCATTCTATGAGTTCGCACACCGCCATTCTGATTTCACTCACATCCATTCTATGACTTCACACAGCTCCATTCTGACTTCACACACCTCCATTCTGACTTCACACACCTCAATTCTGTGACTTCACACAACTCCATTCTATGATTTCACACACCTCCATTCTATGACTTCAGACACCTCCATTCTATGACTTCACACACCTCCTTTCTGAGTTGACACACCTCCATTCTATGACTTCACACACCTCCATTCTATGACTTCACACACCCCCATTGTGTGACTTCACACACCTCCATTCTATGACTTCACACACCTCCATTCTGACTTCACACACCTCCATTCTGTGACTTCACACACCTCGATTCTGAGTTTACACACCTCCATTTTGTGATTTCACACACCTACATTCTCAGACTTCACACACCTCCATTCTATGACTTCACACACCTAAATTCTATGACTTCACACACCTCCATTCTATGGCTTCACACACCTCCATTCTGTGACTTCACACACCTCCATTCTATGACTTCACACACCTCCATTTTGTGACTTCACACACCTCCATTCTATGACCTCACACACCTCCATTCTATGACTTTGCACACCTGCATTGTGACTTCACACACCTCCATTCTATGAGTTCACACACCTCCATTCTGACTTCACACACCTCCATTCTATGACTTCACACACCTCCATTCTGACTTCACACACCTCCATTCTATGACTTCACACAACTCCATCTGACTTCACACACCTCCATTCCATGACTTCACACACCTCCATTCGATGACTTCACACACCTCCATTCTTTGACTGCATGCACCTCCATTCTATGAGTTCACACACCTCCATTCTGTGACTTCACACACCTTTATTGTTTGACTTCACACACCTCCATTCTTTGACTTCACACACCTCCATTCCATGACTTCACACACCACCATTCTATGAGTTCACACACCTCCATTCTATGATTCACACACCTCCATTTTGACTTCACACACCTCCATTCTTTGACTTCATACTCCTTCGTTCTCACTTCAGAAACATCCATTCTATGACTTCAGGCACCTCCATTCTAAGACTTCACAAACTTCCGTTCTATGAGTTCACACACATCCATACTATGACTTCACACACCTCCAGTCTTTGACTTCACACCCCTCCATTCTGTGACTTCACACACCTCCATTCTGTGACTTCACACACCTGAATTCTGTGACTTCACACGCCTCCATTATGACTTCACACACCTCCATTCTATGACTTCACACACCTCCATTCTATGACTTCACACACCTAGATTCTGTGACTTCACACACCTCCATTCTGAGTTCACACACCTCCATTCTGTGACTTCACACAAATCCATTCTGACTTCACAGAGCTCCATAAAATGACTTCACCCACCTCCATTCTCTGACTTCGCACACCTCCATTCTGACTTCACACAGCTCCATTCTCTGACTGCCCACACCTCCATTCTATGATTTCACACACCTCCATTCTATGACTTCACACACCTCCATTCTGTGACTTAACACACCTTCATTCTTACTTAACAAACATCCATTCTATGACTTCACACATCTCCATTCTATGACTTCACACACCTCCATTCTAGGACTTCACACACCTCCATTCTGTGAATTCACACACCTCAATTCTGTGACTTCACACATCTCCATTATGACTTCACACACATTCATTCTATGACTTCACACACCTCCATTCTATGACTTCACACACCTCCATTCTGTGACTTCACACACCTCCATTCTGAGTTCACACACCTCCATTCTGTGACTTCACACACCTCCAATCTGACTTCACACAGTTCCATTCTATGACTTCATACACCTCCATTCTGTGACTTCACACACCTCCATTCTGTGACTTCACACACCTCCAATCTGACTTCACACAGTTCCATTCTATGACTTCACACACCTCCATTCTGTGACTTCACACACCTCCATTCTATGACTTCACACACCTCCATTGTGACTTCACACACCTCCATTTTATGACTTCACACACCTCCATTCTGTGACTTAACACACCTCCATTATGACTTCACACACATCCATTATATGACTTCACACACCTCCATTCTCTGACTTCAAACACCTCCATTCTGTGACTTCACACACCTCCATTCTGAGTTCACACACCTCCATTCTGTGACTTCACACACCTCCAATCTGACTTCACACAGTTACATTCTATGACTTCACACACCTCCATTCTGTGACTTCACACACCTCCATTCTATGACTTCACACACCTCCATTCTGTGACTTCACACACCTCCATTCTATGACCTCACACACCTCCATTCTATGACTTCGCACACCTGCATTGTGATTTCACACACCTCCATTCTATGAGTTCACACACCTCCTTTCTGACTTCACACACCTCCATTCTATGACTTCAAACACCTCCATTCTGACTTCACACACCTCCATTCTATGACTTCACACAACTCCATCTGACTTCACACACCTCCATTCCATGACTTCACACACCTCCATTCGATGACTTCACACACCTCCATTCTTTGACTGCATGCACCTCCATTCTATGAGTTCACACAGCTCCATACTGTGACTTCACACACCTTTATTGTTTGACTTCACACACCTCCATTCTTTGACTTCACACACCTACATTCCATGACTTCACACACCTCCATTCTATGAGTTCACACACCTCCATTCTATGATTCACACACCTCCATTTTGACTTCACACACCTCCATTCTTTGACTTCATACACCTTCGTTCTCACTTCAGAAACATCCATTCTATGACTTCAGGCACGTCCATTCTATGACTTCACAAACCTCCGTTCTGTGACCACACACCTCCATTCTGTGACGTCACACAGCACCATTCTATGATTTCTCACACCTCCATTCTATTAATTCACACACCTCCACTTTGTGACTTCAAACAACTCCATTCTATGACTTCCCACACCTCCATTCTGTGACTTCACATACCTCCATTCTGAGTTCCCAAACCTCCATTCTGTGACTTAACACACCTTCATTCTGTGACTTCACACACCTCCATTCTATGACTTCACACACCTACATTCTATGAGTTCACACACCTCCATACTATGACTTCACACACCTCCAGTCTTTGACTTCACACCCCTCCATTCTGTGACTTCACACACCTCCATTCTGTGACTTCACACACCTGAATTCTGTGACTTCACACGCCTCCATTATGACTTCACACACCTCCATTCTATGACTTCACACACCTCCATTCTATGACTTCACACACCTAGATTCTGTGACTTCACACATCTCCATTCTGAGTTCACACACCTCCATTCTGTGACTTAACACACCTTCATTCTTACTTAACAAACATCCATTCTATGACTTCACACACCTCCATTCTATGACTTCACACACCTCCATTCTATGACTTCACACGCCTCCATTCTGTGACTTCACACACCTCAATTCTGTGACTTCACACACCTCCATTATGACTTCACACACGTTCATTCTATGACTTCACACACCTCCATTCTATGACTTCACACACCTCCATTGTGACTTCACACACCTCCATTTTATGACTTCACACACCTCCACTGTGTGAATTCACACACCTTCATTCTTACTTAACAAACATCCATTCTATGACGTCACACACCTCCATTCTATGACTTCACACACCTCCATTCTATGACTTCACACACCTCCATTCTATGACTTCACACACCTCCATTCTGTGACTTCACACACCTCCATTCTATGACCTCACACACCTCCATTCTATGACTTCGCACACCTGCATTGTGACTTCACACACCTCCATTCTATGAGTTCACACACCTCCTTTCTGACTTCACACACCTCCATTCTATGACTTCACACACCTGCATTCTGACTTCACACACCTCCATTCTATGACTTCACACAACTCCATCTGACTTCACACACCTCCATTCCATGACTTTACACACCTCCATTCGATGACTTCACACACCTCCATTCTTTGACTGCATGCACCTCCATTCTATGAGTTCACACAGCTCCATACTGTGACTTCACACACCTTTATTGTTTGACTTCACACACCTCCATTCTTTGACTTCACACACCTCCATTCCATGACTTCACACACCTCCATTCTATGAGTTCACACACCTCCATTCTATGATTCACACACCTCCATTTTGACTTCACACACCTCCATTCCATGACTTTACACACCTCCATTCGATGACTTCACACACCTCCATTCTTTGACTGCATGCACCTCCATTCTATGAGTTCACACACCTTCATACTGTGACTTCACACACCTTTATTGTTTGACTTCACACACCTCCATTCTTTGACTTCACACACCTCCATTCCATGACTTCACACACCTCCATTCTATGAGTTCACACACCTCCATTCTATGATTCACACACCTCCATTTTGACTTCACACACCTCCATTCTTTGACTTCATACACCTTCGTTCTCACTTCAGAAACATCCATTCTATGACTTCAGGCACCTCCATTCTATGACTTCACAAACCTCCGTTCTGTGACCACACACCTCCATTCTGTGACGTCACTCAGCACCATTCTATGATCTCTCACACCTCCATTCTATTAATTCACACACCTCCATTTTGTGACTTCAAACAACTCCATTCTATGACTTCCCACACCTCCATTCTGTGACTTCACATACCTCCATTCTGAGTTCCCAAACCTCCATTCTGTGACTTAACGCACCTTCATTCTGTGACTTCACACACCTCCAATCTATGACTTCACATACCTCCATTCTATGAGTTCACACACCTCCATACTATGACTTCACACACCTCCAGTCTTTGACCTCACACCCCTCCATTCCGTGACTTCACACACCTCCATTCTGTGACTTCACACATCTGAATTCTGTGACTTCACACGCCTCCATTATGACTTCACACACCTCCATTCTATGACTTCACACACCTCCATTCTATGACTTCACACACCTAGATTCTGTGACTTCACACATCTCCATTCTGAGTTCACACACCTCCATTCTGTGACTTAACACACCTTCATTCTTACTTAACAAACATCCATTCTATGACTTCACACACCTCCATTCTATGACTTCACACACCTCCATTCTATGACTTCACACGAGTCCATTCTGTGACTTCACACACCTCAATTCTGTGACTTCACACACCTCCATTATGACTTCACACACATTCATTCTATGACTTCACACACCTCCATTCTATGACTTCACACACCTCCATTCTGTGACTTCACACACCTCCATTCTGAGTTCACACACCTCCATTCTGTGACTTCACACACCTCCAATCTGACTTCACACAGTTCCATTCTATGACTTCACACACCTCCATTCTGTGACTTCACACACCTCCATTCTATAACTTCACACACCTCCATTCTGTGAATTCACACACCTTCATTCTTACTTAACAAACATCCATTCTATGACCTCACACACCTCCATTCTATGACTTCACACACCTCCATTCTATGACTTCACACACCTCCATTCTGTGACTTCACACACCTCCATTCTGAGTTCACACACCTCCATTCTGTGACTTCACACACCTCCAATCTGACTTCACACAGTTCCATTCTATGACTTCACACACCTCCATTCTGTGACTTCACACACCTCCATTCTATAACTTCACACACCTCCATTGTGACTTCACACACCTCCATTGTATGACTTCACACAACTCCATTCTGTGACTTCACACACCTCCATTCTATAACTTCACACACCTCCATTTTGTGACTTCAAACAACTCCATTCTATGACTTCCCACACCTCCTTTCTGTGACTTCACATACCTCCATTCTGAGTTCACAAACCTACATTCTGTGACTTAACACACCTTCATTCTGTGACTTCACACACCTCCATTCTATGACTTCACACACCTCCATTCTATGAGTTCACACACCTCCATACGATGACTTCACACACCTCCAGTCTTTGACTTCACACGCCTCCATTATGACTTCACACACCTCCATTCTATGACTTCACACACCTCCTATCTATGACTTCACACACCTAGATTCTGTGACTTCACACACGTCCATTTTGAGTTCACACACCTCCATTCTGTGACTTCACACACCTCCATTCTGACTTCACAGAGCTCCATAAAATGACTTCACCCACCTCCATTCTCTGACTTCGCACACCTCCATTCTGACTTCACACAGCTCCATTCTCTGACTGCACACACCTCCATTCTATGATTTCACACACCTCCATTCTATGACTTCACACACCTCCATTCTGTGACTTAACACACCTTCATTCTTACTTAAGAAACATCCATTCTATGACTTCACACACCTCCATTCTATGACTTCACACACCTCCATTCTATGACTGCACACACCTCCATTCTGTGACTTCACACACCTCAATTCTGTGACTTCACACACCTCCATTATGACTTCACACACATTCATTCTATGACTTCACACACCTCCATTCTATGACTTCACACACCTCCATTCTGTGACTTCACACACCTCCATTCTGAGTTCACACACCTCCATTCTGTGACTTCACACACCTCCAATCTGACTTCACACAGTTCCATTCTATGACTTCACACACCTCCATTCTGTGACTTCACACACCTCCATTCTATAACTTCACACACCTCCATTGTGACTTCACACACCTCCATTTTATGACTTCACACACTTCCATTCTGTGACTGCAAAAACCTCCATTCTATTACTTCACACACCTCCATTGTGACTTCACACTCCATCATTCTATGAGTTCACACACCTCCTTTCTGAGTTGAAACACCTCCATTCTATGACTTCACACACCTCCATTCTATGACTTCACACACCCCCATTGTGTGACTTCACACACATCCATTCAAAGACTTCACACACCTCCATTCTATGACTTCACACACCTCCATTCTGTGACTTCACACACCTCCATTCTGAGTTCACAGACCTCCATTCTGTGACTTCACACACCTCCAATCTGACTTCACACAGCTCCATTCCATGACTTCACACACCTCCATTCTGTGACTTCACACACCTCCATTCTATGACTTCACACGCCTCCATTGTGACTTCACACACCTCCATTCTATGAGTTTACACACCTCCTTTTTGACTTCACACACCTCCATTCTGACTTCACACACCTCCATTCTGTCTTCACACACCTCCATTATATGACTTCACACAACTCCATTCTGACTTCACACACCTCCATTCTGTGACTTCACACACCTCCATTATATGACTTCACACACCTCCATTCTATGACTTCACACACCTCCATTCTGTGACTTCATACACCTACATTGTGACTTCACAGACCTCCATTCTATGAGTTCACACAAATGCATTGTGAATTCACACACCTCCATTCTATGACTTCACACAGCTCCATTCTGACTTCACACACCTCCATTCTGACTTCACACACCTAAATTCTGTGAATTCACACAACTCCATTCTATGATTTCACACACCTCCATTCTATGACTTCACACACCTCCATTCCATGACTTCACACACCTCCTTTCTGAGTTGACACACCTCCATTCTATGACTTCACACACCTCCAATCTGACTTCACACACCTCCATTTTATGACTTCACACACTTCCATTCTGTGACTTCAAAACCTCCATTCTTTGACTTCACACCTCCATTGTGACTTCACACACCATCATTCTATGAGTTCGCACACCGCCATTCTGATTTCACTCACATCCATTCTATGGCTTCACACAGCTCCATTCTGACTTCACACACCTCCATTCTGACTTCACACACCTCAATTCTGTGACTTCACACAACTCCATTCTATGATTTCACACACCTCCATTCTATGACTTCAGACACCTCCATTCTATGACTTCACACACCTCCTTTCTGAGTTGACACACCTCCATTCTATGACTTCACACACCTCCTTTCTATGACTTCACACACCCCCATTGTGTGACTTCACACACCTCCATTCTATGACTTCACACACCTCCATTCTATGACTTCACACACCTAGATTCTGTGACTTCACACATCTCCATTCTGAGTTCACACACCTCCATTCTGTGACTTAACACACCTTCATTCTTACTTAACAAACATCCATTCTATGACTTCACACACCTCCATTCTATGACTTCACACACCTCCATTCTATGACTTCACACGAGTCTATTCTGTGACTTCACACACCTCAATTCTGTGACTTCACACACCTCCATTATGACTTAACACCCATTCATTCTATGACTTCACACACCTCCATTCTATGACTTCACACACCTCCATTCTGTGACTTCACACACCTCCATTCTGAGTTCACACACCTCCATTCTGTGACTTCACACACCTCCAATCTGACTTCACACAGTTCCATTCTATGACTTCACACACCTCCATTCTGTGACTTCACACACCTCCATTCTATAACTTCACACACCTCCATTCTGTGAATTCACACACCTTCATTCTTACTTAACAAACATCCATTCTATGACGTCACACACCTCCATTCTATGACTTCACACACCTCCATTCTATGACTTCACACACCTCCATTCTATGACTTCACACACCTCCATTCTGTGACTTCACACACCTCCATTCTGAGTTCACACACCTCCATTCTGTGACTTCACACACCTCCAATCTGACTTCACACAGTTCCATTCTATGACTTCACACACCTCCATTCTGTGACTTCACACACCTCCATTCTATAACTTCACACACCTCCATTGTGACTTCACACACCTCCATTGTATGACTTCACACAACTCCATTCTGTGACTTCACACACCTCCATTCTATAACTTCACACACCTCCATTTTGTGACTTCAAACAACTCCATTCTATGACTTCCCACACCTCCTTTCTGTGACTTCACATACCTCCATTCTGAGTTCACAAACCTACATTCTGTGACTTAACGCACCTTCATTCTGTGACTTCACACACCTCCATTCTATGACTTCACACACCTCCATTCTATGAGTTCACACACGTCCATACGATGACTTCACACACCTCCAGTCTTTGACTTCACACGCCTCCATTATGACTTCACACACCTCCATTCTATGACTTCACACACCTCCTATCTTTGACTTCACACACCTAGATTCTGTGACTTCACACACGTCCATTCTGAGTTCACACACCTCCATTCTGTGACTTCACACACCTCCATTCTGACTTCACAGAGCTCCATAAAATGACTTCACCCACCTCCATTCTCTGACTTCGCACACCTCAATTCTGACTTCACACAGCTCCATTCTCTGACTGCACACACCTCCATTCTATGATTTCACACACCTCCATTCTATGACTTCACACACCTCCATTCTGTGACTTAACACACCTTCATTCTTACTTAACAAACATCCATTCTATGACTTCACACACCTCCATTCTATGACTTCACACACCTCCATTCTATGACTGCACACACCTCCATTCTGTGACTTCACACACCTCAATTCTGTGACTTCACACACCTCCATTATGACTTCACACACATTCATTCTATGACTTCACACACCTCCATTCTATGACTTCACACACCTCCATTCTGTGACTTCACACACCTCCATTCTGAGTTCACACACCTCCATTCTGTGACTTCACACACCTCCAATCTGACTTCACACAGTTCCATTCTATGACTTCACACACCTCCATTCTGTGACTTCACACACCTCCATTCTATAACTTCACACACCTCCATTGTGACTTCACACACCTCCATTTTATGACTTCACACACTTCCATTCTGTGACTGCAAAAACCTCCATTCTATTACTTCACACACCTCCATTGTGACTTCACACTCCATCATTCTATGAGTTCACACACCTCCTTTCTGAGTTGAAACACCTCCATTCTATGACTTCACACACCTCCATTCTATGACTTCACACACCCCCATTGTGTGACTTCACACACATCCATTCAAAGACTTCACACACCTCCATTCTATGACTTCACACACCTCCATTCTGTGACTTCACACACCTCCATTCTGAGTTCACAGACCTCCATTCTGTGACTTCACACACCTCCAATCTGACTTCACACAGCTCCATTCCATGACTTCACACACCTCCATTGTGTGACTTCACACACCTCCATTCTATGACTTCACACGCCTCCATTGTGACTTCACACACCTCCATTCTATGAGTTTACACACCTCCTTTTTGACTTCACACACCTCCATTCTGACTTCACACACCTCCATTCTGTCTTCACACACCTCCATTATATGACTTCACACAACTCCATTCTGACTTCACACACCTCCATTCTGTGACTTCACACACCTCCATTATATGACTTCATACACCTCCATTCTATGACTTCACACACCTCCATTCTGTGACTTCATACACCTACATTGTGACTTCACAGACCTCCATTCTATGAGTTCACACAAATGCATTGTGAATTCACACACCTCCATTCTATGACTTCACACAGCTCCATTCTGACTTCACACACCTCCATTCTGACTTCACACACCTCAATTCTGTGAATTCACACAACTCCATTCTATGATTTCACACACCTCCATTCTATGACTTCACACACCTCCATTCCATGACTTCACACACCTCCTTTCTGAGTTGACACACCTCCATTCTATGACTTCACACACCTCCAATCTGACTTCACACACCTCCATTTTATGACTTCACACACTTCCATTCTGTGACTTCAAAACCTCCATTCTTTGACTTCACACCTCCATTGTGACTTCACACACCATCATTCTATGAGTTCGCACACCGCCATTCTGATTTCACTCACATCCATTCTATGACTTCACACAGCTCCCTTCTGACTTCACACACCTCCATTCTGACTTCACACACCTCAATTCTGTGTCTTCACACAACTCCATTCTATGATTTCACACACCTCCATTCTATGACTTCAGACACCTCCATTCTATGACTTCACACACCTCCTTTCTGAGTTGACACACCTCCATTCTATGACTTCACACACCTCCATTCTATGACTTCACACACCCCCATTGTGTGACTTCACACACCTCCATTCTATGACTTCACACACCTCCATTCTATGACTTCACACACCTAGATTCTGTGACTTCACACATCTCCATTCTGAGTTCACACACCTCCATTCTGTGACTTAACACACCTTCATTCTTACTTAACAAACATCCATTCTATGACTTCACACACCTCCATTCTATGACTTCACACACCTCCATTCTATGACTTCACACGAGTCCATTCTGTGACTTCACACACCTCAATTCTGTGACTTCACACACCTCCATTATGACTTCACACCCATTCATTCTATGACTTCACACACCTCCATTCTATGACTTCACACACCTCCATTCTGTGACTTCACACACCTCCATTCTGAGTTCACACACCTCCATTCTGTGACTTCACACACCTCCAATCTGACTTCACACAGTTCCATTCTATGACTTCACACACCTCCATTCTGTGACTTCACACACCTCCATTCTATAACTTCACACACCTCCATTCTGTGAATTCACACACCTTCATTCTTACTTAACAAACATCCATTCTATGACGTCACACACCTCCATTCTATGACTTCACACACCTCCATTCTATGACTTCACACACCTCCATTCTATGACTTCACACACCTCCATTCTGTGACTTCACACACCTCCATTCTGAGTTCACACACCTCCATTCTGTGACTTCACACACCTCCAATCTGACTTCACACAGTTCCATTCTATGACTTCACACACCTCCATTCTGTGACTTCACACACCTCCATTCTATAACTTCACACACCTCCATTGTGACTTCACACACCTCCATTGTATGACTTCACACAACTCCATTCTGTGACTTCACACACCTCCATTCTATAACTTCACACACCTCCATTTTGTGACTTCAAACAACTTCATTCTATGACTTCCCACACCTCCTTTCTGTGACTTCACATACCTCCATTCTGAGTTCACAAACCTACATTCTGTGACTTAACGCACCTTCATTCTGTGACTTCACACACCTCCATTCTATGACTTCACACACCTCCATTCTATGAGTTCACACACGTCCATACGATGACTTCACACACCTCCAGTCTTTGACTTCACACGCCTCCATTATGACTTCACACACCTCCATTCTATGACTTCACACACCTCCTATCTATGACTTCACACACCTAGATTCTGTGACTTCACACACGTCCATTCTGAGTTCACACACCTCCATTCTGTGACTTCACACACCTCCATTCTGACTTCACAGAGCTCCATAAAATGACTTCACCCACCTCCATTCTCTGACTTCGCACACCTCAATTCTGACTTCACACAGCTCCATTCTCTGACTGCACACACCTCCATTCTATGATTTCACACACCTCCATTCTATGACTTCACACACCTCCATTCTGTGACTTAACACACCTTCATTCTTACTTAACAAACATCCATTCTATGACTTCACACAACTCCATTCTATGACTTCACACACCTCCATTCTATGACTGCACACACCTCCATTCTGTGACTTCACACACCTCAATTCTGTGACTTCACACACCTCCATTATGACTTCACACACCTCCATTCTGTGACTTCACACACCTCCAATCTGACTTCACACAGTTCCATTCTATGACTTCACACACCTCCATTCTGTGACTTCACACACCTCCATTCTATAACTTCACACACCTCCATTGTGACTTCACACACCTCCATTGTATGACTTCACACAACTCCATTCTGTGACTTCACACACCTCCATTCTATAACTTCACACACCTCCATTTTGTGACTTCAAACAACTCCATTCTATGACTTCCCACACCTCCTTTCTGTGACTTCACATACCTCCATTCTGAGTTCACAAACCTACATTCTGTGACTTAACGCACCTTCATTCTGTGACTTCACACACCTCCATTCTATGACTTCACACACCTCCATTCTATGAGTTCACACACGTCCATACGATGACTTCACACACCTCCAGTCTTTGACTTCACACGCCTCCATTATGACTTCACACACCTCCATTCTATGACTTCACACACCTCCTATCTATGACTTCACACACCTAGATTCTGTGACTTCACACACGTCCATTCTGAGTTCACACACCTCCATTCTGTGACTTCACACACCTCCATTCTGACTTCACAGAGCTCCATAAAATGACTTCACCCACCTCCATTCTCTGACTTCGCACACCTCAATTCTGACTTCACACAGCTCCATTCTCTGACTGCACACACCTCCATTCTATGATTTCACACACCTCCATTCTATGACTTCACACACCTCCATTCTGTGACTTAACACACCTTCATTCTTACTTAACAAACATCCATTCTATGACTTCACACACCTCCATTCTATGACTTCACACACCTCCATTCTATGACTGCACACACCTCCATTCTGTGACTTCACACACCTCAATTCTGTGACTTCACACACCTCCATTATGACTTCACACACATTCATTCTATGACTTCACACACCTCCATTCTATGACTTCACACACCTCCATTCTGTGACTTCACACACCTCCATTCTGAGTTCACACACCTCCATTCTGTGACTTCACACACCTCCAATCTGACTTCACACAGTTCCATTCTATGACTTCACACACCTCCATTCTGTGACTTCACACACCTCCATTCTATAACTTCACACACCTCCATTGTGACTTCACACACCTCCATTTTATGACTTCACACACTTCCATTCTGTGACTGCAAAAACCTCCATTCTATTACTTCACACACCTCCATTGTGACTTCACACTCCATCATTCTATGAGTTCACACACCTCCTTTCTGAGTTGAAACACCTCCATTCTATGACTTCACACACCTCCATTCTATGACTTCACACACCCCCATTGTGTGACTTCACACATATCCATTCAAAGACTTCACACACCTCCATTCTATGACTTCACACACCTCCATTCTGTGACTTCACACACCTCCATTCTGAGTTCACAGACCTCCATTCTGTGACTTCACACACCTCCAATCTGACTTCACACAGCTCCATTCCATGACTTCACACACCTCCATTCTGTGACTTCACACACCTCCATTCTATGACTTCACACGCCTCCATTGTGACTTCACACACCTCCATTCTATGAGTTTACACACCTCCTTTTTGACTTCACACACCTCCATTCTGACTTCACACACCTCCATTCTGTCTTCACACACCTCCATTATATGACTTCACACAACTCCATTCTGACTTCACACACCTCCATTCTGTGACTTCACACACCTCCATTATATGACTTCATACACCTCCATTCTATGACTTCACACACCTCCATTCTGTGACTTCATACACCTACATTGTGACTTCACAGACCTCCATTCTATGAGTTCACACAAATGCATTGTGAATTCACACACCTCCATTCTATGACTTCACACAGCTCCATTCTGACTTCACACACCTCCATTCTGACTTCACACACCTCAATTCTGTGAATTCACACAACTCCATTCTATGATTTCACACACCTCCATTCTATGACTTCACACACCTCCATTCCATGACTTCACACACCTCCTTTCTGAGTTGACACACCTCCATTCTATGACTTCACACACCTCCAATCTGACTTCACACACCTCCATTTTATGACTTCACACACTTCCATTCTGTGACTTCAAAACCTCCATTCTTTGACTTCACACCTCCATTGTGACTTCACACACCATCATTCTATGAGTTCGCACACCGCCATTCTGATTTCACTCACATCCATTCTATGACTTCACACAGCTCCATTCTGACTTCACACACCTCCATTCTGACTTCACACACCTCAATTCTGTGACTTCACACAACTCCATTCTATGATTTCACACACCTCCATTCTATGACTTCACACACCTCCATTCTATGACTTCACACACCTCCTTTCTGAGTTGACACACCTCCATTCTATGACTTCACACACCTCCATTCTATGACTTCACACACCCCCATTGTGTGACTTCACACACCTCCATTCTATGACTTCACACACCTCCATTCTGACTTCACACACCTCCATTCTGTGACTTCACACACCTCGATTCTGAGTTCACACACCTCCATTTTGTGATTTCACACACCTACATTCTCAGACTTCACACACCTCCATTCTATGACTTCACACACCTAAATTCTATGACTTCACACACCTCCATTCTATGACTTCACACACCTCCATTCTGTGACTTCACACACCTCCATTCTATGACTTCACACACCTCCATTCTGTGACTTCACACACCTCCATTCTATGACCTCACACACCTCCATTCTATGACTTTGCACACCTGCATTGTGACTTCACACACCTCCATTCTATGAGTTCACACACCTCCATTCTGACTTCACACACCTCCATTCTATGACTTCACACACCTCCATTCTGACTTCACACACCTCCATTCTATGACTTCACACAACTCCATCTGACTTCACACACCTCCATTCCATGACTTCACACACCTCCATTCGATGACTTCACACACCTCCATTCTTTGACTGCATGCACCTCCATTCTATGAGTTCACACACCTCCATTCTGTGACTTCAGACACCTTTATTTTTTGACTTCACACACCTCCATTCTTTGACTTCACACACCTCCATTCTATGAGTTCACACACCTCCATTCTATGATTCACACACCTCCATTTTGACTTCACACACCTCCATTCTTTGACTTCATACTCCTTCGTTCTCACTTCAGAAACATCCATTCTATGACTTCAGGCACCTCCATTCTAAGACTTCACAAACTTCCGTTCTATGAGTTCACACACCTCCATACTATGACTTCACACACCTCCAGTCTTTGACTTCACACCCCTCCATTCTGTGACTTCACACACCTCCATTCTGTGACTTCACACACCTGAATTCTGTGACTTCACACGCCTCCATTATGACTTCACACACCTCCATTCTATGACTTCACACACCTCCATTCTATGACTTCACACACCTAGATTCTGTGACTTCACACACCTCCATTCTGAGTTCACACACCTCCATTCTGTGACTTCACACAAATCCATTCTGACTTCACAGAGCTCCATAAAATGACTTCACCCACCTCCATTCTCTGACTTCGCACACCTCCATTCTGACTTCACACAGCTCCATTCTCTGACTGCCCACACCTCCATTCTATGATTTCACACACCTGCATTCTATGACTTCACACACCTCCATTCTGTGACATAACACACCTTCATTCTTACTTAACAAACATCCATTCTATGACTTCACACATCTCCATTCTATGACTTCACACACCTCCATTCTATGACTTCACACACCTCCATTCTGTGAATTCACACACCTCAATTCTGTGACTTCACACATCTCCATTAAGACTTCACACACATTCATTCTATGACTTCACACACCTCAGTTCTATGACTTCACACACCTCCATTCTGTGACTTCACACACCTCCATTCTGAGTTCACACCTCCATTCTGTGACTTCACACACCTCCAATATGACTTCACACAGTTCCATTCTATGACTTCACACACCTCCATTCTCTGACTTCACACACCTCCATTCTGTGACTTCACACACCTCCAATCTGACTTCACACAGTTCCATTCTATGACTTCACACACCTCCATTCTGTGACTTCACACACCTCCATTCTATGACTTCACACACCTCCATTGTGACTTCAAACACCTCCATTTTATGACTTCACACACCTCCATTCTGTGACTTAACACACCTCCATTATGACTTCACACACATCCATTCTATGACTTCACACACTTCCATTCTATGACTTCACACACCTCCATTCTGTGACTTCACACACCTCCATTCTGAGTTCACACACCTCCATTCTGTGACTTCACACACCTCCAATCTGACTTCACACAGTTCCATTCTATGACTTCACACACCTCCATTCTGTGACTTCACACACCTCCATTCTATGACTTCACACACCTCCATTCTGTGACTTCACACACCTCCATTCTATGACCTCACACACCTCCATTCTATGACTTCGCACACCTGCATTGTGACTTCACACACCTCCATTCTATGAGTTCACACACCTCCTTTCTGACTTCACACACCTCCATTCTATGACTTCACACACCTCCATTCTGACTTCACACACCTCCATTCTATGACTTCACACAACTCCATCTGACTTCACACACCTCCATTCCATGACTTCACACACCTCCATTCGATGACTTCACACACCTCCATTCTTTGACTGCATGCACCTCCATTATATGAGTTCACACAGCTCCATACTGTGACTTCACACACCTTTATTGTTTGACTTCACACACCTCCATTCTTTGACTTCACACACCTCCATTCCATGACTTCACACACCTCCATTCTATGAGTTCACACACCTCCATTCTATGATTCACACACCTCCATTTTGACTTCACACACCTCCATTCTTTGACTTCATACACCTTCGTTCTCACTTCAGAAACATCCATTCTATGACTTCAGGCACGTCCATTCTATGACTTCACAAACCTCCGTTCTGTGACCACACACCTCCATTCTGTGACGTCACACAGCACCATTCTATGATTTCTCACACCTCCATTCTATTAATTCACACACCTCCATTTTGTGACTTCAAACAACTCCATTCTATGACTTCCCACACCTCCATTCTGTGACTTCACATACCTCCATTCTGAGTTCCCAAACCTCCATTCTGTGACTTAACACACCTTCATTCTGTGACTTCACACACCTCCATTCTATGACTTCACACACCTCCATTCTATGAGTTCACACACCTCCATACTATGACTTCACACACCTCCAGTCTTTGACTTCACACCCCTCCATTCTGTGACTTCACACACCTCCATTCTGTGACTTCACACATGTGAATTCTGTGACTTCACACGCCTCCATTCTGACTTCACACACCTCCATTCTATGACTTCACACACCTCCATTCTATGACTTCACACACCTAGATTCTGTGACTTCACACATCTCCATTCTGAGTTCACACACCTCCATTCTGTGACTTAACACACCTTCATTCTTACTTAACAAACATCCATTCTATGACTTCACACACCTCCATTCTATGACTTCACACACCTCCATTCTATGACTTCACACGCCTCCATTCTGTGACTTCACACACCTCAATTCTGTGACTTCACACACCTCCATTATGACTTCACACACATTCATTCTATGACTTCACACACCTCCATTCTATGACTTCACACACCTCCATTGTGACTTCACACACCTCCATTTTATGACTTCACACACCTCCACTCTGTGAATTCACACACCTTCATTCTTACTTAACAAACATCCATTCTATGACGTCACACACCTCCATTCTATGACTTCACACACCTCCATTCTATGACTTCACACACCTCCATTCTATGACTTCACACACCTCCATTCTGTGACTTCACACACCTCCATTCTGAGTTCACACACCTCCATTCTGTGACTTCACACACCTCCAATCTGACTTCACACAGTTCCATTCTATGACTTCACAACCCTCCATTCTGTGACTTCACACACCTCCATTCTATAACTTCACACACCTCCATTGTGACTTCACACACCTCCATTTTATGACTTCACACACCTCCATTCTGTGACTTAAGACACTTTCATTCTTACTTAACAAACATCCATTCTATGGCTTCACACACCTCCATTCTATGACTTCACACACCTCCATTCTGTGACTTCACACACCTCCATTCTGAGTTCACACACCTCCATTCTGTGACTTCACACACCTCCAATCTGACTTCACACAGTTCCATTCTATGACTTCCCACACCTCCATTCTGTGACTTCACACACCTCCATTCTATGACTTCACACACCTCCATTCTGTGACTTCACACACCTCCATTCTATGACTTCACACACCTCCATTCTATGACTTCACAAACCTCCGTTCTGTGACCACACACCTCCATTCTGTGACTTCACACAGCACCATTCTATGATTTCTTACACCTCCATTCTATAACTTCACACACCTCCATTGTGACTTCACACACCTCCATTTTATGACTTCACACACTTCCATTCTGTCACTACAAAAACCTCCATTCTATTACTTCACACACCTCCATTGTGACTTCACACTCCATCATTCTATGAGTTCACACACCTCCTTTCTGAGTTGAAACACCTCCATTCTATGACTTCACACACCTCCATTCTATGACTTCACACACCCCCATTGTGTGACTTCACATACATCCATTCTAACACTTCACACACCTCCATTCTATGACTTCACAAACCTCCATTCTGTGACTTCACACACCTCCATTCTGAGTTCACACACCTCCATTCTGTGACTTCACACACCTCCAATCTGACTTCACACAGCTCCATTCCATGACTTCACACACCTCCATTCTGTGACTTCACACACCTCCATTCTATGAGTTTACACACCTCCATTCTGACTTCACACACCTCCATTCTGACTTCACACACCTCCATTCTGTCTTCACACACCTCCATTATATGACTTCACACAACTCCATTCTGACTTCACACACCTCCATTCTGTGACTTCACACACCTCCATTATATGACTTCACACACCTCCATTCTATGACTTCACACACCTCCATTCTGTGACTTCATACACCTACATTGTGACTTCACAGACCTCCATTCTATGAGTTCACACAAATGCATTGTGAATTCACACACCTCCATTCTATGACTTCACACAGCTCCATTCTGACTTCACACACCTCCATTCTGACTTCACACACCTCAATTCTGTGAATTCACACAACTCCATTCTATGATTTCACACACCTCCATTCTATGACTTCACAAACCTCCATTCCATGACTTCACACACCTCCTTTCTGAGTTGACACACCTCCATTCTATGACTTCACAAACCTCCAATCTGACTTCACACACCTCCATTTTATGACTTCACACACTTCCATTCTGTGACTTCAAAACCTCCATTCTTTGACTTCACACACCTCCATTGTGACTTCACACACCATCATTCTATGAGTTCGCACACCGCCATTCTGATTTCACTCACATCCATTCTATGACTTCACACAGCTCCATTCTGACTTCACACACCTCCATTCTGACTTCACACACCTCAATTCTGTGACTTCACACAACTCCATTCTATGATTTCACAAACCTCCATTCTATGACTTCACACACCTCCATTCTATGACTTCACACACCTCCATTCTATGACTTCACACACCTCCATTCTATGACTTCACACACCCCCATTGTGTGACTTCACACACCTCCATTCTATGACTTCACACACCTCCATTCTGTGACTTCACACACCTCCATTCTGACTTCACACACCTCCATTTTGTGACTTCACACACCTCGATTCTGAGTTCACACACCTCCATTTTGTGATTTCACACACCTACATTCTCAGACTTCACACACCTCCATTCTCTGACTTCACACACCTAAATTCTATGACATCACACACCTCCATTCTATGACTTCACACACCTCCATTCTGTGACTTCACACACCTCCATTCTATGACTTCACACACCTCCATTCTGTGACTTCACACACCTCCATTCTATGACCTCACACACCTCCATTCTATGACTTTGCACACCTGCATTGTGACTTCACACACCTCCATTCTATGAGTTCACACACCTCCATTCTGACTTCACACACCTCCATTCTATGACTTCACACACCTCCATTCTGACTTCACACACCTCCATTCTATGACTTCACACAACTCCATCTGACTTCACACACCTCCATTCCATGACTTCACACACCTCCATTCTCTGACTTCCCACACCTCCATTCTTTGATTTCACAAACCTCCATTCTATGACTTCACACACCTCCATTCTGTGACTTCACACACCTCCATTCTGAGTTCAAACACCTCCGTTCTGTGACTTAACACACCTCCATTCTGTGACTTCACACACCTCCATTCTGAGTTCGCACACCTCCATTCTGTGACTTCACACACCTCCATTCTGACTTCACACAGCTCCATTCTATGACTTCACACACCTCCATTCTGTGCCTTCACACACCTCCATTCTATGACTTAACACACCTTCATTCTTACTTAACAAACATCCATGCTATGACTTCACACACCTCCATTCTATGACTTCACACACCTCCATTCTGTGACTTCACACACCTCCATTCTGTGACTTCACACACCTCAATTCTCTGACTTCACACACCTCCATTATGACTTCACACACATCCATTCTATGACTTCACACAGCTCCATTATATGACTTCACACACCTCCATTCTGTGACTTCACACACCTCCATTCTGAGTTCACACACCTCCATTCTGTGACTTCACACACCTCCAATCTGACTTCACACAACTCCATTCCATGATTTCACACACCTCCATTCTGTGACTTCGCACACCTCCATTCTATGACTTCACACACCTCCATTGTGACTTCACACACCTCCATTCTATGAGTTTACACACCTCCATTCTGACTTCACACACCTCCATTCTATGACTTCACACACCTCCATTCTGACTTCACACACCTCCATTCTATGACTTCACACAACTCCATTCTGACTTCACACACCTCCATTCTGTGACTTCACACACCTCCATTATATGACTTCACACACCTCCATTCTGACTTCACACACCTCCATTCTGACTTCACACACCTCAATTCTGTGACTTCACACAACTCCATTCTATGATTTCACACACCTCCATTCTATGACTTCACACACCTCCATTCTATGACTTCACACACCTCCTTTCTGAGTTGACACACCTCCATTCTATGACTTCACACACCTCCAATCTGACTTCACACACCTCCATTTTATGACTTCACACACTTCCATTCTGTGACTTCAAAAACCTCCATTCTATGACTTCACACACCTCCATTGTGACTTCACACACCATCCTTCTATGAGTTCACAAACCGCCATTGTGACTTCACTCACCTCCATTCTATGACTTCACACAGCTCCATTCTGACTTCACACAGCTCCATTCTACGACTTCGCACACGTCTATTCTGACTTCACACACCTCCATTCTGTGACTTCACACACCTCCATTCTGATTTCACATACCTCCATTCTGACGTCAAACACCTCCATTCTGTGACATCACACACCCCCATTCTATGACTTCACACACCTCCATTCTATGACTTCACACACCTCCATTCTGTGACTTCACACACCTCCATTTTGAGTTCACACACCTCCATTTTGTGATTTCACACACCTCCATTCTGTGACTTCACACACCTCCATTCTATGACTTCACACACATAAATTCTATGACTTCACAAACCTCCATTCTATGACTTCACACACCTCC
Organism: Megascapheus bottae; assembly: GCA_024803745.1. Lineage (NCBI taxonomy): Eukaryota > Metazoa > Chordata > Mammalia > Rodentia > Geomyidae > Megascapheus > Megascapheus bottae. Next base: position 76,699 of record JANJXV010001000.1, on the reverse strand, counting down.
ATTCTGTGACTTCACACACCTCCATTCTATGACTTCACACAACTCCATTCTGTGACTTCACACACCTCCATTCCATCACCTCACACACCTCCATTCTATGACTTCGCACACCTGCATTGTGACTTCACACACCTCCATTCTATGACTTCACACACCTCCATTCTATGACTTCACACACCTCCATTCTGTGACTTCACACACCTCCATTTTGAGTTCACACACCTCCATTTTGTGATTTCACAGACCTCCATTCTGTGACTTCACACACCTCCATTCTATGACTTCACACACCTAAATTCTATGACTTCACAAACCTGCATTCTATGACTTCACACACCTCCATTCTGTGACTTCACACACCTCCATTCTATGACTTCACACAACTCCATTCTGACTTCACACACCTCCATTCTATGACCTCACACACCTCCATTCTATGACTTCGCACACCTGCATTGTGACTTCACACACCTCCATTCTATGAGTTCACACACCTCCATTCTGACTTCACACACCTCCATTCTATGACTTCACACACCTCCATTCTGACTTCACACACCTCCATTCTATGACTTCACACAACTCCATCTGACTTCACACACCTCCATTCCATGACTTCACACACCTCCATTCGATGAATTCACACACCTCCATTCTTTGTCTTCATGCACCTCCATTCCATGAGTTCACACACCTCCATTCTGTGACTTCACACACCTTTATTGTTTGCCTTCACACACCTCCATTCTTTGACTTCACACACCTCCATTCCATGACTTCACACACCTCCATTCTATGAGTTCACACACCTCCATTCTATGAGTTCACACACCTCCATTTTGACTTCACACACCTCCATTCTTTGACTTCATACACCTTCATTCTCACTGCAGAAACATCCATTCTATGACTTCACGCACCTCCATTCTATGACTTCACAAACCTCCGTTCTGTGACCACACACCTCCATTCTGAGTTCCCACACCTCCATTCTGTGACTTCACCCACCTCCATCCTGAGTTCACACACCTCCATTCTGACTTCACAAACCTCAACTCTTTGACTTCACACACCTCCATTCTATGATTTCACACACTTCCATTCTATGAATTCACACACCTCCATTCTATGAATTCAAACACCTCATTTCTGAGTTGACACACCTGCATTCAGTGATTTCATACACCTCCAATTTGACTTCACACACCTCCATTCTATGACTTCACACACCCCCTTTGTGACTTCACACACTCCATTCTATGAGTTCACACACCTCCATTCTGACTTTACACACCTCCATTCTATGGCTTCAAACAGCTGCATTCAGACTTCAGACACCTTCATTCTGTGACTTCACACACCTCCATTTTGACTTCACACACTTCCATTCTTTGACCTAACACACCTGCATTCTGTGACTTCACACACCACCATTGTTTGACTTCACACACCTCCATTCTATGACTTCACACACCTTCATTCTTACTTAACAAACATCCATTTTATGACTTCACACACCTCCATTCTATGACTTCACACACCTCCATTCTATGACTTCACACACCTCCATTCTGTGACTTCACACACATACATTCTATGACTTCACACACCTCCATTCTATGACTTCACACACCTCCATTCTGTGATTTCACACAGGTCCATTCTATGACTTCACACATCTCCATTCTCTGACTTCACACACCTCCATTCTATGACTTCACACACCTCCATTGTGACTTCACACACCTCCATTTTATGAGTTCACACACCTCCATTCTGACTTCACACACCTCCATTCTATGACTTCACACACCTCCATTCTGACTTCACACACCTCCATTCTATGACTTCACACAACACCATTCTGACTTCACACACCTCCATTCTGTGACTTCACACACCTCCATTCTATGAGTTCACACACCTCCATTCTGACTTCACACACCTCCATTCTTTGACTTCATACACCTGCATTCTATGACTTCACACACCTCCATTCTGTGACTTCACACACGTACATTGTGACTTCACAGACCTCCATTCTATGAGTTCACACAAATGCATTGTGAATTCACACAGCTCCATTCTATGACTTCACACACCTCCATTCTGACTTCACACACCTCCATTCTGACTTCACACACCTCAATTCTGTGAATTCACACAACTCCATTCTATGATTTCACACACCTCCATTCTATGACTTCACAAACCTCCATTCCATGACTTCACACACCTCCTTTCTGAGTTGACACACCTCCATTCTATGACTTCACAAACCTCCAATCTGACTTCACACACCTCCATTTTATGACTTCACACACTTCCATTCTGTGACTTCAAAACCTCCATTCTTTGACTTCACACACCTCCATTCTATGACTTCACACACCTTCATTCTTACTTAACAAACATCCATTTTATGACTTCACACACCTCCATTCTATGACTTCACACACCTCCATTCTATGACTTCACACACCTCCATTCTGTGACTTCACACACATCCATTCTATGACTTCAAACACCTCCATTCTATGACTTCACACACCTCCATTCTGTGACTTCACACACCTCCATTCTGAGTTCACACACCTCCATTCTGTGACTTCACACACCTCCAATCTGACTTCACACAGCTCCATTCTATGACTTCACACATCTCCATTCTCTGACTTCACACACCTCCATTCTATGACTTCACACACCTCCACTGTGACTTCACACACCTCCATTCTATGAGTTCACACACCTCCATTCTGACTTCACACACCTCCATTCTTTGACTTCACACACCTCCATTCTGACTTCACACACCTCCATTCTATGACTTCACACAACACCATTCTGACTTCACACACCTCCATTCTGTGACTTCACACACCTCCATTCTATGAGTTCACACACCTCCATTCTGGTTTCACACACCTCCATTATATGACTTCACACACCTCCATTCTATGACTTCACACACCTCCATTCTGTGACTTCACACACGTACATTGTGACTTCACAGACCTCCATTCTATGAGTTCACACAAATGCATTGTGAATTCACACAGCTCCATTCTATGACTTCACACACCTCCATTCTGACTTCACACACCTCCATTCTGACTTCACACACCTCAATTCTGTGACTTCACACACCTCCATTCCACGAGTTCACACACTTCCATTCTATGAGTTCACACACCACCATTTTGACTTCACACACCTCCATTCTATGACTTCACACACCTTCATTCTTACTTCAGAAACATCCATTCTATGACTTCACACACCTCCATTCTGTGACTTCACACACCTCCATCCTGAGTTCACACACCCCCATTCTGTGTCTTCACACACCTTCAATCTGTGTTTTGACAAACCTCCATTCAATTACTTCACACACTTCCATTCTATGACTTCACAAACCTCCAATATATGACTTCACACACCTCCATTCTGTGACTTCACACACCTCCATTCTATGACTTCACACACCTCCATTCTGTGACTTCACACTCTTACATTGTGACTTCACAGATCTCCTTTCTATGAGTTCACACAAATGCATTGTGAATTCAGACACCTCCATTCTATGACTTCACACACCTCCATTCTGACTTCACACACCTCCATTCTGACTTCACACACCTCAATTCTGTGACTTCACACACCTCCATTCTATGATTTCACACACCTCCATTCTATGACTTCACACACCTCCATTCTATGACTTCACACACCTCCTTTCTGAGTTGACACACCTCCATTCTATGACTTCACACACCTCCAATTTGACTTCACACACCTCCATTCTATGACTTCACACACCTCCATTCTGTGACTTCAAAAACCTCCATTCTATGACTTCACACACCTCCATTGTGACTTCACACACCATCATTCTATGAGATCACACACCGCCATTCTGACTTCACTCACCCCCATTCTATGACTTCACACAGCTCCATTCTGACTTCACACAGCTCCATTCTATGACTTCGCACACATCTATTCTGACTTCACACACCTCCATTATGTGACTTTACACACCTCCATTCTATGACTTCACACACCTCCATTCTATGACTTCACACACACCCATTGTGTGACTTCACACACCTCCATTCTATGACTTCACACACCTCCATTCTGTGACTTCACACACCTCGATTCTGAGTTCACACACCACCATTTTGTGATTTCCCACACCTCCATTCTCTGACTTCACACACCTCCATTCTGTGACTTCACACACCTAAATTCTATGACTTCACACACCTCCATTCTATGACTTCACACACCTCCATTCTGTGACTTCACACACCTCCATTCTATGACTTCACACACCTCCATTCTGTGACTTCACACACCTCCATTCTATGACCTCACACACCTCCATTCTATGACTTTGCACACCTGCATTGTGACTTCACACACCTCCATTTTATGAGTTCACACAGCTCCATTCTGACTTCACTCACCTCCATTCTATGACTTCACACACCTCCATTCTGACTTCACACACCTCCATTCTATGACTTCACATAACTCCATCTGACTTCACACACTTCCAATCCATGACTTCACACACCTCCATTCTTTGACTGCATGCACCTCCATTCTATGAGTTCACACACCTCCATCCTGTGACTTCACACACCTTTATTGTTTGACTTCACACACCTCCATTCTTTGACTTCACACACCTCCATTCCATGACTTCACACACCTCCATTCTATGAGTTCACACACCTCCATTCTATGAGTTCACACACCTCCATTTTGACTTCACACACCTCCATTCTTTGACTTCACACACCTCCATTCTCACTTCAGAAACATCCATTCTATGACTTCACGCACCTCCATTCTATGACTTCACAAACCTCCGTTCTGTGACCACACACCTCCATTCTGAGTTCCCACACCTCCATTCTGTGACTTCACCCACCTCCATCCTGACTTCACACACCTCCATTCTGACTTCACAAACCTCAACTATTTGACTTCACACACCTCCATTCTATGATTTCACACACTTCCATTCTATGAATTCACACACCTCCATTCTATGAATTCAAACACCTCATTTCTGAGTTGACAGACCTCCATTCAGTGATTTCACACACCTCCAATTTGACTTCACACACACCCATTCTATGACTTCACACACCCCCTTTGTGACTTCACACACTCCATTCTATGAGTTCACACACCTCCATTCTGACTTTACACACCTCCATTCTATGGCTTCACACAGCTGCATTCAGACTTCAGACACCTTCATTCTGTGACTTCACACACCTCCATTTTGACTTCACACACTTCCATTCTTTGACTTAACACACCTGCATTCTGTGACTTCACACAGCACCATTGTTTGACTTCACACACCTATATTCTTGGACTTCACACACCTCCATTCCATGACTTCACACATCTCCGTTTTATGAGTTCACACACCTCCATTTTGACTTACACACCTCCATTCTATGACTTCACACACCTTCATTCTACTTCAGAAACATCCATTCTATGACTTCACACACCCCCATTCTATGACTTCACAAACCTCCATTCTGTGACTTCACACACCTCCATTCTGAATTCACACACCTCAATTCCGTGACTTCACACACCTCAATTCTCTCTTCACACACCTCCATTCTATGACTTCACACAATTCCATTCTATGACTTCACACACCTCCATTCTTTGACTTCACACACCTCCATTGTGAGTTCACACACCTCCATTCTGTGAGTTCACACAACTCCATTTTGTGACTTCACACACCTCCATTCTGTGACTTCACACACCTCCAATCTGACTTCACACAGTTCCATTCTATGACTTCACACACCTCCATTCTGTGACTTCACACACGTACATATTGACTTCACAGACCTCCATTCTATGAGTTCACACAAATGCATTGTGAATTCACACAGCTCCATTCTATGACTTCACACACCTCCATTCTGACTTCACACACCTCCATTCTGACTTCACACACCTCAATTCTGTGACTTGACACACCTCCATTCCATGAGTTCACACACCTGCAATCTATGAGTTCACACACCACCATTTTGACTTCACACACCTCCATTCTATGACTTCACACACCTTCATTCTTACTTCAGAAACATCCATTCTATGACTTCACACACCTCCATTCTGTGACTTCACACACCTCCATTCTGAGTTCACATACCCCCATTCTGTGACTTCACACACCTTCAATCTGTGTCTTGACACACCTCCATTCAATTACTTCACACACTTCCATTCTATGACTTCACAAACCTCCAATATATGACTTCACACACCTCCATTCTGTGACTCCACACACCTCCATTCTATGACTTCACACACCTCCATTCTGTGACTTCACACACTTACATTGTGACTTCACAGATCTCCATTCTATGAGTTCACACAAATGCATTGTGAATTCACACACCTCCATTCTATGACTTCACACACCTCCATTCTGAGTTCACACACCTCCATTCTGACTTCACACACCTCAATTCTGTGACTTCACACACCTCCATTCTATGATTTCCCACACCTCCATTCTATGACTTCACACACCTCCATTCTATGACTTCACACACCTCCTTTCTGAGTTCACACACTTCCATTCTATGACTTCACACACCTCCAATTTGACTTCACACACCTCCATTCTATGACTTCACACACCTCCATTCTGTGACTTCAAAAACCTCCATTCTATGACTTCACACACCTCCATTGTGACTTCACACACCATCATTCTATGAGTTCACAGACCGCCATTGTGACTTCACTCACCTCCATTCTATGACTTCACACAGCTCCATTCTGACTTCACACAGCTCCATTCTATGACTTCGCACACATCTATTCTGACTTCACACACCTCCATTATGTGACTTTACACACCTCCATTCTATGACTTCACACACCTCCATTCTATGACTTCACACACCCCCATTGTGTGACTTCACACACCTCCATTCTATGACTTCACACACCTCCATTCTGTGACTTCACACACCTCAATTCTGAGTTCACACACCACCATTTTGTGATTTCCCACACCTCCATTCTCTGACTTCACACACCTCCATTCTGTGACTTCACACACCTCCATTCTATGACTTCACACACCTCCATTCTATGACTTCACACACCTCCATTCTGTGACTTCACACACCTCCATTCTATGACTTCACACACCTCCATTCTGTGACTTCACACACCTCTATTCTATGACCTCACACACCTCCATTCTATCACTTTGCACACCTGCATTGTGACTTCACACACCTCCATTTTATGAGTTCACACACCTCCATTCTGACTTCACACACCTCCATTCTATGACTTCACATACCTCCATTCTGACTTCACACACCTCCATTCTATGACTTCACATAACTCCATCTGACTTCACACACTTCCATTCCATGACTTCACACACCTCCATTCGATGACTTCACACACCTCCATTCTTTGACTGCATGCACCTCCATTCTATGAGTTCACACACCTCCATTCTGTGACTTCACACACCTTTATTGTTTGACTTCACACACCTCCATTCTTTGACTTCACACACCTGCATTCCATGACTTCACACACCTCCATTCTATGAGTTCACACACCTCCATTCTATGATTCACACACCTCCATTTTGACTTCACACACCTCCATTCTTTGACTTCATACACCTTCGTTCTCACTTCAGAAACATCCATTCTATGACTTCAGGCACCTCCATTCTGTGCCTTCACGAAACTCCATTCTATGAATTAACACACCTTCATTCTTACTTAACAAACATCCATTCTATGACTTCACACACTTCCATTCTATGACTTAACACACCTCCATTCCATGACTTCACACACCTCCATTCTGTGACTTCACACACCTCAATTCTGTGACTTCACACACCTCCATTATGACTTCACACACATCCATTCTATGACTTCACACACCTCCATTCTATGACTTCACACACCTCCATTCTGTGACTTCACACACCTCCATGCTGAGTTCACACACCTCCATTCTGTGACTTCACACACCTCCAATCTGACTTCACACAGCTGCATTCTATGACTTCACACACCTCCATTCTGTGACTTCACACACACTTCCATTCTATAACTTCACACACCTCCATTGTGTCTTCACACACCTCCATTCTATGAGTTCACACACCTCCATTCTGACTTCACACACCTACATTCTATGACTTCACACACCTCCATTCTGACTTCACACACCTCCATTCTATGACTTCACACAACTCCATTCTGACTTCACACACCTCCATTCTGTGACTTCACACACCTCCATTATATGACTTTACACACCTCCTTTCTGTGACTTCACACACCTCCATTCTATGACTTCACACACCTCCATTCTGTGATTTCACACATCTACATTGTGACTTCACAGACTCCATTCTATGAGTTCACACAAATGCATTGTGAATTCACACACCTCCATTCTATGACTTCACACACCTCCATTCTGTGACTTCACACACCTCCATTCTGAGTTCACGCACCTACATTTTGTGATTTCACACACCTCCATTCTGTGACTTCACACACCTCCATTCTATGACTTCACACACCTAAATTCTATGACTTCACAAACCTCCATTCTATGACTTCACACACCTCCATTCTGTGACTTCACACACCTCCATTCTATGACTTCACACACCTCCATTCTGTGACTTCACACACCTGCATTCTATGACCTCACACACCTCCATTCTATGACTTCTTACACCTGCATTGTGTCTTCACACACCTCCATTCTATGAGTTCACACACCTAAATTCTGACTTCACACACCTCCATTCTATGACTTCACACACCTCCATTCTGACTTCACACACCTCCATTCTATGACTTCACACAACTCCATCTGACTTCACACACCTCCATTCCATGACTTCACACACCTCCATTCGATGAATTCACACACCTCCATTCTTTGTCTTCATGCACCTCCATTCTATGAGTTCACACACCTCCATTCTGTGACTTCACACACCTTTATTGTTTGACTTCACACACCTCCATTCTTTGACTTCACACACCTCCATTCTCTGAGTTCACACACCTCCATTCTATGAGTTCACACACCTCCATTTTGACTTCACGCACCTCCAGTCTTTGACATAATACACCTTCATTCTCACTTCAGAAACATCCATTCTATGACATCACGCACCTCCATTGTATGACTTCACAAACCTCCGTTCTGTGACCACACACCTCCATTCTGAGTTCCCACACCTCCATTCTGTGACTTCACCCACCTCCATCCTGACTTCACACACCTCCATTCTGACTTCACAAACCTCAATTCTTTGACTTCACACACCTCCATTCTATGACTTCACACAACTCCATTTGACTTCACACACCTCCATTCCATGACTTCACACACCTCCATTCGATGAATTCACACACCTCCATTCTGTGACTTCACACACCTTTATTGTTTGACTTCACACACCTCCATTCTTTGACTTCACACACCTCCATTCCATGACTTCACTCACCTCCATTCTCTGACTTCATACACCTCCATTCTGTGACTTCACACACCTCCATTCTATGACTTCAAACACCTCCATTCTGTGACTTCACACACCTCAACTCTGTCACTTTACACACCTCCATTCTGTGACTTCTCACACCTCCATTCTGTGATTTCACACACCTCCATTCTATGACTTCACACACCTCCATTGTTTGACTTCACACACCTCCATTCTGTGACTTCACACACCTCCATTGTGACTTCACACATCTCCGTTCTGTGACTTCACACACCTCCCTTCTGTGACTGGACACACCTCCATTCTATGACTTTACACACCTCCATTCTATGACTTCACACACCTCCATTCTGTAATTTCAAACACTTCCAATGTTTGACTTCACACACCTCCATTCTTTGACTTCACACACCTCCATTATTTTACTTCACACACCTCCATTCTATGAGTTCACCCACCTCCATTCTGACTTCACACACCTCCATTCTATGACTTCACACACCTCCATTCTGACTTCACACACCTCCATTCTATGACTTCACGCCACTCCATCTGACTTCACACACCTCCATTCCATGACTCCACACACCTCCATTCGATGAATTCACACACCTCCATTCTTTGTCTTCATGCACCTCCATTCTATAAGTTCACACACCTCCATTCTGTGACTTCACACACCTTTATTGTTTGGCTTCACACACCTCCATTCTTTGACTTCACACACCTCCATTCCATGACTTCACACACCTCCATTCTCTGAGTTCACACACCTCCATTCTATGAGTTCACACACCTCCATTTTTACTTCACGCACCTCCATTCTTTGACATAATACACCTTCATTCTCACTTCAGAAACATCCATTCTATGACTTCACGCACCTCCATTCTATGACTTCACAAACCTCCGTTCTGTGACCACACAACTGCATTCTGAGTTCCCACACCTCCATTCTGTGACTCCACCCACCTCCATCATGACTTCAAACACCTCCATTCTGACTTCACAAACCTCAATTCTTTGACTTCACACACCTCCATTCTATGATTTCACACACTTCCATTCTATGAATTCACACACCTCCATTCTATGACTTCACACACCTCATTTCTGAGTTGACACACCTCCATTCTGTGATTTCACACACCTCCAATTTGTCTTCACACACCCCCATTCTATGACTTCACACACCCCCATTGTGACTTCACACACTCCATTCTATGAGTTCACACACGTCCATTCTGACTTCATACACCTCCATTCTATGGCTTCACACAGCTGCATTCTGACTTCAGACACCTTCATTCTGTGACTTCACACACCTCCATTCTGTGACTTCACACACCTCCATGTTGACTTCACACACTTCCATTCTTTGACTTAACACACCTGCATTCTGTGACTTCACACACCACCATTGTTTGACTTCACACACCTATATTCTTGGACTTCACACACCTCCATTCCCTGACTTCACACATCTCCATTTCATGAGTTCACACACCTCCATTTTCACTTCACACACCTCCATTCTATGACTTCACACACCTTCATTCTACTTCAAAAACATCCATTCTATGACTTCACACACCTCCATTCTATGACTTCACAAACCTCCATTCTGTGACTTCACACACCTCCATTCTGAGTTCACAAACCTCAATTCCCTGACTTCACACACCTACATCCTGATTTCACACACCTCCAGTCTGACTTCACACACCTCCATTCTGTGACTTCACACACCTCCATTCTTTGACTTCACACACCTCCATTGTGAGTTCACACACCTCCATTCTGTGACTTCACACACCTGCATTCTCTAACTTCACACACCTCCATTCTGTGACTTCACGCACCTCCATTCTATGATTTCTCACACCTCCATTCTATTAATTCACACACCTTTTTTCTGTGACTTCACACAACTCCATTCTATGACTTCCCACAACTCCATTCTGTGACTTCACACACCTACATTGTGACTTCCCACACCTCCAATCTGAGTGTACACACATCCGTTCTGACTTCACACACTTCCATTCTATGAAGTCACACACCTCCGTTCTGTGACTTCACACACCTCAATTCTGTGACTTCACACGCCTCCATTATGACTTCACACACCTCCATTCTATGACTTCACACACCTCCATTCTATGACTTCACACACTTAGATTCTGTGACTTCACACACCTCCATTCTGAGTTCACACACCTCCACTCTGTGACTTAACACACCTCCATTCTGTGACTTCACACACCTCCAATCTGACTTCACACACCTCCATTCTATGAATTCCCACAGCTCCATTCTGACTTAACACACCTCCATTCTATTACTTCGCATACCTCTATTCTGACTTCATACACCTCCATTCTGTGACTTCACACACCTCCATTCTATGACTTCAAACACCTCCATTCTGTGACTTCACACACCTCAACTCTGTCACTTTACACACCTCCATTCTGTGACTTCTCAAACCTCCATTCTGTGATTTCACACACCTCCATTCTTTGACTTCACATACCTCCATTCTTTGACTTCATACACCTCCATTCTATGACTTCACACACCTCCATTGTGACTTCACACATCGCCGTTCTGTGACTTCACACACCTCCCTTCTGTGACTTGACACACCTCCATTTTATGACTTCACACACCTCCATTCTATGACTTCACAAACCTCCATTCTGTAATTTCACACGCTTCCAATGTTTGACGTCACAAACCTCCATTCCATGACTTCATACACCTCCATTCTATGACTTCACACACATCCATTCTTTGACCTCACACACCTCCATTTTGACGTCACACACCTCCATTCTGTGACTTCACACACCTGCATTTGTGACTTCACACACCACAATTGTGACTTCACACACGTCCATTCTTTGACTTCACACACCTCCATTTTGACTTCACACACCTCCATTTTGTGACTTCACACACCTCCATTCTATGACTTCATACACCTCCATTCTATGACTTCACACACGTACATTGTGACTTCAAACACCTACGTTCTATCAGTTCACACACCTGCATTGTGACTTCACACACCTCCATTCTATGACTTCACACACCTACATTGTGACTTCACACACCTCCATTCTGTGATTTCAAAAACCACAATTCTATGATTTCACACACCTCCATTGTGACTTCACATACCTCCATTCTAAGAGTTCACACACCTCCAATCTGACTTCACACACCTCCATTCTATGAATTCCCACAGCTCCATTCTGACTTAACACATCTCCATCCTACGACGTCGCATACCTCTATTCTGACTTCATACACCTCCATTCTGTGACTTCACACACCTCCATTCTATGACTTCAAACACCTCCATTCTGTGACTTCACACACCTCAACTCTGTCACTTTACACACCTACATTCTGTGACTTCTCACACCTCCATTCTGTGATTTCACACACCTCCATTCTATGACTTCACACACCTCCATTCTTTGACTTCACACACCTCCATTCTGTGACTTCACACACCTCCATTGTGACTTCACACATCTCCGTTCTGTGACTTCACACACCTCCATTCTATGACTTCACACACCTCCATTCTGTAATTTCACACACTTCCAATGTTTGACTTCACACACCTCCATTCTTTGACTTCACACACCTCCATTATTTGACTTCACACACCTCCATTTTGACATCACACACCTCCATTCTGTGACTTCACACACCTCCATTTGTGACTTCACACACCACAATTTTGACTTCACACACCTCCATTCTTTGACTTCACGCACCTCCATTCTTTGACTTCACACACCTCCATTTTGACTTCACACATTTCCATTCTGTGAATTCACAAACCTCCATTCTGTGACTTCACACACCTCCATTGTTTGACTATACACAACTCCATTCTTTGACTTCACACACCTTCATTCCATGATATCACACACCTCCATTCTATGAGCTCACATACCTCCATTCTATGAGTTCACACACCTCAATTTTGACTTCACACACCTCCATTCAATGACTTCCCACACCTTCATTCTTACTTCAGAAACATCCATTCTATGACTTCACACACCTCCATTCTATGACTTCACACACCTCCATTCTATGACTTCACACCCCTCCATTTTGACTTCACACACATCAATTCAATGAGTTCACACACCTCCATTCTGACTTCACACACCTCCTTTCTATGACTTCGCACACCTCTATTCTGACTTCACACACTTCCATCCTGTTACTTCACACACCTCCATTCTCTGACTTCACATACCTCCATTCTGTGACTTCACACACCTCAACTCTGTGACTTTACACACCTTCATTTTGTGTCTTCACACACCTCCATCCTGTGATTTCACACACCTCCATTCTATGACTTCACACACCTCCATTCTATGAGTTCACACTCTTCTATTCTGTGACTAGACACACCTCCATTCTATGACTTCACACATCTGCATTCTGACTTCACACAGCTCCATTCTATGACTTCACACCTCCATTCTCTGACTTCACACATCTCCATTCTGACTTCACACACCTCCAATCTATGACTTCACACATCTCCCTTCTATGACTTCACACAACTCCATTCTGTAACTTCACACACTTCCAATGTTTGACTTCACAAACCTCCATTCCATGACTTCATACACATCCATTCTATGACTTCACACAACTCCTTTCTTTGACTTCACAAAATTCCATTTTGATTTCACACACCTCCACTCTGTGACTTCACACACCTCCATTTGTGACTTCACACATCATAATTTTGACTTCACACACCTCCATTCTGTGACTTCACACACCTCCATTCTGACTTCACACACCTCCATTCTATGACTTCACACACTTCCATTCTATGACTTCACACACCTCCATTCTGTGACTTCACACACCTCCACTCTGACTTCACACACCTCCATTCTGTGATTTCAAAAACCACAATTCTATGATTTCACACACCTCCATTGTGACTTCACATACCTCCATTCTAAGAGTTCACACACCTCCAATCTGACTTCACACACCTCCATTCTATGAATTCCCACAGCTCCATTCTGACTTAACACATCTCCATCCTACGACGTCGCATACCTCTATTCTGACTTCATACACCTCCATTCTGTGACTTCACACACCTCCATTCTATGACTTCAAACACCTCCATTCTGTGACTTCACACACCTCAACTCTGTCACTTTACACACCTACATTCTGTGACTTCTCACACCTCCATTCTGTGATTTCACACACCTCCATTCTATGACTTCACACACCTCCATTCTTTGACTTCACACACCTCCATTCTGTGACTTCACACACCTCCATTGTGACTTCACACATCTCCGTTCTGTGACTTCACACACCTCCCTTCTGTGACTTGACACACCTCCATTCTATGACTTCACACACCTCCATTCTATGACTTCACACACCTCCATTCTGTAATTTCACACACTTCCAATGTTTGACTTCACACACCTCCATTCTTTGACTTCACACACCTCCATTATTTGACTTCACACACCTCCATTTTGACATCACACACCTCCATTCTGTGACTTCACACACCTCCATTTGTGACTTCACACACCACAATTTTGACTTCACACACCTCCATTCTTTGACTTCACGCACCTCCATTCTTTGACTTCACACACCTCCATTTTGACTTCACACATTTCCATTCTGTGAATTCACAAACCTCCATTCTGTGACTTCACACACCTCCATTGTTTGACTATACACAACTCCATTCTTTGACTTCACACACCTTCATTCCATGATATCACACACCTCCATTCTATGAGCTCACATACCTCCATTCTATGAGTTCACACACCTCAATTTTGACTTCACACACCTCCATTCAATGACTTCCCACACCTTCATTCTTACTTCAGAAACATCCATTCTATGACTTCACACACCTCCATTCTATGACTTCACACACCTCCATTCTATGACTTCACACCCCTCCATTTTGACTTCACACACATCAATTCAATGAGTTCACACACCTCCATTCTGACTTCACACACCTCCTTTCTATGACTTCGCACACCTCTATTCTGACTTCACACACTTCCATCCTGTTACTTCACACACCTCCATTCTCTGACTTCACATACCTCCATTCTGTGACTTCACACACCTCAACTCTGTGACTTTACACACCTTCATTTTGTGTCTTCACACACCTCCATCCTGTGATTTCACACACCTCCATTCTATGACTTCACACACCTCCATTCTATGAGTTCACACTCTTCTATTCTGTGACTAGACACACCTCCATTCTATGACTTCACACATCTGCATTCTGACTTCACACAGCTCCATTCTATGACTTCACACCTCCATTCTCTGACTTCACACATCTCCATTCTGACTTCACACACCTCCAATCTATGACTTCACACATCTCCCTTCTATGACTTCACACAACTCCATTCTGTAACTTCACACACTTCCAATGTTTGACTTCACAAACCTCCATTCCATGACTTCATACACATCCATTCTATGACTTCACACAACTCCTTTCTTTGACTTCACAAAATTCCATTTTGATTTCACACACCTCCACTCTGTGACTTCACACACCTCCATTTGTGACTTCACACATCATAATTTTGACTTCACACACCTCCATTCTGTGACTTCACACACCTCCATTCTGACTTCACACACCTCCATTCTATGACTTCACACACTTCCATTCTATGACTTCACACACCTCCATTCTGTGACTTCACACACCTCCACTCTGAGTTCACACACCTCCATTCTGTGTCTTCACACACCTCCATTCTGTGACTTCACACACCTCGTTATATGACTTCGCACACCTCCATTCTGTGACCTCACACACCTCAAATCTGAGTTCACACCCCTCCATAGTGTGACTTCACACACCTCCATTCTGTGACTTCACACACCCCCATTCTATGACTTCACACACCTCCATTCTATGACTTCACACACCTCCATTCTATGCCTTTACACACCTCCATTATGTGACTGCACACACCTCCATTCTATGACATCACACACCTCCATTCTGTGACTTCACACAACTCCATTCTATGACTTCACACACCTCCATTCTATGTCTTCAGAAACCTACATTGTGACTTCACACACCTCCATTCTATGAGTTCACACACCTGCAGTGTGACTTCACACACCTCCATTCTCTGACTTCACACACCTCCATTCTGACTTCACATACCTCCATTCTGACTTCACACACCTCAATTCTGTGAATTCACACACCTCCATTCTATGATTTCACACACCTCCATTCTATGCCTTCACAGACCTCCATTCTATGACTTCACACACCTGCTTTCTGAGTTCACACACATCCATTCTGTGACTTCACACACCTCCATTGTGACATCATACACATCCATTCTATGAGTTCACACACCTCCATTCTGACTTCACACACTTCCATTCTATGACTTCACACATCTCCATTCTGACTTCACACACCTCCATTCTATGACTTCACACACCTCCATTCTGTGACTTCACACACCTCCACGCTGTGACTTTACACACCTCCATTCTGTGACTTCACACACCTCCATTCTGTGATTTCACACACAATCCATTGTGTGACTTCACAAACCTCCATTCTTTGATTTCACACACCTCCATTCTATGACTTCACACACCTGCATTGTGACTTCATACAACTCCATTCTGTGAATTCACACACCTCCTTTCTGTGACTTCACACACCTCCATTCTATGACTTCACACACTTCCAATCTATGACTTCACAAACTTCCATTCTATGACTTCACAAACCTGCAATCTGACTTCACACACCTCCACTATCTGACTTCACACACCTCCATTCTATGACTTCACCCACCTCCAATCTATGACTTCAGAAACCTACATTGTTTCTTCACACACCTACATTCTATGAGTTCACACACCTGCATTGTGACTTCACACACCTCCATTATCTGACTTCACACACCTCCATTCTGACTTCACACACCTCCATTCTGACTTCACACACCTCCATTCTATGACATCACACACCTCCATTCTATGACTTTACACACCTCCTTTCTGAGTTCACACACATCCATTCTGTGTCTTCACACACCTCCATTGTGACTTCATATACCTCCATTCTATGAGTTCACACACCTCCATTCTGACTTCACACACTTCAATTCTATGACTTCACACAGCTCCATTCTCATTTCACACTCCTCCATTCTATGACTTCTCACACCTCTGTTCTGACTTCACACACCTGCATTCTGTGACTTCACACACCTCCATTCTATGACTTCTCAAACCTCCATTCTGTGACTTCACACACCTCCACTCTGTGACTTTACACACCTCCATTCTGTGACTTCACACACCTCCATTCTGTGATTTCACACACAATCCATTCTATGACTTCACAAACCTCCCTTCTGTGAATTCGCATCTCCATTCTGGGTTCACACACCTCCATTCTGTGACTTCACACACCTCCATTCCTTGACTTCACACACCTCCATTCTATGACTTCACACACCTCCATCTGTGACTTCACACACCTCCATTCTATGACTTCACACTCCTCCATTCTATGAGTTCACACACCTCCTTTTTGTGACTTCATACACCTCCATTCTATGACTTCACACACCTCCATTCTATGACTTCACACACCTCCATTCTGACTTCACATACTTCCATTTTGACTTCAAACACCTCATTTTTGTGACTTCACACACCTCCATTCTATGATTTCACACACCTCCATTCTATGACTTCACACACCTCCATTCTATGACTTCACACACCTCCTTTCTGAGTTGACACACTTCCATTCTGTGACTTCACACACCTCCAATCTGACCGCACACACCTCCATTCTATGACTTCACACACCTCCATTCTCTGACTTCAAAAACAAACATTCTATGACGTCAAACACCTCCATTCTATGACTTCACACACCTCCATTCTGAGACTTCACACACCTCCGTTCTGTGACTTTACACACCTCCACCCTGTGACTACATACACTTCCATTCTGTGATTTCACACAACTCCATTTTTTGACTTCACACACCTCCATTCTATGAATTCACACACCTCCATTATGACTTCACACAACTCTATTCTGTGACTTCACACACCTGCCTTCTGTGACTTCACACACCTCCATTCTATGACTTCACACCTCCATTCTAGGGCTTCACACCTCCATTCTATGACTTCACACACCAACATTTATGACGTCACACACCTCCATTCTGAGTTCACACACCTCCATTCTGTGACTTCACAATCCTCCATTATATGACTTCACACACCTCCATTTTGTGACTTCACAGACCTCCATTGTATGACTTCACACACCTCCATCTATCACTTCACACACCTACAATGTGACTTCACACACCTACGTTCTATCAGTTCATACACCTGCATTGTGACTTCACAAACCTCCATTCTCTGACTTCACACACCTCCATTCTGACTTCACACACCTCAATTCTGTGACTTCACACACCTCCGTTCTATGACTTCACATACCTCATTTCTGAGTTGACACACCTCCATTCTGTGACTTCACATACCTCCAATCTAACTTCATACACCTCCATTCTATGACTTCACACACCTCCATTCTGTGACTTCAGCAACCACCATTCTATGACTTCGCACATCTCCATTGTGACTTCACACACCTCCATTCTATGAGTTCACACAGCTCCATTCTGACTTCACACACCTCCATTCTATGACTTCGCAAACCTCTATTCTGACTTCACTCCCATCCATTCTGTGACTTCACATACCTCCATTCTTTGACTTCACACCCCTCCATTCTGTGCCTTCACACACCTTAAATCTGAGTTCACACACCTCCATACTGTGACTTCACACACCTCGATTCTGTGACTTCACACACCTCCATTCTATGACTTTACACACCTCCATTCTATGACTTCACACACCTCCATTTTATGCCTGCACACACCTCCATTCTGTGACTTCACACACCTCCATTCTATGACATCACACGCCTCCATTCTGTGACTTCACACACCTCCATTCTATGACTTCACACACCTCCATTCTATGACTTCAGAAACCTACATTGTTACTTCACACACCTCCATTCTGTGACTTCACACACCTCCATTGTTTGCCTTCACACACCTCCATTTTGACTAAACACACCTCCATTCTATGTCTTCACACACCTTCATTCTTACTGCAGAAATATCCATACTATGACTTCACAAACCTCCCTTCTGTGAATTCACACACCTCCATTCTGACTTCACACACCTCCATTCTGTGACTTCACACACCTCCATTCTGTTACTTCACACACCTCCATTCTATGACTTCACACACCACCATTCTATGACTTCACACACCTCCATTCTGCCTTCACAGACTTCCATTTGACTTCAAACACCTCATTTCTGTGACTTCACACACCTCCATTCTATGATTTCACACACCTCCATTCTATGACTTCAAACACCTCCATTCTATGACTTCACACACCTCCTTTCTGAGTTGACACACCTCCATTCTGTTACTTCACACCCCTCCAATCTGACTTCACACACCTCCATTCTATGACTTCACACACCTGCATTCTCTGACTTCAAAAACCAACATTCTATGACTTCAAACACCTCAATTCTATGACTTCACACACCTCCATTCTATGACTTCACACACCTCCATTCTATCACTTCACACACCTACATTGTGACTTCACACACCTACGTTCTATCAGTTCACACACCTGCATTGTGACTTCACAAACCTCCATTCTCTGACTTCACACATCTCCATTCTGAATTCACACACCTCCATTCTGACTTCACACACCTCAATTCTGTGACATCACACACCTCCATTCTATGACTTCACATACCTCATTTCTGAGTTGACACACCTCCATTCTGTGACTTCACATACCTCCAATCTGACTTCACACACCTCCATTCTATGACTTCACACACCTCTATTCTGTGACTTGAAAAACCACCATTCTCTGACTTCGCACATCTCCATTGTGACTTCACACACCTCCATTCTATGAGTTAACACAGCTCCATTCTGACTTCTCACACCTCCATTCTATGACTTCGCAAACCTCTATTCTGACTTCACACCCCTCCATTCTGTGACTTCACATACCTCCATTCCTTGAATTCACACCCCTCAACTCTGAGCCTTCACACACCTTAAATCTGAGTTCACACACCTCCATACTGGGAATTCACACACCTCCACTCTTTGACTTCACACACCTCCATTCTATGACTTCACACACCTCCATTCTATGACTTCACACACCTCCATTTTATGCCTTCACACACCTCCATTCCGTGACTTCACACACATCCACTCTATGACATCACACGCCTCCATTCTGTCACTTCACACACTTCCATTCTATGACTTCACACACCTCCATTCTTTGACTTCACACACCTCCGTTCCATTAATTCACACACCTCCATTCTATGAGGTCACACACCTCCATTCTATGAGTTCACACACCTCCATTCTATGAGTTCACACACCTCCATTCTTACTTCAGCAACATCCATTCTATGACTTCAGACACCTCCATTCTATGACTTCACACACCTTCATTATTTCTTCAGCCACATCCATTCTGTGACTTCACACACCTCCCTTCTGTGACTTCACACACCTCCATTCTATGACTTCACACACCTCCATTCTAAGACTTCACACACCTCCATTCTATGACTTCACACACTTCCATTCTATGACTTCACACACCTCCATTTTGTGACTTCACACACCTCCATTCTATGACTTCCCACAACTCCATTCTATGACTTCACACACGTGAATTCTGACTTCACACGCCTCCATTCCATGACTTCATACACCTCCATGCTATGACTCCACACACCAACATTCTTTGACTTCACACACCTCCATTCTGTGACTTCACATATTTCCATTCTGACTTCACACACATCCATTCTATGACTTCACAAATCTCCATTCTATGACTTCAGAAACCTCAATTCCATGACTTCATACACCTCCATTCTATGACTTCACACAACTCCATTTTGTGACTTCAAAAACCTCCATTCTGACTTCACACACCTCCATTGTGACTTCACACACCATCATTCTATGAGTTCACACACAGCCATTCTGACTTCACTCACCTCCATTCTATGACTTCACACAGCTCCATTCTGACTTGCACAACTGTGACTTCACATACCTCCATTCTTTGACTTCACACCCCTCCACTCTGTGCCTTCACACACCTTAAATCTGAGTTCACACACCTCCATACTGTGATTTCACACATCTCCATTCTTTGACTTCACACACCTCCATTCTATGACTTCACACACCTCCATTCTATGACTTCACACACGTCCATTTTATGCCTGCACACATCTCCATTCTGTGACTTCATACACCTCCATTCTATGACATCACACGCCTCCATTCTGTGACTTTACACACCTCCATTCTATGACTTCACACACCTCCATTCCATGACTTCAGAAACCTACATTGTTGCTTCACACACCTCCATTCTGTGACTTCACACACCTCCATTGTTTGCATTCACACACCTCCATTTTGACTAAACACACCTCCATTCTATGTCTTCACACACCTTCATTCTTACTGCAGAAATCTCCATTCTATGACTTCACAAACCTCCCTTCTGTGAATTCACACACCTCCATTCTGAGTTCACACACCTCCATTCTGTGACTTCACACACCTCCATTCTGTGACTTCACACACCTCCATTCTATGACTTCACACACCTCCATTCTATGACTTCACACACCTCCATTCTGCCGTCACAGACTTCCATTTGACTTCAAACACCTCATTTCTGTGACTTCACACACCTCCATTCTATGATTTCACACACCTCCATTCTATGACTTCAAACACCTCCATTCTATGACTTCACACACCTCCTTTCTGAGTTGACACACCTCCATTCTGTTACTTCACACACCTCCAATCTGACTTCACACACCTCCATTCTATGACTTCACACACCTGCATTCTGTGATTCAAAAACCAACATTCTATGACTTGAAACACGTCCATTCTATGACTTCACACACCTCCATTCTGAGACTTCACAAACCTCCACTCTGTGACTTTACACACCTCCACTCTGTGACTACACACACCTCCATTCTGTGATTTCACACACCTCCTTTCTATGACTTCACACACATCAATTCTTTGACTTCACACACCTCCATTCTATGAATTCACACACCTCCATTGTGACCTCACACAACTCTATTCTGTGACTTCACACACCTGACTTCTGTGACTTCACACACCTCCATTCTATGACTTCACACACCTCCATTCTATGACTTCACACCAACATACTATGACTTCACACACCAAAATTTATGACATCACACACCTCCATTCTATGACTTCACACACTTCCATTGTATGACTTCACACACCTCCATTCTGTGACTTCACTCACCTCCATTGTGAGTTCACCCACCTCCATTCTGTGACTTCACACACCTCCATTCTGTGAATTCACACACCTCGATGCTCTGACTTCACTCACCTCTATTCTGTGACTTCACACACCTCCATTCTTTGACTTCACACACCTCCGTTGCATGAATTCACACACCTCCATTCTATGAGTTCACACACCTCCATTCTATGAGTTCACACACCTCCATTCTTACTTCAGCAACATCCATTCTATGACTTCAGACACCTCCATTCTATGACTTCACACACCTTCATTATTACTTCAGCCACATCCATTCTGTGACTTCACACACCTCCCTTCTGTGACTTCACACACCTCCATTCTATGACTTCACACACCTCCATTCTAAGACTTCACACACCTCCATTCTATGACTTCACACACGTGAATTCTGACTTCACACACCTCCATTCCATGACTTCATACACCTCCATTCTATGACTCCACACACCAACATTCTTTGACTTCACACACCTCCATTCTGTGACTTCACATATTTCCATTTTGACTTCACACACATCCATTCTATGACTTCACAAATCTCCATTCTATGACTTCAGAAACCTCAATTCCATGACTTCATACACCTCCATTCTATGACTTCACACACCTCCTTTCTGGGTTGACACACCTCCATTCTATGACTTCACACACCTCCAATCTGACTATACACACCTCCTTTCTATGACTTCACACAACTCCATTCTGTGACTTCAAAAACCTCCATTCTATGACTTCATACACCTCCATTGTGACTTCACACACCATCATTCTATGAGTTCACACACAGCCATTCTGACTTCACTCACCTCCATTCTATGACTTCACACAGCTCCATTCTGACTTCACACAGCTCCATTCTATGAGTTTGCACACATCTATTCTGACTTCACACACCTCCATTCTGTGACTTCGCACACCTCCATTCTATGACTTCACACACCTCCATTCTATAACTTAACACACCTATATTGTGACTTCGCACACCTCCATTTTGACTTCACACGCCTCAGTTCTGTGCCTTCACACACCTCCATTCTATGATTTCACACACTTCCATTCTATGACTTCACACACCTAGATTCTATGACTTCACACACCTCATTTCTGAGTTGACACACCTCCATTCTGTGATTTCACACACCTCCAATCTGACTTCACACACCTCCATTCTATGACTTCACACAGCTAAATTCTGACTTCACACCTCCATTTGTGACTTCACACTCCACAATTTTGACTTCACACACCTCCATTCTGTGACTTCACACACCTCCATTCTGTGACTTCACACACATCCATTTTGACTTCACACACTTCCATTCTATGACTTCACACACCTCCATTCTGTGACTTCACACACCTCCATTCCATGACTTCACACACCTCCATTCTATGAGATTACACACCACCATTCTATGAGTTCACCCACCTAAATTGTGACTTCACACACCTCCATTCTATGACTTCACACACCTTCAATTTTTCTTCAGAATCATCCGTTCTATGACTTCACACACCTCCATTCTATGATTTCACAAAATTCCATTCTGTGACTTCAAACATCTCCATTCTGACTTCACACACCTCCATTCTATTACTTCACACACTTCCATTCTATGACTTCACACACCTCCATTCTGTGACTTCACACACCTCCATTGTGAATTCACACACCTGCATTCTGTCACTTCACACACCTCAATTCTGTGACTTCACACACCTCCATTCTGTGACTTCACTCACCTCCATTTTTTGAATTCACATACCTCCATTCTTTGACTTCACACACCTCCATTCCATGACTTCACACACCTCCATTCCATGAGTTCACACACCTCCATTCTTTGAGTTCACACACCACCATTGTGACTTCACACACCTCCATTCTATGACTTCACACACCTTCATTCTTACTTCAGAAATATCCATTCTATGACTTCACACACCTCCATTCTGTGACTTCACACACCTCCATTCTGAGTTCACACACCCCCATTCTGTGACTTCACACACCTTCAATCTGTGACTTGACACACCTCCATTCTATTACTTCACACACCTCCATTCTATGACTTCACAAACCTCCAATATATGACTTCACAAACCTCCATTCTGTGACTTCACACACTCCATTCTATGACTTCACACACCTCCATTCTGTGACTTCACACACCTACATTGTGACTTCACAGACCTCCATTCTATGAGTTCACACAAATGCATTGTGAATTCACACACCTCCATTCTATGACTTCACACACCTCCATTCTGACTTCACACACCTACATTCTGACTTCACACACCTCAATTCTGTGACTTCACACACCTCCATTCTAAGACTTCACACACCTCCATTCTATGACTTCACACACCTCCATTCTATGACTTCACAAACCTCCTTTCTGAGTTGACACACCTCCATTCTATGACTGCACACACCTCCAATCTGACTTCACACACCTCCATTCTATGACTTCACACACCTCCATTCTGTGACTTCAAAAACCTCCATTCTATGACTTCACACACCTCCATTTTGACTTCACACACCATCATTCTATGAGTTCACACACCGCCATTCTGACTTCACTCACCTCCATTCTATGACTTCACACAGCTCCATTCTGACTTCACACAGCTCCATTCTATGACTTCGCACACATCTATTCTGACTTCACACACCTCCATTCTGTGACTTCACACACATCCATTCTATGACTTGACACACCTCCATTCTATGACTTCACACACCCCCATTGTGTGTCCTCACTCACCTCCATTCTATGACTTCACACACCTCCATTCTGTGACTTCACACACCTCGATTCTGAGGTCACACACCTCCATTTTGTGATTTCACACACCTACATTCTCAGACTTCACACACCTCCATTCTATGACTTCACACACATAAATTCTATGACTTCACACACCTCCATTCTATGACTTCACACACCTCCATTCTGTAACTTCACACACCTCCATTCTATCACTTCACACACCTCCATTCTGTGACTTCACACATCTCCATTCTATGACCTCACACACCTCCATTCTATGACTTGGCACACCTGCATTTTGACTTCACACACCTCCATTCTATGAGTTCACACACCTCCATTCTATGAGTTCACACACCTCCATTCTTACTTCAGCAACATCCATTCTATGACTTCAGACACCTCCATTCTATGACTTCACACACCTTCATTATTACTTCAGCCACATCCATTCTGTGACTTCACACACCTCCCTTCTGTGACTTCACACACCTCCATTCTATGACTTCACACACCTCCATTCTAAGACTTCACACACCTCCATTCTATGACTTCACACACGTGAATTCTGACTTCACACACCTCCATTCCATGACTTCATACACCTCCATTCTATGACTCCACACACCAACATTCTTTGACTTCACACACCTCTATTCTGTGACTTCACATATTTCCATTTTGACTTCACACACATCCATTCTATGACTTCACAAATCTCCATTCTATGACTTCAGAAACCTCAATTCCATGACTTCATACACCTCCATTCTATGACTTCACACACCTCCTTTCTGGGTTGACACACCTCCATTCTATGACTTCACACACCTCCAATCTGACTTTACACACCTCCTTTCTATGACTTCACACAACTCCATTCTGTGACTTCAAAAACCTCCATTCTATGACTTCATACACCTCCATTGTGACTTCACACACCATCATTCTATGAGTTCACACACAGCCATTCTGACTTCACTCACCTCCATTCTATGACTTCACACAGCTCCATTCTGACTTCACACAGCTCCATTCTATGAGTTTGCACACATCTATTCTGACTTCACACACCTCCATTCTGTGACTTCACACACCTCCATTCTATGACTTCACACACCTCCATTCTATAACTTAACACACCTATATTGTGACTTCGCACACCTCCATTTTGACTTCACACGCCTCAGTTCTGTGCCTTCACACACCTCCATTCTATGATTTCACACACTTCCATTCTATGACTTCACACACCTAGATTCTATGACTTCACACACCTCATTTCTGAGTTGACACACCTCCATTCTGTGATTTCACACACCTCCAATCTGACTTCACACACCTCCATTCTATGACTTCACACAGCTAAATTCTGACTTCACACCTCCATTTGTGACTTCACACTCCACAATTTTGAATTCACACACCTCCATTCTGTGACTTCACACACCTCCATTCTGTGACTTCACACACATCCATTTTGACTTCACACACTTCCATTCTATGACTTCACAACCTCCATTCTGTGACTTCACACACCTCCATTCCATGACTTCACACACCTCCATTCTATGAGATTACACACCACCATTCTATGAGTTCACCCACCTAAATTGTGACTTCACACACCTCCATTCTATGACTTCACACACCTTCAATTTTTCTTCAGAATCATCCGTTCTATGACTTCACACACCTCCATTCTATGATTTCACAAAATTCCATTCTGTGACTTCAAACATCTCCATTCTGACTTCACACACCTCCATTCTATTACTTCACACACTTCCATTCTATGACTTCACACACCTCCATTCTGTGACTTCACACACCTCCATTGTGAATTCACACCTCCATTCTATGAGTTCACACACCTCCAATCTGACTTCACACACCTCCATTCTATGACTTCACACACCTCCATTGTGACTTCACACACCTCCATTCTATGAGTTCACACACCTCCATTCTGACTTCACACACCTCCATTCTATGACTTCACACAGCTAAATTCTGACTTCACACCTTCATTTGTGACTTCACACTCCACAATTTTGACTTCACACACCTCCATTCTGTGACTTCACACACATAAATTCTATGACTTCACACACCTCCATTCTATGACTTCACACACCTCCATTCTGTAACTTCACACACCTCCATTCTATGACTTCACACACCTCCATTCTGTGACTTCACACACCTCCATTCTATGACCTCACACACCTCCATTCTATGACTTGGCACACCTGCATTTTGACTTCACACACCTCCATTCTATGAGTTCACACACCTCCATTCTATGAGTTCACACACCTCCATTCTTACTTCAGCAACATCCATTCTATGACTTCAGACACCTCCATTCTATGACTTCACACACCTTCATTATTACTTCAGCCACATCCATTCTGTGACTTCACACACCTCCCTTCTGTGACTTCACACACCTCCATTCTATGACTTCACACACCTCCATTCTAAGACTTCACACACCTCCATTCTATGACTTCACACACGTGAATTCTGACTTCACACACCTCCATTCCATGACTTCGTACACCTCCATTCAATGACTCCACACACCAACATTCTTTGACTTCACACACCTCCATTCTGTGACTTCACATATTTCCATTTTGACTTCACACACATCCATTCTATGACTTCACAAATCTCCATTCTATGACTTCAGAAACCTCAATTCCATGACATCATACACCTCCATTCTATGACTTCACACACCTCCTTTCTGGGTTGACACACCTCCATTCTATGACTTCACACACCTCCAATCTGACTTTACACACCTCCTTTCTATGACTTCACACAACTCCATTCTGTGACTTCAAAAACCTCCATTCTATGACTTCATACACCTCCATTGTGACTTCACACACCATCATTCTATGAGTTCACACACAGCCATTCTGACTTCACTCACCTCCATTCTATGACTTCACACAGCTCCATTCTGACTTCACACAGCTCCATTCTATGAGTTTGCACACATCTATTCTGACTTCACACACCTCCATTCTGTGACTTCACACACCTCCATTCTATGACTTCACACACCTCCATTCTATAACTTAACACACCTATATTGTGACTTCGCACACCTCCATTTTGACTTCACACGCCTCAGTTCTGTGCCTTCACACACCTCCATTCTATGATTTCACACACTTCCATTCTATGACTTCACACACCTAGATTCTATGACTTCACACACCTCATTTCTGAGTTGACACACCTCCATTCTGTGATTTCACACACCTCCAATCTGACTTCACACACCTCCATTCTATGACTTCACACAGCTAAATTCTGACTTCACACCTCCATTTGTGACTTCACACTCCACAATTTTGAATTCACACACCTCCATTCTGTGACTTCACACACCTCCATTCTGTGACTTCACACACATCCATTTTGACTTCACACACTTCCATTCTATGACTTCACAACCTCCATTCTGTGACTTCACACACCTCCATTCCATGACTTCACACACCTCCATTCTATGAGATTACACACCACCATTCTATGAGTTCACCCACCTAAATTGTGACTTCACACACCTCCATTCTATGACTTCACACACCTTCAATTTTTCTTCAGAATCATCCGTTCTATGACTTCACACACCTCCATTCTATGATTTCACAAAATTCCATTCTGTGACTTCAAACATCTCCATTCTGACTTCACACACCTCCATTCTATTACTTCACACACTTCCATTCTATGACTTCACACACCTCCATTCTGTGACTTCACACACCTCCATTGTGAATTCACACCTCCATTCTATGAGTTCACACACCTCCAATCTGACTTCACACACCTCCATTCTATGACTTCACACACCTCCATTGTGACTTCACACACCTCCATTCTATGAGTTCACACACCTCCATTCTGACTTCACACACCTCCATTCTATGACTTCACACAGCTAAATTCTGACTTCACACCTTCATTTGTGACTTCACACTCCACAATTTTGACTTCACACACCTCCATTCTGTGACTTCACACACCTCCATTCTGTGACTTCACACACATCCATTTTGACTTCACACACTTCCGTTCTTTGACTTCACACACCTCCATTCTGTGACTTCACACACCTCCATTCCATGACTTAACACACCTCCATTCTATGAGATTACACACCACCATTCTATGAGTTCACCCACCTAAATTGTGACTTCACACACCTCCATTCTATGACTTCACACACCTTCAATTTTTCTTCAGAATCATCCGTTCTATGACTTCACACACCTCCATTCTATGATTTCACAAAATTCCATTCTGTGACTTCAAACATCTCCATTCTGACTTCACACACCTCCATTCTATTACTTCACACACTTCCATTCTATGACTTCACACACCTCCATTCTGTGACTTCACACACCTCCATTGTGAATTCACACACCTGCATTCTGTCACTTCACACACCTCAATTCTGTGACTTCACACACCTCCATTCTGTGACTTCACTCACCTCCATTTTTTGAATTCACATACCTCCATTCTTTGACTTCACACACCTCCATTCCATGACTTCACACACCTCCATTCCATGAGTTCACACACCTCCATTCTTTGAGTTCACACACCACCATTGTGACTTCACACACCTCCATTCTATGACTTCACACAACTTCATTCTTACTTCAGAAATATCCATTCTATGACTTCACACACCTCCATTCTGTGACTTCACACACCTCCATTCTGAGTTCACACACCCCCATTCTGTGACTTCACACACCTTCAATCTGTGACTTGACACACCTCCATTCTATTACTTCACACACCTCCATTCTATGACTTCACAAACCTCCAATATATGACTTCACAAACCTCCATTCTGTGACTTCACACACTCCATTCTATGACTTCACACAGCTCCATTCTATGACTTCACACACCTACATTGTGACTTCACAGACCTCCATTCTATGAGTTCACACAAATGCATTGTGAATTCACACACCTCCATTCTATGACTTCACACACCTCCATTCTGACTTCACACACCTACATTCTGACTTCACACACCTCAATTCTGTGACTTCACACACCTCCATTCTAAGACTTCACACACCTCCATTCTATGACTTCACACACCTCCATTCTATGACTTCACAAACCTCCTTTCTGAGTTGACACACCTCCATTCTATGACTGCACACACCTCCAATCTGACTTCACACACCTCCATTCTATGACTTCACACACCTCCATTCTGTGACTTCAAAAACCTCCATTCTATGACTTCACACACCTCCATTTTGACTTCACACACCATCATTCTATGAGTTCACACACCGCCATTCTGACTTCACTCACCTCCATTCTATGACTTCACACAGCTCCATTCTGACTTCACACAGCTCCATTCTATGACTTCGCACACATCTATTCTGACTTCACACACCTCCATTCTGTGACTTCACACACATCCATTCTATGACTTGACACACCTCCATTCTATGACTTCACACACCCCCATTGTGTGTCCTCACTCACCTCCATTCTATGACTTCACACACCTCCATTCTGTGACTTCACACACCTCGATTCTGAGGTCACACACCTCCATTTTGTGATTTCACACACCTACATTCTCAGACTTCACACACCTCCATTCTATGACTTCACAGACATAAATTCTATGACTTCACACACCTCCATTCTATGACTTCACACACCTCCATTCTGTAACTTCACACACCTCCATTCTATCACTTCACACACCTCCATTCTGTGACTTCACACACCTCCATTCTATGACCTCACACACCTCCATTCTATGACTTGGCACACCTGCATTTTGACTTCACACACCTCCATTCTATGAGTTCACACACCTCCATTCTGACTTCACACACCTCCATTCTGACTTCACACACCTCAATTCTGACTTCACACACCTCAATTCTGTGACTTCACACAACTCCATTCTATGATTTCACACACCTCCATTCTATGACTTCACACACCTCCATTCTATGACTTCACACACCTCCTTTCTGAGTTGACACACCTCCATTCTATGACTTCACACACCTCCAATCTGATTTCACACACCTTCATTTTATGACTTCACACACTTCCATTCCGTGACTTAAAAACCTCCATTCTATGACTTCACACACTTCCATTGTGACTTCACACACCATCATTCTATGAGTTCAAACACCGCCATTCTGACTTCAGACACCTCCATTCTATGACTTCACACAGCTCCATTCTGACTTCACACATCTCCATTCTGACTTCACACACCTCAATTCTGTGACGTCACACAACTCCATTCTATGATTTCACACACCTCCATTCTATGACTCACCCACCTCCATTCTATGACTTCACACACCTCCTTTCTGAGTTGACACACCTCCATTCTATGACTTCACACACCTCCATTCTATGACTTCACACACCTCCATTCTGTGACTTCACACACCTACATTGTGACTTCACAGACCTCCATTCTATGAGTTCACACAAATGCATTGTGATTTCACACACCTCCATTCTATGATTTCACACACCTCCATTCTGACTTCACACACCTCCATTCTGACTTCACACACCTCAATTCTGTGACTTCACACAACTCCATTCTATGATTTCACACACCTCCATTCTATATCTTCACACACCTCCATTCTATGACTTCACAAACCTCCTTTCTGAGTTGACACACCTCCATTCTACGACTTCACACACCTCCATTCTATGATTTCACACACCCCCATTGTGTGACTTCACACACCTCCATTCTATGTCTTCACACACCTCCATTCTGTGACTTCACACACCTCGATTCTGAGTTCACACACCTCCATTTTGTGATTTCATACACCTACATTCTATGACTTCACAAACCTCCTTTCTGAGTTGACACACCTCCATTCTACGACTTCACACACCTCCATTCTATGATTTCACACACCCCCATTGTGTGACTTCACACACCTCCATTCTATGTCTTCACACACCTCCATTCTGTGACTTCACACACCTCCATTCTATGACTTCGCACACGTGCATTGTGACTTCACACACCTCCATTCTATGAGTTCACACACCTCCATTCTATGAGTTCACACACCTTCATTCTGACTTCATACACCTCCATTCTATGACTTCACACACCTCCATTCTGACTTCACACAGCTCCATAAAAAGACTTCACACACCTACATTCTGTGACTTCGCACACCTCCATTCTGACTTCACACAGCTCCATTCTCTGAATTCCCACACCTTCATTCTATGATTTCACACACCTCCATTCTATGACTTCACACACCTCCATTCTGTGACTTCACACACCTCCATTCTGAGTTCAAACACCTCCGTTCTATGACTTAACACACCTCCATTCTGTGACTTCACACACCTCCATTCTGAGTTCGCACACATCCATTCTGTGACTTCACACACCTCCATTCTGACTTCACACAGCTCCATTCTATGACTTCACACACCTCCATTCTGACTTCACACACCTCCATTCTATGACTTAACACACCTTCATTCTTACTTAACAAACATCCATTCTATGACTTCACACACCTCCATTCTATGACTTCACACACCTCCATTCTATGACTTCACACACCTCCATTCTGTGACTTCACACACCTCAATTCTGTGACTTCACACACCTCCATTATGACTTCACACACCTCCATTCTGTGACTTCACACACCTACATTGTGACTTCACAGACCTCCATTCTATGAGTTCACACAAATGCATTGTGAATTCACACACCTCCATTCTATGACTTCACACACCTCCATTGTGACTTCACACGCCTCCATTCTATGAGTTTACACACCTCCATTCTGACTTCACACACCTCCATTCTATGACTTCACACACCTCCATTCTGACTTCACAGATCTCCATTCTATGACTTCACACACCTCCATTCTTACTTCACACACCTCCATTCTGACTTCACACACCTCAATTCTGTGACTTCACACAACTCCATTCTATGATTTCACACACCTCCATTCTATGACTTCACACACCTCCATTCTATGACTTCACACACCTCATTTCTGAGTTGACACACCTCCATTCTATGACTTCACACACCTCCAATCTGACTTCACACACCTCCATTTTATGACTTCACACACTTCCATTCTGTGACTTCAAAAACCTCCATTCTATGACTTCACACACTTCCATTGTGACTTCACACACCATCATTCTATGAGTTCAAACACCGCCATTCTGACTTCAGACACCTCCATTCTATGACTTCACACAGCTCCATTCTGATTTCACACACCTCCATTCTGACTTCACACACCTCAATTCTGTGACGTCACACAATTCCATTCTATGATTTCACACACCTCCATTCTATGACTCACACACCTCCATTCTATGACTTCACACACCTCCTTTCTGAGTTGACACACCTCCATTCTATGACTTCACACACCTCCATTCTATGACTTCACACACCTCCATTCTGTGACTTCACACACCTACATTGACTTCACAGACCTCCATTCTATGAGTTCACACAAATGCATTGTGATTTCACACACCTCCATTCTATGACTTCACACACCTCCATTCTGACTTCACACACCTCCATTCTGACTTCACACACCTCAATTCTGTGACTTCACACAACTCCATTCTATGATTTCACACACCTCCATTCTATGACTTCACACACCTCCATTCTATGACTTCACACACCTCCTTTCTGAGTTGACACACCTCCATTCTACGACTTCACACACCTCCATTCTATGATTTCACACACCCCCATTGTGTGACTTCACACACCTCCATTCTATGTCTTCACACACCTCCATTCTGTGACTTCACACACCTCGATTCTGAGTTCACACACCTCCATTTTGTGATTTCACACACCTACATTCTATGACTTCACACACCTCCATTCTATGACTTCATACACCTCCATTCTGTGACTTCACACACCTCCATTCTATGTCTTCACACACCTCCATTCTGTGACTTCACACACCACCATTCTATGACCTCACACACCTCCATTCTATGAGTTCGCACACGTGCATTGTGACTTCACACACCTCCATTCTATGAGTTCACACACCTCCATTCTATGAGTTCACACACCTCCATTCTGACTTCATACACCTCCATTCTATGACTTCACACACCTCTATTCTGACTTCACACACCTCCATTCTATGACTTCACACAACTCCATCTGACTTCACACACCTCCATTCCATGACTTCACACACCTTCATTTGATGACTTCACACACCTCCATTCTTTGACTGCATGCACCTCCATGCTATGAGTTCACACACCTCCATTTTGTGACTTCACACACCTTTATTGTTTGACCTCACACACCTCCATTCTTTGACTTCACACACCTCCATGCCATGACTTCACACACCTCCATTCTATGAGTTCACACACCTCCATTCTATGATTCACACACCTCCATTTTGACTTCACACACCTCCATTCTTTGACTTCATACACCTTCGTTCTCACTTCAGAAACATCCATTCTATGACTTCAGGCACCTCCATTCTATGACTTCACAAACCTCCGTTCTGTGACCACACACCTCCATTCTGAGTTCCCACACCTCCATTCTGTGACTTCACTCACCTCCATCCTGACTTCTCACACCTCCATTCTGACTTCACACACCTCCATTCTGACTTCACAAACCTCAATTCTTTGACTTCACACACCTCCATTCTATGATTTCACACTCTTCCATTCTATGAATTCACACACCTCCATTCTATGACTTCACACACCCCATTTCTGAGTTGACACACCTCCATTCTCTGATTTCACACACCTCCAATTTGACTTCACACACCCCCATTCTATGACTTCACACACCCCCATTGTGACTTCACACACTCCATTCTATGACTTCACACACCTCCATTCTGACTTCACACACCTCCATTCTATGGCTTCACACAGCTGCATTCTGACTTCAGACACCTCCATTTGTGAATTCACACACCACAATTTTGACTTCAAACACCTTCATTCTGTGACTTAACACACCTCCATTCTGTGACTTCACACACCTCCATTTTGACTTCACACACTTCCATTCTTTGACTTAACACACCTGCATTCTGTGACTTCACACACCACCATTGTTTGACTTCACAACCTATATTCTTGGACTTCACACACCTCCATTCCATGACTTCACACATCTCCATTTTATGAGTTCACACACCTTCATTCTACTTCAGAAACATCCATTCTATGACTTCACACACCTCCATTCTATGACTTCACAAACCTCCATTCTGTGACTTCACACACCTCCATTCTGAGTTCACACACCTCAATTCCGTGACTTCACACACCTCAATTCTCACTTCACACACCTCCATTCTATGACTTTACACAATTCCATTCTATGACTTCACACACCTCCATTCTTTGACTTCACACACCTC
Source organism: Megascapheus bottae (assembly GCA_024803745.1). NCBI lineage: Eukaryota > Metazoa > Chordata > Mammalia > Rodentia > Geomyidae > Megascapheus > Megascapheus bottae. The sequence goes on along the minus strand of JANJXV010001000.1, from coordinate 40,234 downwards.
CATTCTGTGACTTCACACACCTCCATTCTATGACTTTACACACCTCCATTCTATGACTTCACACACCTCCATTTTATGCCTGCACACACCTCCATTCTGTGACTTCACACACCTCCATTCTATGACATCACACGCCTCCATTCTGTGACTTCACACACCTCCATTCTATGACTTCACACACCTCCATTCTATGACTTTAGAAAGCTACATTGTTACTTCTCACACCTCCATTCTGTGACTTCACACACCTCCATTGTTTGCCTTCACACACCTCCATTTTGACTAAACACACCTCCATTCTATGTCTTCACACACCTTCATTCTTACTGCAGAAATATCCATACTATGACTTCACAAACCTCCCTTCTGTGAATTCACACACCTCCATTCTGAGTTCACACACCTCCATTCTGTGACTTCACACACCTCCATTCTGTTACTTCACACACCTCCATTCTATGACTTCACACACCACCATTCTGCCTTCACAGACTTCCATTTGACTTCAAACACCTCATTTCTGTGACTTCACACACCTCCATTCTATGATTTCACACACCTCCATTCTATGACTTCAAACACCTCCATTCTATGACTTCACACACCTCTTTCTGAGTTGACACACCTCCATTCTGTTACTTCACACCCCTGCAATCTGACTTCACACACCTCCATTCTATGACTTCACACACCTGCATTCTCTGACTTCAAAAACCAACATTCTATGACTTCAAACACCTCCATTCTATGACTTCACACACCTCCATTCTATGACTTCACACACCTCCATTCTATCACTTCACACACCTACATTGTGACTTCACACACCTACGTTCTATCAGTTCACACACCTGCATTGTGACTTCACAAACCTCCATTCTCTGACTTCACACACCTCCATTCTGAATTCACACACCTCCATTCTGACTTCACACACCTCAATTCTGTGACATCTCACACCTCCATTCTATGACTTCACATACCTCATTTCTGAGTTGACACACCTCCATTCTGTGACTTCACATACCTCCAATCTGACTTCACACACCTCCATTCTATGACTTCACACACCTACATTCTGTGACTTCAAAAACCACCATTCTATGACTTCGCACATCTCCATTGTGACTTCACACACCTCCATTCTATGAGTTCACACAGCTCAACTCTGACTTCTCACACCTCCATTCTATGACTTCGCAAACCTCTATTCTGACTTCACACCCCTCCATTCTGTGACTTCATATACCTCCATTCCTTGAATTCACACCCCTCAACTCTGTGCCTTCACACACCTTAAATCTGAGTTCACACACCTCCATACTGGGACTTCATAAACCTCCATTCTTTGACTTCACACACCTCCATTCTTTGACTTCACACACCTCCATTCTATGACTTCACACACCTCCATTTTATGCCTTCACACACCTCCATTCCGTGACTTCACACACATCCACTCTATGACATCACACGCCTCCATTCTGTCACTTCACACACTTCCATTCTATGACTTCACACACCTCCATTCTTTGACTTCACACACCTCCGTTCCATGAATTCACACACCTCCATTCTATGAGTTCACACACCTCCATTCTATGAGTTCACACACCTCCATTCTATGAGTTCACACACCTCCATTCTTACTTCAGCAACATCCATTCTATGACTTCAGACATCTCCATTCTATGACTTCACACACCTCCATTTTGTGACTTCACACACCTCCATTCTATGACTTCCCACAACTCCATTCTATGACTTCACACACGTGAATTCTGACTTCACACGCCTCCATTCCATGACTTCATACACCTCCATTCTATGACTTCACACACCTCCATTCTATGACTTCACAAACCTCCTTTCTGAGTTGACACACCTCCATTCTATGACTGCACACACCTCCAATCTGACTTCACACACCTCCATTCTATGACTTCACACACCTCCATTCTGTGACTTCAAAAACCTCCATTCTATGACTTCACACACCTCCATTTTGACTTCACACACCATCATTCTATGAGTTCACACACCGCCATTCTGACTTCACTCACCTCCATTCTATGACTTCACACAGCTCCATTCTGACTTCACACAGCTCCATTCTATGACTTCGCACACATCTATTCTGACTTCACACACCTCCATTCTGTGACTTCACACACATCCATTCTATGACTTGACACACCTCCATTCTATGACTTCACACACCCCCATTGTGTGTCCTCACTCACCTCCATTCTATGACTTCACACACCTCCATTCTGTGACTTCACACACCTCGATTCTGAGGTCACACACCTCCATTTTGTGATTTCACACACCTACATTCTCAGACTTCACACACCTCCATTCTATGACTTCACACACATAAATTCTATGACTTCACACACCTCCATTCTATGACTTCACACACCTCCATTCTGTAACTTCACACACCTCCATTCTATCACTTCACACACCTCCATTCTGTGACTTCACACACCTCCATTCTATGACCTCACACACCTCCATTCTATGACTTGGCACACCTGCATTTTGACTTCACACACCTCCATACTATGAGTTCACACACCTCCATTCTGACTTCACACACCTCCATTCTGACTTCACACACCTCAATTCTGACTTCACACACCTCAATTCTGTGACTTCACACAACTCCATTCTATGATTTCACACACCTCCATTCTATGACTTCACACACCTCCATTCTATGACTTCACACACCTCCTTTCTGAGTTGACACACCTCCATTCTATGACTTCACACACCTCCAATCTGATTTCACACACCTCCATTTTATGACTTCACACACTTCCATTCCGTGACTTAAAAACCTCCATTCTATGACTTCACACACTTCCATTGTGACTTCACACACCATCATTCTATGAGTTCAAACACCGCCATTCTGACTTCAGACACCTCCATTCTATGACTTCACACAGCTCCATTCTGACTTCACACATCTCCATTCTGACTTCACACACCTCAATTCTGTGACGTCACACAACTCCATTCTATGATTTCACACACCTCCATTCTATGACTCACCCACCTCCATTCTATGACTTCACACACCTCCTTTCTGAGTTGACACACCTCCATTCTATGACTTCACACACCTCCATTCTATGACTTCACACACCTCCATTCTGTGACTTCACACACCTACATTGTGACTTCACAGACCTCCATTCTATGAGTTCACACAAATGCATTGTGATTTCACACACCTCCATTCTATGATTTCACACACCTCCATTCTGACTTCACACACCTCCATTCTGACTTCACACACCTCAATTCTGTGACTTCACACAACTCCATTCTATGATTTCACACACCTCCATTCTATATCTTCACACACCTCCATTCTATGACTTCACAAACCTCCTTTCTGAGTTGACACACCTCCATTCTACGACTTCACACACCTCCATTCTATGATTTCACACACCCCCATTGTGTGACTTCACACACCTCCATTCTATGTCTTCACACACCTCCATTCTGTGACTTCACACACCTCGATTCTGAGTTCACACACCTCCATTTTGTGATTTCATACACCTACATTCTATGACTTCACAAACCTCCTTTCTGAGTTGACACACCTCCATTCTACGACTTCACACACCTCCATTCTATGATTTCACACACCCCCATTGTGTGACTTCACACACCTCCATTCTATGTCTTCACACACCTCCATTCTGTGACTTCACACACCTCCATTCTATGACTTCGCACACGTGCATTGTGACTTCACACACCTCCATTCTATGAGTTCACACACCTCCATTCTATGAGTTCACACACCTTCATTCTGACTTCATACACCTCCATTCTATGACTTCACACACCTCCATTCTGACTTCACACAGCTCCATAAAAAGACTTCACACACCTACATTCTGTGACTTCGCACACCTCCATTCTGACTTCACACAGCTCCATTCTCTGAATTCCCACACCTTCATTCTATGATTTCACACACCTCCATTCTATGACTTCACACACCTCCATTCTGTGACTTCACACACCTCCATTCTGAGTTCAAACACCTCCGTTCTATGACTTAACACACCTCCATTCTGTGACTTCACACACCTCCATTCTGAGTTCGCACACATCCATTCTGTGACTTCACACACCTCCATTCTGACTTCACACAGCTCCATTCTATGACTTCACACACCTCCATTCTGACTTCACACACCTCCATTCTATGACTTAACACACCTTCATTCTTACTTAACAAACATCCATTCTATGACTTCACACACCTCCATTCTATGACTTCACACACCTCCATTCTATGACTTCACACACCTCCATTCTGTGACTTCACACACCTCAATTCTGTGACTTCACACACCTCCATTATGACTTCACACACCTCCATTCTGTGACTTCACACACCTACATTGTGACTTCACAGACCTCCATTCTATGAGTTCACACAAATGCATTGTGAATTCACACACCTCCATTCTATGACTTCACACACCTCCATTGTGACTTCACACGCCTCCATTCTATGAGTTTACACACCTCCATTCTGACTTCACACACCTCCATTCTATGACTTCACACACCTCCATTCTGACTTCACAGATCTCCATTCTATGACTTCACACACCTCCATTCTTACTTCACACACCTCCATTCTGACTTCACACACCTCAATTCTGTGACTTCACACAACTCCATTCTATGATTTCACACACCTCCATTCTATGACTTCACACACCTCCATTCTATGACTTCACACACCTCATTTCTGAGTTGACACACCTCCATTCTATGACTTCACACACCTCCAATCTGACTTCACACACCTCCATTTTATGACTTCACACACTTCCATTCTGTGACTTCAAAAACCTCCATTCTATGACTTCACACACTTCCATTGTGACTTCACACACCATCATTCTATGAGTTCAAACACCGCCATTCTGACTTCAGACACCTCCATTCTATGACTTCACACAGCTCCATTCTGACTTCACACACCTCCATTCTGACTTCACACACCTCAATTCTGTGACGTCACACAATTCCATTCTATGATTTCACACACCTCCATTCTATGACTCACACACCTCCATTCTATGACTTCACACACCTCCTTTCTGAGTTGACACACCTCCATTCTATGACTTCACACACCTCCATTCTATGACTTCACACACCTCCATTCTGTGACTTCACACACCTACATTGACTTCACAGACCTCCATTCTATGAGTTCACACAAATGCATTGTGATTTCACACACCTCCATTCTATGACTTCACACACCTCCATTCTGACTTCACACACCTCCATTCTGACTTCACACACCTCAATTCTGTGACTTCACACAACTCCATTCTATGATTTCACACACCTCCATTCTATGACTTCACACACCTCCATTCTATGACTTCACACACCTCCTTTCTGAGTTGACACACCTCCATTCTACGACTTCACACACCTCCATTCTATGATTTCACACACCCCCATTGTGTGACTTCACACACCTCCATTCTATGTCTTCACACACCTCCATTCTGTGACTTCACACACCTCGATTCTGAGTTCACACACCTCCATTTTGTGATTTCACACACCTACATTCTATGACTTCACACACCTCCATTCTATGACTTCATACACCTCCATTCTGTGACTTCACACACCTCCATTCTATGTCTTCACACACCTCCATTCTGTGACTTCACACACCACCATTCTATGACCTCACACACCTCCATTCTATGAGTTCGCACACGTGCATTGTGACTTCACACACCTCCATTCTATGAGTTCACACTCCTCCATTCTATGAGTTCACACACCTCCATTCTGACTTCATACACCTCCATTCTATGACTTCACACACCTCTATTCTGACTTCACACACCTCCATTCTATGACTTCACACAACTCCATCTGACTTCACACACCTCCATTCCATGACTTCACACACCTTCATTTGATGACTTCACACACCTCCATTCTTTGACTGCATGCACCTCCATGCTATGAGTTCACACACCTCCATTTTGTGACTTCACACACCTTTATTGTTTGACCTCACACACCTCCATTCTTTGACTTCACACACCTCCATGCCATGACTTCACACACCTCCATTCTATGAGTTCACACACCTCCATTCTATGATTCACACACCTCCATTTTGACTTCACACACCTCCATTCTTTGACTTCATACACCTTCGTTCTCACTTCAGAAACATCCATTCTATGACTTCAGGCACCTCCATTCTATGACTTCACAAACCTCCGTTCTGTGACCACACACCTCCATTCTGAGTTCCCACACCTCCATTCTGTGACTTCACTCACCTCCATCCTGACTTCTCACACCTCCATTCTGACTTCACACACCTCCATTCTGACTTCACAAACCTCAATTCTTTGACTTCACACACCTCCATTCTATGATTTCACACTCTTCCATTCTATGAATTCACACACCTCCATTCTATGACTTCACACACCCCATTTCTGAGTTGACACACCTCCATTCTCTGATTTCACACACCTCCAATTTGACTTCACACACCCCCATTCTATGACTTCACACACCCCCATTGTGACTTCACACACTCCATTCTATGACTTCACACACCTCCATTCTGACTTCACACACCTCCATTCTATGGCTTCACACAGCTGCATTCTGACTTCAGACACCTCCATTTGTGAATTCACACACCACAATTTTGACTTCAAACACCTTCATTCTGTGACTTAACACACCTCCATTATGTGACTTCACACACCTCCATTTTGACTTCACACACTTCCATTCTTTGACTTAACACACCTGCATTCTGTGACTTCACACACCACCATTGTTTGACTTCACAACCTATATTCTTGGACTTCACACACCTCCATTCCATGACTTCACACATCTCCATTTTATGAGTTCACACACCTTCATTCTACTTCAGAAACATCCATTCTATGACTTCACACACCTCCATTCTATGACTTCACAAACCTCCATTCTGTGACTTCACACACCTCCATTCTGAGTTCACACACCTCAATTCCGTGACTTCACACACCTCAATTCTCACTTCACACACCTCCATTCTATGACTTTACACAATTCCATTCTATGACTTCACACACCTCCATTCTTTGACTTAACACACCTCCATTCTGTGACTTCACACACCTCCATTCTATGACTTTACACACCTCCATTCTATGACTTCACACACCTCCATTTTATGCCTGCACACACCTCCATTCTGTGACTTCACACACCTCCATTCTATGACATCACACGCCTCCATTCTGTGACTTCACACACCTCCATTCTATGACTTCACACACCTCCATTCTATGACTTTAGAAAGCTACATTGTTACTTCTCACACCTCCATTCTGTGACTTCACACACCTCCATTGTTTGCCTTCACACACCTCCATTTTGACTAAACACACCTCCATTCTATGTCTTCACACACCTTCATTCTTACTGCAGAAATATCCATACTATGACTTCACAAACCTCCCTTCTGTGAATTCACACACCTCCATTCTGAGTTCACACACCTCCATTCTGTGACTTCACACACCTCCATTCTGTTACTTCACACACCTCCATTCTATGACTTCACACACCACCATTCTGCCTTCACAGACTTCCATTTGACTTCAAACACCTCATTTCTGTGACTTCACACACCTCCATTCTATGATTTCACACACCTCCATTCTATGACTTCAAACACCTCCATTCTATGACTTCACACACCTCTTTCTGAGTTGACACACCTCCATTCTGTTACTTCACACCCCTGCAATCTGACTTCACACACCTCCATTCTATGACTTCACACACCTGCATTCTCTGACTTCAAAAACCAACATTCTATGACTTCAAACACCTCCATTCTATGACTTCACACACCTCCATTCTATGACTTCACACACCTCCATTCTATCACTTCACACACCTACATTGTGACTTCACACACCTACGTTCTATCAGTTCACACACCTGCATTGTGACTTCACAAACCTCCATTCTCTGACTTCACACACCTCCATTCTGAATTCACACACCTCCATTCTGACTTCACACACCTCAATTCTGTGACATCTCACACCTCCATTCTATGACTTCACATACCTCATTTCTGAGTTGACACACCTCCATTCTGTGACTTCACATACCTCCAATCTGACTTCACACACCTCCATTCTATGACTTCACACACCTACATTCTGTGACTTCAAAAACCACCATTCTATGACTTCGCACATCTCCATTGTGACTTCACACACCTCCATTCTATGAGTTCACACAGCTCAACTCTGACTTCTCACACCTCCATTCTATGACTTCGCAAACCTCTATTCTGACTTCACACCCCTCCATTCTGTGACTTCATATACCTCCATTCCTTGAATTCACACCCCTCAACTCTGTGCCTTCACACACCTTAAATCTGAGTTCACACACCTCCATACTGGGACTTCATAAACCTCCATTCTTTGACTTCACACACCTCCATTCTTTGACTTCACACACCTCCATTCTATGACTTCACACACCTCCATTTTATGCCTTCACACACCTCCATTCCGTGACTTCACACACATCCACTCTATGACATCACACGCCTCCATTCTGTCACTTCACACACTTCCATTCTATGACTTCACACACCTCCATTCTTTGACTTCACACACCTCCGTTCCATGAATTCACACACCTCCATTCTATGAGTTCACACACCTCCATTCTATGAGTTCACACACCTCCATTCTATGAGTTCACACACCTCCATTCTTACTTCAGCAACATCCATTCTATGACTTCAGACATCTCCATTCTATGACTTCACACACCTCCATTTTGTGACTTCACACACCTCCATTCTATGACTTCCCACAACTCCATTCTATGACTTCACACACGTGAATTCTGACTTCACACGCCTCCATTCCATGACTTCATACACCTCCATTCTATGACTCCACACACCAACATTCTTTGACTTCACACACCTCCATTCTGTGACTTCACATATTTCCATTCTGACTTCACACACATCCATTCTATGACTTCACAAATCTCCATTCTATGACTTCAGAAACCTCAATTCCATGACTTCATACACCACCATTCTATGACTTCACACAACTCCATTCTGTGACTTCAAAAACCTCCATTCTATGACTTCACACACCTCCATTCTATGAGTTCACACACCTCCATTCTGACTTCACACACCTCCATTCTGACTTCACACACCTCCATTCTGACTTCACACACCTCAATTCTGACTTCACACACCTCAATTCTGTGACTTCACACAACTCCATTCTATGATTTCACACACCTCCATTCTATGACTTCACACACCTCCATTCTATGACTTCACACACCTCCTTTCTGAGTTGACACACCTCCATTCTATGACTTCACACACCTCCAATCTGACTTCACACACCTCCATTTTATGACTTCACACACTTCCATTCAGTGACTTAAAAACCTCCATTCTATGACTTCACACACTTCCATTGTGACTTCACACACCATCATTCTATGAGTTCAAACACCGCCATTCTGACTTCAGACACCTCCATTCTATGACTTCACACAGCTCCATTCTGACTTCACACATCTCCATTCTGACTTCACACACCTCAATTCTGTGACGTCACACAACTGCATTCTATGATTTCACACACCTCCATTCTATGACTCACCCACCTCCATTCTATGACTTCACACACCTCCTTTCTGAGTTGACACACCTCCATTCTATGACTTCACACACCTCCATTCTGACTTCACACACCTCCATTCTATGACTTCACACAACTCCATCTGACTTCACACACCTCCATTACATGACTTCACACACCTCCATTCGATGACTTCACACACCTCCATTCTTTGACTGCATGCACCTCCATGCTATGAGTTCACACACCTCCATTCTGTGACTTCACACACCTTTATTGTTTGACCTCACACACCTCCATTCTTTGACTTCACACACCTCCATGCCATGACTTCACACACCTCCATTCTATGAGTTCACACACCTCCATTCTATGATTCACACACCTCCATTTTGACTTCACACACACCCATTCTTTGACTTCATACACCTTCGTTCTCACTTCAGAAACATCCATTCTATGACTTCAGGCACCTCCATTGTATGACTTCACAAACCTCCGTTCTGTGACCACACACCTCCATTCTGAGTTCCCACACCTCCATTCTGTGACTTCACTCACCTCCATCCTGACTTCTCCCACCTCCATTCTGACTTCACACACCTCCATTCTGACTTCACAAACCTCAATTCTTTGACTTCACACACCTCCCTTCTATGATTTCACACTCTTCCATTCTATGAATTCACACACCTCCATTCTATGACTTCACACACCCCATTTCTGAGTTGACACACCTCCATTCTCTGATTTCACACACCTCCAATTTGACTTCACACACCCCCATTCTATGACTTCACACACCCCCATTGTGACTTCACACACTCCATTCTATGACTTCACACACCTCCATTCTGACTTCACACACCTCCATTCTATGGCTTCACACAGCTGCATTCTGACTTCAGACACCTCCATTTGTGAATTCACACACCACAATTTTGACTTCAAACACCTTCATTCTGTGACTTAACACACCTCCATTCTGTGACTTCACACACCTCCATTTTGACTTCACACACTTCCATTCTTTGACTTAACACACCTGCATTCTGTGACTTCACACACCACCATTGTTTGACTTCACAACCTATATTCTTGGACTTCACACACCTCCATTCCATGACTTCACACATCTCCATTTTATGAGTTCACACACCTTCATTCTACTTCAGAAACATCCATTCTATGACTTCACACACCTCCATTCTATGACTTCACAAACCTCCATTCTGTGACTTCACACACCTCCATTCTGAGTTCACACACCTCAATTCCGTGACTTCACACACCTCAATTCTCACTTCACACACCTCCATTCTATGACTTTACACAATTCCATTCTATGACTTCACACACCTCCATTCTTTGACTTCACACACCTCCATTCTGTGACTTCACACACCTCCATTCTATGACTTTACACACCTCCATTCTATGACTTCACACACCTCCATTTTATGCCTGCACACACCTCCATTCTGTGACTTCACACACCTCCATTCTATGACATCACACGCCTCCATTCTGTGACTTCACACACCTCCATTCTATGACTTCACACACCTCCATTCTATGACTTTAGAAAGCTACATTGTTACTTCTCACACCTCCATTCTGTGACTTCACACACCTCCATTGTTTGCCTTCACACACCTCCATTTTGACTAAACACACCTCCATTCTATGTCTTCACACACCTTCATTCTTACTGCAGAAATATCCATACTATGACTTCACAAACCTCCCTTCTGTGAATTCACACACCTCCATTCTGAGTTCACACACCTCCATTCTGTGACTTCACACACCTCCATTCTGTTACTTCACACACCTCCATTCTATGACTTCACACACCACCATTCTGCCTTCACAGACTTCCATTTGACTTCAAACACCTCATTTCTGTGACTTCACACACCTCCATTCTATGATTTCACACACCTCCATTCTATGACTTCAAACACCTCCATTCTATGACTTCACACACCTCTTTCTGAGTTGACACACCTCCATTCTGTTACTTCACACCCCTGCAATCTGACTTCACACACCTCCATTCTATGACTTCACACACCTGCATTCTCTGACTTCAAAAACCAACATTCTATGACTTCAAACACCTCCATTCTATGACTTCACACACCTCCATTCTATGACTTCACACACCTCCATTCTATCACTTCACACACCTACATTGTGACTTCACACACCTACGTTCTATCAGTTCACACACCTGCATTGTGACTTCACAAACCTCCATTCTCTGACTTCACACACCTCCATTCTGAATTCACACACCTCCATTCTGACTTCACACACCTCAATTCTGTGACATCTCACACCTCCATTCTATGACTTCACATACCTCATTTCTGAGTTGACACACCTCCATTCTGTGACTTCACATACCTCCAATCTGACTTCACACACCTCCATTCTATGACTTCACACACCTCCATTCTGTGACTTCAAAAACCACCATTCTATGACTTCGCACATCTCCATTGTGACTTCACACACCTCCATTCTATGAGTTCACACAGCTCCATTCTGACTTCTCACACCTCCATTCTATGACTTCGCAAACCTCTATTCTGACTTCACACCCCTCCATTCTGTGACTTCATATACCTCCATTCCTTGAATTCACACCCCTCAACTCTGTGCCTTCACACACCTTAAATCTGAGTTCACACACCTCCATACTGGGACTTCATACACCTCCATTCTTTGACTTCACACACCTCCATTCTTTGACTTCACACACCTCCATTCTATGACTTCACACACCTCCATTTTATGCCTTCACACACCTCCATTCCGTGACTTCACACACATCCACTCTATGACATCACACGCCTCCATTCTGTCACTTCACACACTTCCATTCTATGACTTCACACACCTCCATTCTTTGACTTCACACACCTCCGTTCCATGAATTCACACACCTCCATTCTATGAGTTCACACACCTCCATTCTATGAGTTCACACACCTCCATTCTATGAGTTCACACACCTCCATTCTTACTTCAGCAACATCCATTCTATGACTTCAGACATCTCCATTCTATGACTTCACACACCTCCATTTTGTGACTTCACACACCTCCATTCTATGACTTCCCACAACTCCATTCTATGACTTCACACACGTGAATTCTGACTTCACACGCTTCCATTCCATGACTTCATACACCTCCATTCTATGACTCCACACACCAACATTCTTTGACTTCACACACCTCCATTCTGACTTCACACACCTCCATTCTGACTTCACACACCTCAATTCTGACTTCACACACCTCAATTCTGTGACTTCACACAACTCCATTCTATGATTTCACACACCTCCATTCTATGACTTCACACACCTCCAATCTGACTTCACACACCTCCATTTTATGACTTCACACACTTCCATTCTGTGACTTAAAAACCTCCATTCTATGACTTCACACACTTCCATTGTGACTTCACACACCATCATTCTATGAGTTCAAACACCGCCATTCTGACTTCAGACACCTCCATTCTATGACTTCACACAGCTCCATTCTGACTTCACACATCTCCATTCTGACTTCACACACCTCAATTCTGTGACGTCACACAACTCCATTCTATGATTTCACACACCTCCATTCTATGACTCACCCACCTCCATTCTATGACTTCACACACCTCCTTTCTGAGTTGACACACCTCCATTCTATGACTTCACACACCTCCATTCTATGACTTCACACACCTCCATTCTGTGACTTCACACACCTACATTGTGACTTCACAGACCTCCATTCTATGAGTTCACACAAATGCATTGTGATTTCACACACCTCCATTCTATGATTTCACACACCTCCATTCTGACTTCACACACCTCCATTCTGACTTCACACACCTCAATTCTGTGACTTCACACAACTCCATTCTATGATTTCACACACCTCCATTCTATATCTTCACACACCTCCATTCTATGACTTCACAAACCTCCTTTCTGAGTTGACACACCTCCATTCTACGACTTCACACACCTCCATTCTGTGACTTCACACACCTCGATTCTGAGTTCACACACCTCCATTTTGTGATTTCATACACCTACATTCTATGACTTCACAAACCTCCTTTCTGAGTTGACACACCTCCATTCTACGACTTCACACACCTCCATTCTATGATTTCACACACCCCCATTGTGTGACTTCACACACCTCCATTCTATGTCTTCACACACCTCCATTCTGTGACTTCACATACCTCCATTCTATGACCTCACATACCTCCATTCTATGACTTCGCACACGTGCATTGTGACTTCACACACCTCCATTCTATGAGTTCACACACCTCCATTCTGACTTCATACACCTCCATTCTATGACTTCACAAACCTCCATTCTGACTTCACACACCTCCATTCTATGACTTCACACAACTCCATCTCACTTCACACACCTCCATTCCATGACTTCACACACCTCCATTCGATGACTTCACACACCTCCATTCTTTGACTGCATGCACCTCCATGCTATGAGTTCACACACCTCCATTCTGTGACTTCACACACCTTTATTGTTTGACCTCACACACCTCCATTCTTTGACTTCACACACCTCCATGCCATGACTTCACACACCTCCATTCTATGAGTTCACACACCTCCATTCTATGATTCACACACCTCCATTTTGACTTCACACACCTCCATTCTTTGACTTCATACACCTTCGTTCTCACTTCAGAAACATCCATTCTATGACTTCAGGCACCTCCATTGTATGACTTCACAAACCTCCGTTCTGTGACCACACACCTCCATTCTGAGTTCCCACACCTCCATTCTGTGACTTCACTCACCTCCATCCTGACTTCTCACACCTCCATTCTGATTTCACACACCTCAATTCTGACTTCACAAACCTCAATTCTTTGACTTCACACACCTCCATTCTATGATTTCACACTCTTCCATTCTATGAATTCACACACCTCCATTCTATGACTTCACACACCCCATTTCTGAGTTGACACACCTCCATTCTCTGATTTCACACACCTCCAATTTGACTTCACACACCCCCATTCTATGACTTCACACACCCCTATTGTGACTTCACACACTCCATTCTATGACTTCACACACCTCCATTCTGACTTCACACACCTCCATTCTATGGCTTCACACAGCTGCATTCTGACTTCAGACACCTCCATTTGTGAATTCACACACCACAATTTTGACTTCACACACCTCCATTCTGTGACTTTACAAACCTCCATTCTATGATTTCTCACACCTCCATTCTATTAATTCACACACCTCCATTCTGTGACTTCACACAACTCCATTCTATGACTTCCCACACCTCCATTATGTGACTTCACACACCTCCATTCTGAGTTCACAAACCTCCATTCTGTGACTTCACACACCTCCATTCTATGAGTTCACACAACTCCATACTATGACTTCACACACCTCCAGTCTTTGACTTCACACCCCTCCATTCTGTGACTTCACACACCTCCATTCTATAACTTCACACACCTCCTTTGTGACTTCCCACACCTCCAATCTGAGTTCACACACCTCCGTTCTGACTTCACACACCTCCATTCTATGACTTCACACACCTGAATTCTGTGACTTAACACACCTGAATTCTGTGACTTCACACGCCTCCATTATGACTTCACACACCTCCATTCTGTGACTTCACACACCTCCATTCTATGACTTCACACACCTAGTTTCTGTGACTTCACACACCTCCATTCTTAGTTCACACACCTCCATTCTGTGACTTCACACACCTCCATTCTGACTTCACACAGCTCCATTCTCTGAATTCCCACACCTCCATTCTATGATTTCACACACCTCCATTCTATGACTTCACACACCTCCATTCTGTGACTTCACACACCTCCATTCTGAGTTCAAACACCTCCGTTCTGTGACTTAACACACCTCCATTCCGTGACTTCACACACCTCCATTCTGAGTTCGCACACATCCATTCTGTGACTTCACACACCTCCATTCTGACTTCACACAGCTCCATTCTATGACTTCACACACCTCCATTCTGACTTCACACACCTCCATTCTATGACTTAACACACCTTCATTCTTACTTAACAAACATCCATTCTATGACTTCACACACCTCCATTCTATGACTTCACACACCTCCATTCTATGACTTCACACACCTCCATTCTGTGACTTCACACACCTCAATTCTGTGACTTCACACACCTCCATTATGACTTCACACACATCCATTCTATGACTTCACACACCTCCATTCTATGACTTCACACACCTTCATTCTGTGACTTCAGACACCTCCATTCTGAGTTCACACACCTCCATTCTGTGACTTCACACACCTCCAATCTGACTTCACACAGCTCCATTCCATGACTTCACACACCTCCATTCTGTGACTTCACACACCTCCATTCTATGACTTCACACACCTCCATTGTAACTTCACACACCTCCATTCTATGAGTTTACACACCTCCATTCTGACTTCACACACCTCCATTCTATGACTTCACACACCTCCATTCTGACTTCACAGACCTCCATTCTATGACTTCACACAACTCCATTCTGACTTCACACACCTCCAATCTGTGACTTCACACACCTCCATTACATGACTTCACACACCTCCATTCTGTGACTTCACACACCTCCATTCTATGACTTCACACACCTCCATTCTGTGACTTCACACACCTACATTGTGACTTCACAGACCTCCATTCTATGAGTTCACACAAATGCATTGTAAATTCACACACCTCCATTCTATGACTTCACACACCTCCATTGTGACTTCACACACCTCCATTCTATGAGTTTACACACCTACATTCTGACTTCACACACCTCCATTCTATGACTTCACACACCTCCATTCTGACTTCACACACCTCCATTCTATGACTTCACAGACCTCCATTCTGTCTTCACACACCTCCATTTTGACTTCACACACCTCCATTCTGACTTCACAAACCTCAATTCTTTGACTTCACACACCTCCATTCTATGATTTCACACTCTTCCACTCTATGAATTCACACACCTCCATTCTATGACTTCACACACCCCATTTCTGAGTTGACACACCTCCATTCTGTGATTTCACACACCTCCAATTTGGCTTCACACACCCCCATTCTATGACTTCACACACCCCCATTGTGACTTCACAGACCTCCATTCTATGACTTCACACACCTCCATTCTGACTTCACACACCTCCATTCTGACTTCACACACCTCCATTCTGAGTTCACAAACCTCCATTCTGTGACTTCACACACCTCGATTCTATGAGTTCACACACCTCCATACTATGACTTCACACACCTCCAGTCTTTGACTTCACACCCCTCCATTCTGTGACTTCACACACCTCCATTCTATAACTTCACACACCTCCATTGTGACTTCCCACACCTTCAATCTGAGTTCACACACCTCCGTTCTGACTTCACACACCTCCATTCTATGACTTCACACACCTGAATTCTGTGACTTCACACACCTGAATTCTGTGACTTCACACGCCTCCATTATGACTTCACACACCTCCATTCTGTGACTTCACACACCTCCATTCTATGACTTCACACACCTAGATTCTGTGACTTCACACACCTCCATTCTGAGTTCACACACCTGCATTCTGTGACTTCACACACCTCCATTCTGACTTCACACAGCTCCATAAAAAGACTTCACACACCTACATTCTGTGACTTCGCACACCTCCATTCTGACTTCACACAGCTCCATTCTCTGAATTCCCACACCTTCATTCTATGATTTCACACACCTCCATTCTATGACTGCACACACCTCCATTCTGTGACTTCACACACCTCCATTCTGAGTTCAAACACCTCCGTTCTATGACTTAACACACCTCCATTCTGTGACTTCACACACCTCCATTCTGAGTTCGCACACATCCATTCTGTGACTTCACACACCTCCATTCTGACTTCACACAGCTCCATTCTATGACTTCACACACCTCCATTCTGACTTCACACACCTCCATTCTATGAGTTAACACACCTTCATTCTTACTTAACAAACATCCATTCTATGACTTCACACACCTCCATTCTATGACTTCACACACCTCCATTCTATGACTTCACACACCTCCATTCTGTGACTTCACACACCTCAATTCTGTGACTTCACACACCTCCATTATGACTTCACACACCTCCATTCTGTGACTTCACACACCTACATTGTGACTTCACAGACCTCCATTCTATGAGTTCACACAAATGCATTGTGAATTCACACACCTCCATTCTGTGACTTCACACACCTCCATTGTGACTTCACACCCCTCCATTCTATGAGTTTACACACCTCCATTCTGACTTCACACACCTCCATTCTATGACTTCACACACCTCCATTCTGACTTCACAGATCTCCATTCTATGACTTCACACACCTCCATTCTGACTTCACACACCTCCATTCTGACTTCACACACCTCAATTCTGTGACTTCACACAACTCCATTCTATGATTTCACACACCTCCATTCTATGACTTCACACACCTCCATTCTATGACTTCACACACCTCATTTCTGAGTTGACACACCTCCATTCTATGACTTCACACACCTCCAATCTGACTTCACACACCTCCATTTTATGACTTCACACACTTCCATTCTGTGACTTCAAAAACCTCCATTCTATGACTTCACACACTTCCATTGTGACTTCACACACCATCATTCTATGAGTTCAAACACCGCCATTCTGACTTCAGACACCTCCATTCTATGACTTCACACAGCTCCATTCTGACTTCACACACCTCCATTCTGACTTCACACACCTCAATTCTGTGACGTCACACAATTCCATTCTATGATTTCACACACCTCCATTCTATGACTCACACACCTCCATTCTATGACTTCACACACCTCCTTTCTGAGTTGACACACCTCCATTCTATGACTTCACACACCTCCATTCTATGACTTCACACACCTCCATTCTGTGACTTCACACACCTACATTGACTTCACAGACCTCCATTCTATGAGTTCACACAAATGCATTGTGATTTCACACACCTCCATTCTATGACTTCACACACCTCCATTCTGA
This sequence comes from Megascapheus bottae, assembly GCA_024803745.1. Lineage (NCBI taxonomy): Eukaryota > Metazoa > Chordata > Mammalia > Rodentia > Geomyidae > Megascapheus > Megascapheus bottae. The sequence goes on along the minus strand of JANJXV010001000.1, from coordinate 21,280 downwards.
CTTCACACACCTCCATTCTGACTTCACACACCTCAATTCTGTGACTTCACACAACTCCATTCTATGATTTCACACACCTCCATTCTATGACTTCACACACCTCCATTCTGACTTCACACACCTCCATTCTGACTTCACACACCTCAATTCTGTGACTTCACACAACTCCATTCTATGATTTCACACACCTCCATTCTATATCTTCACACACCTCCATTCTATGACTTCACAAACCTCCTTTCTGAGTTGAAACACCTCCATTCTACGACTTCACACACCTCCATTCTATGATTTCACACACCCCCATTGTGTGACTTCACACACCTCCATTCTATGTCTTCACACACCTCCATTCTGTGACTTCACACACCTCGATTCTGAGTTCACACACCTCCATTTTGTGATTTCATACACCTACATTCTATGACTTCACAAACCTCCTTTCTGAGTTGACACACCTCCATTCTACGACTTCACACACCTCCATTCTACGACTTCACACACCTCCATTCTATGATTTCACACACCCCCATTGTGTGACTTCACACACCTCCATTCTATGTCTTCACACACCTCCATTCTGTGACTTCACACACCTCCATTCTATGACCTCACACACCTCCATTCTATGACTTCGCACACGTGCATTGTGACTTCACACACCTCCATTCTATGAGTTCACACACCTCCATTCTATGAGTTCACACACCTCCATTCTGACTTCATACACCTCCATTCTATGACTTCACACACCTCCATTCTGACTTCACACACCTCCATTCTATGACTTCACACAACTCCATCTCACTTCACACACCTCCATTCCATGACTTCACACACCTCCATTCGATGACTTCACACACCTCCATTCTTTGACTGCATGCACCTCCATGCTATGAGTTCACACACCTCCATTCTGTGACTTCACACACCTTTATTGTTTGACCTCACACACCTCCATTCTTTGACTTCACACACCTCCATGCCATGACTTCACACACCTCCATTCTATGAGTTCACACACCTCCATTCTATGATTCACACACCTCCATTTTGACTTCACACACCTCCATTCTTTGACTTCATACACCTTCGTTCTCACTTCAGAAACATCCATTCTATGACTTCAGGCACCTCCATTGTATGACTTCACAAACCTCCGTTCTGTGACCACACACCTCCATTCTGAGTTCCCACACCTCCATTCTGTGACTTCACTCACCTCCATCCTGACTTCTCACACCTCCATTCTGATTTCACACACCTCAATTCTGACTTCACAAACCTCAATTCTTTGACTTCACACACCTACATTCTATGATTTCACACTCTTCCATTCTATGAATTCACACACCTCCATTCTATGACTTCACACACCCCATTTCTGAGTTGACACACCTCCATTCTCTGATTTCACACACCTCCAATTTGACTTCACACACCCCCATTCTATGACTTCACACACCCCCATTGTGACTTCACACACTCCATTCTATGACTTCACACACCTCCATTCTGACTTCACACACCTCCATTCTATGGCTTCACACAGCTGCATTCTGACTTCAGACACCTCCATTTGTGAATTCACACACCACAATTTTGACTTCACACACCTCCATTCTGTGACTTTACAAACCTCCATTCTATGATTTCTCACACCTCCATTCTATTAATTCACACACCTCCATTCTGTGACTTCACACAACTCCATTCTATGACTGCCCACACCTCCATTATGTGGCTTCACACACCTCCATTCTGAGTTCACAAACCTCCATTCTGTGACTTCACACACCTCCATTCTATGAGTTCACACACCTCCATACTATGACTTCACACACCTCCAGTCTTTGACTTCACACCCCTCCATTCTGTGACTTCACACACCTCCATTCTATAACTTCACACACCTCCTTTGTGACTTCCCACACCTCCAATCTGAGTTCACACACCTCCGTTCTGACTTCACACACCTCCATTCTATGACTTCACACACCTGAATTCTGTGACTTAACACACCTGAATTCTGTGACTTCACACGCCTCCATTATGACTTCACACACCTCCATTCTGTGACTTCACACACCTCCATTCTATGACTTCACACACCTAGTTTCTGTGACTTCACACACCTCCATTCTTAGTTCACACACCTCCATTCTGTGACTTCACACACCTCCATTCTGACTTCACACAGCTCCATTCTCTGAATTCCCACACCTCCATTCTATGATTTCACACACCTCCATTCTATGACTTCACACACCTCCATTCTGTGACTTAACACACCTCCATTCTGTGACTTCACACACCTCCATTCTGAGTTCGCACACATCCATTCTGTGACTTCACACACCTCCATTCTGACTTCACACAGCTCCATTCTATGACTTCACACACCTCCATTCTGACTTCACACACCTCCATTCTATGACTTAACACACCTTCATTCTTACTTAACAAACATCCATTCTATGACTTCACACACCTCCATTCTATGACTTCACACACCTCCATTCTATGACTTCACACACCTCCATTCTGTGACTTCACACACCTCAATTCTGTGACTTCACACACCTCCATTATGACTTCACACACCTCCATTCTGTGACTTCACACACCTACATTGTGACTTCACAGACCTCCATTCTATGAGTTCACACAAATGCATTGTGAATTCACACCTCCATTCTGTGACTTCACACACCTCCATTGTGACTTCACACCCCTCCATTCTATCACTTCACACACCTCCATTCTGACTTCACAGATCTCCATTCTATGACTTCACACACCTCCATTCTGACTTCACACACCTCCATTCTGACTTCACACACCTCAATTCTGTGACTTCACACAACTCCATTCTATGATTTCACACACCTCCATTCTATGACTTCACACACCTCCATTCTATGACGTCACACACCTCATTTCTGAGTTGACACACCTCCATTCTATGACTTCACACACCTCCAATCTGACTTCACACACCTCCATTTTATGACTTCACACACTTCCATTCTGTGACTTCAAAAACCTCCATTCTATGACTTCACACACTTCCATTGTGACTTCACACACCATCATTCTATGAGTTCAAACACCGCCATTCTGACTTCAGACACCTCCATTCTATGACTTCACACAGCTCCATTCTGACTTCACACACCTCCATTCTGACTTCACACACCTCAATTCTGTGACGTCACACAATTCCATTCTATGATTTCACACACCTCCATTCTATGACTCACACACCTCCATTCTATGACTTCACACACCTCCTTTCTGAGTTGACACACCTCCATTCTATGACTTCACACACCTCCATTCTATGACTTCACACACCTCCATTCTGTGACTTCACACACCTACATTGACTTCACAGACCTCCATTCTATGAGTTCACACAAATGCATTGTGATTTCACACACCTCCATTCTATGACTTCACACACCTCCATTCTGACTTCACACACCTCCATTCTGACTTCACACACCTCAATTCTGTGACTTCACACAACTCCATTCTATGATTTCACACACCTCCATTCTATGACTTCACACACCTCCATTCTATGACTTCACACACCTCCTTTCTGAGTTGACACACCTCCATTCTATGACTTCACACACCTCCATTCTATGATTTCACACACCCCCATTGTGTGACTTCACACACCTCCATTCTATGTCTTCACACACCTCCATTCTGTGACTTCACACACCTCGATTCTGAGTTCACACACCTCCATTTTATGATTTCACACACCTACATTCTATGACTTCACACACCTCCATTCTATGACTTCATACACCTCCATTCTGTGACTTCACACACCTTCATTCTATGTCTTCACACACCTCCATTCTGTGACTTCACACACCACCATTCTATGACCTCACACACCTACATTCTATGAGTTCGCACACGTGCATTGTGACTTCACACACCTCCATTCTATGAGTTCACACACCTCCATTCTATGAGTTCACACACCTCCATTCTGACTTCATACACCTCCATTCTATGACTTCACACACCTCCATTCGATGACTTCACACACCTCCATTCTTTGACTGCATGCACCTCCATGCTATGAGTTCACACACCTCCATTCTGTGACTTCACACACCTTTATTGTTTGACCTCACACACCTCCATTCTTTGACTTCACACACCTCCATGCCATGACTTCACACACCTCCATTCTATGAGTTCACACACCTCCATTCTATGATTCACACACCTCCATTTTGACTTCACACACCTCCATTCTTTGACTTCATACACCTTCGTTCTCACTTCAGAAACATCCATTCTATGACTTCAGGCACCTCCATTCTATGACTTCACAAACCTCCGTTCTGTGACCACACACCTCCATTCTGAGTTCCCACACCTCCATTCTGTGACTTCACTCACCTCCATCCTGACTTCTCACACCTCCATTCTGACTTCACACACCTCCATTCTGACTTCACAAACCTCAATTCTTTGACTTCACACACCTCCATTCTATGATTTCACACTCTTCCATTCTATGAATTCACACACCTCCATTCTATGACTTCACACACCCCATTTCTGAGTTGACACACCTCCATTCTCTGATTTCACACACCTCCAATTTGACTTCACACACCCCCATTCTATGACTTCACACACCCCCATTGTGACTTCACACACTCCATTCTATGACTTCACACACCTCCATTCTGACTTCACACACCTCCATTCTATGGCTTCACACAGCTGCATTCTGACTTCAGACACCTCCATTTGTGAATTCACACACCACAATTTTGACTTCAAACACCTTCATTCTGTGACTTAACACACCTCCATTCTGTGACTTCACACACCTCCATTTTGACTTCACACACTTCCATTCTTTGACTTAACACACCTGCATTCTGTGACTTCACACACCACCATTGTTTGACTTCACAACCTATATTCTTGGACTTCACACACCTCCATTCCATGACTTCACACATCTCCATTTTATGAGTTCACACACTTTCATTCTACTTCAGAAAAATCCATTCTATGACTTCACACACCTCCATTCTATGACTTCACAAACCTCCATTCTGTGACTTCACACACCTCCATTCTGAGTTCACACACCTCAATTCTGTGACTTCACACACCTCAATTCTCACTTCACACACCTCCATTCTATGACTTTACACAATTCCATTCTATGACTTCACACACCTCCATTCTTTGACTTCACACACCTCCATTCTGTGACTTCACACACCTCCATTCTATGACTTTACACACCTCCACTCTATGACTTCACACACCTCCATTTTATGCCTGCACACACCTCCATTCTGTGACTTCACACACCTCCATTCTATGACATCACACGCCTCCATTCTGTGACTTCACACACCTCCATTCTATGACTTCACACACCTCCATTCTATGACTTTAGAAAGCTACATTGTTACTTCACACACCTCCATTCTGTGACTTCACACACCTCCATTGTTTGCCTTCACACACCTCCATTTTGACTAAACACACCTCCATTCTATGTCTTCACACACCTTCATTCTTACTGCAGAAATATCCATACTATGACTTCACAAACCTCCCTTCTGTGAATTCACACACCTCCATTCTGAGTTCACACACCTCCATTCTGTGACTTCACACACCTCCATTCTGTTACTTCACACACCTCCATTCTATGACTTCACACACCACCATTCTGCCTTCACAGACTTCCATTTGACTTCAAACACCTCATTTCTGTGACTTCACACACCTCCATTCTATGATTTCACACACCTCCATTCTATGACTTCAAACACCTCAATTCTATGACTTCACACACCTCTTTCTGAGTTGACACACCTCCATTCTGTTACTTCACACCCCTGCAATCTGACTTCACACACCTCCATTCTATGACTTCACACACCTGCATTCTCTGACTTCAAAAACCAACATTCTATGACTTCAAACACCTCCATTCTATGACTTCACACACCTCCATTCTATGACTTCACACACCTCCATTCTATCACTTCACACACCTACATTGTGACTTCACACACCTACGTTCTATCAGTTCACACACCTGCATTGTGACTTCACAAACCTCCATTCTCTGACTTCACACACCTCCATTCTGAATTCACACACCTCCATTCTGACTTCACACACCTCAATTCTGTGACATCTCACACCTCCATTCTATGACTTCACATACCTCATTTCTGAGTTGACACACCTCCATTCTGTGACTTCACATACCTCCAATCTGACTTCACACACCTCCATTCTATGACTTCACACACCTCCATTCTGTGACTTCAAAAACCACCATTCTATGACTTCGCACATCTCCATTGTGACTTCACACACCTCCATTCTATGAGTTCACACAGCTCCATTCTGACTTCTCACACCTCCATTCTATGACTTCGCAAACCTCTATTCTGACTTCACACCCCTCCATTCTGTGACTTCATATACCTCCATTCCTTGAATTCACACCCCTCAACTCTGTGCCTTCACACACCTTAAATCTGAGTTCACACACCTCCATACTGGGACTTCATACACCTCCATTCTTTGACTTCACACACCTCCATTCTTTGACTTCACACACCTCCATTCTATAACTTCACACACCTCCATTTTATGCCTTCACACACCTCCATTCCGTGACTTCACACACATCCACTCTATGACATCACACGCCTCCATTCTGTCACTTCACACACTTCCATTCTATGACTTCACACACCTCCATTCTTTGACTTCACACACCTCCATTCCATGAATTCACACACCTCCATTCTATGAGTTCACACACCTCCATTCTATGAGTTCACACACCTCCATTCTATGAGTTCACACACCTCCATTCTTACTTCAGCAACATCCATTCTATGACTTCAGACATCTCCATTCTATGACTTCACACACCTCCATTTTGTGACTTCACACACCTCCATTCTATGACTTCCCACAACTCCATTCTATGACTTCACACACGTGAATTCTGACTTCACACGCCTCCATTCCATGACTTCATACACCTCCATTCTATGACTCCACACACCAACATTCTTTGACTTCACACACCTCCATTCTGTGACTTCACATATTTCCATTCTGACTTCACACACATCCATTCTATGACTTCACAAATCTCCATTCTATGACTTCAGAAACCTCAATTCCATGACTTCATACACCACCATTCTATGACTTCACACAACTCCATTCTGTGACTTCAGAAACCTCCATTCTATGACTTCACACACCTCCATTGTGACTTCACACACCATCATTCTATGAGTTCACACACAGCCATTCTGACTTCACTCACCTCCATTCTATGACTTCACACAGCTCCATTCTGACTTCACACAGATCCATTCTATGACTTTGCACACATCTATTCTGACTTCACACACCTCCATTCTGTGACTTCACATACCTCATTTCTGAGTTGACACACCTCCATTCTGTGACTTCACATACCTCCAATCTGACTTTACACACCTCCATTCTATGACTTCACACACCTCCATTCTGTGACTTCAAAAACCACCATTATATGACTTTGCACAACTCCATTGTGACTTCACACACCTCCATTCTATGAGTTCACACAGCTCCATTCTGACTTCACACACCTCCATTCTATGACTTCGCAAACCTCTATTCTGACTTCACACCCCTCCATTCTGTGACTTCACATACCTCCATTCTTTGACTTCACACCCCTCCACTCTGTGCCTTCACACACCTTAAATCTGAGTTCACACACCTCCATACTGTGATTTCACACATCTCCATTCTTTGACTTCACACACCTCCATTCTATGACTTCACACACCTCCATTCTATGACTTCACACACATCCATTTTATGCCTGCACACACCTCCATTCTGTGACTTCATACACCTCCATTCTATGACATCACACGCCTCCATTCTGTGACTTTACACACCTCCATTCTATGACTTCACACACCTCCATTCCATGACTTCAGAAACCTACATTGTTGCTTCACACACCTCCATTCTGTGACTTCAGACACCTCCATTGTTTGCATTCACACACCTCCATTTTGACTAAACACACCTCCATTCTATGTCTTCACACACCTTCATTCTTACTGCAGAAATCTCCATTCTATGACTTCACAAACCTCCCTTCTGTGAATTCACACACCTCCATTCTGAGTTCACACACCTCCATTCTGTGACTTCACACACCTCCATTCTGTGACTTCACACACCTCCATTCTATGACTTCACACACCTCCATTCTATGACTTCACACACCTCCATTCTGCCGTCACAGACTTCCATTTGACTTCAAACACCTCATTTCTGTGACTTCACACACCTCCATTCTATGATTTCACACACCTCCATTCTATGACTTCAAACACCTCCATTCTATGACTTCACATACCTCCTTTCTGAGTTGACACACCTCCATTCTGTTACTTCACACACCTCCAATCTGACTTCACACACCTCCATTCTATGACTTCACACACCTGCATTCTGTGACTTCAAAAACCAACATTCTATGACTTCAAACACCTCCATTCTATGACTTCACACACCTCCATTCCTAGACTTCACAAACCTCCACTCTGTGACTTTACACACCTCCACTCTGTGACTACACACACCTCCATTCTGTGATTTCACACACCTCCATTCTATGACTTCACACACATCAATTCTTTGACTTCACACACCTCCATTCTATGAATTCACACACCTCCATTATGACCTCACACAACTCTATTCTGTGACTTCACACACCTGACTTCTGTGACTTCACACACCTCCATTCTATGACTTCACACACCTCCATTCTATGACTTCACACCAACATACTATGACTTCACACACCAAAATTTTGACGTCACACACCTCCATTCTGTGACTTAACACACCTACATTCTGACATCACACACCTCCATTCTATGACTTCACACACTTCCATTGTATGACTTCACACACCTCCATTCTGTGACTTCACTCACCTCCATTGTGAGTTCACCCACCTCCATTCTGTGACTTCACACACCTCCACTCTGTGAATTCACACACCTCGATGCTCTGACTTCACACACCTCTATTCTGTGACTTCCCACACCTCCATTCTTTGACTTCACACACCTCCGTTGCATGAATTCACACACCTCCATTCTATGAGTTCACACACCTCCATTCTTACTTCAGCAACATCCATTCTATGACTTCAGACACCTCCATTCTATGACTTCACACACCTTCATTATTACTTCAGCCACATCCATTCTGTGACTTCACACACCTCCCTTCTGTGACTTCACACACCTCCATTCTATGACTTCACACACCTCCATTCTAAGACTTCACACACCTCCATTCTATGACTTCACACACGTGCATTCTGACTTCACACACCTCCATTCCATGACTTCATACACCTCTATTCTATGACTCCACACACCAACATTCTTTGACTTCACACACCTCCATTCTGTGACTTCACATATTTCCAATCTGTCTTCACACACATCCATTCTATGACTTCACAAATCTCCATTCTATGACTTCAGAAACCTCAATTCCATGACTTCATACACCTCCATTCTATGACTTCACACACCTCCTTTCTGGGTTGACACACCTCCATTCTATGACTTCACACACCTCCAATCTGACTTTACACACCTCCTTTCTATGACTTCACACAACTCCATTCTGTGACTTCAAAAACCTCCATTCTATGACTTCACACACCTCCATTGTGACTTCACACACCATCATTCTATGAGTTCACACACAGCCATTCTGACTTCACTCACCTCCATTCTATGACTTCACACAGCTCCATTCTGACTTCACACAGCTCCATTCTATGAGTTTGCACACATCTATTCTGACTTCACACACCTCCATTCTGTGACTTCGCACACCTCCATTCTATGACTTCACACACCTCCATTCTATAACTTAACACACCTATATTGTGACTTCGCACACCTCCATTTTGACTTCACACGCCTCAGTTCTGTGCCTTCACACACCTCCATTCTATGATTTCACACACTTCCATTCTATGACTTCACACACCTAGATTCTATGACTTCACACACCTCATTTCTGAGTTGACACACCTCCATTCTGTGATTTCACACACCTCCAATCTGACTTCACACTTCTCCATTCTATGACTTCACACAGCTAAATTCTGACTTCACACCTCCATTTGTGACTTCACACTCCACAATTTTGACTTCACACACCTCCATTCTGTGACTTCACACACCTCCATTCTGTGACTTCACACACATCCATTTTGACTTCACACACTTCCATTCTATGACTTCACACACCTCCATTCTGTGACTTCACACACCTCCATTCCATGACTTCACACATCTCCATTCTATGAGATTACACACCTCCATTCTATGAGTTCACACACCTACATTGTGACTTCACACACCTCCATTCTATGACTTTACACACCATCATTATTACTTCAGAATCATCCATTCTATGACTTCACACACCTCCATTCTATGACTTCACAAACCTCCGTTCTGTGACCTCACACACCTTCATTTTGAGGTCACACACCTCCATTCTGTGACTTCAAACACCTCCATTCTGACTTCACACACCTCCATTCTATGACTTCACACACTTCCTTTCTGTGACTTCACACACCTCCATTCTGTGACTTCACACACCTCCATTCTGTGACTTCACACACCTCCAATCTGTGACTTCACACCCCTCCATTCTATGACTTCACACACCTCCATTCTATGACTTCACACACCTCCATTCTATAACTTCACACACCTCCATTCTGTGACTTCACACACCTCCATTCTATGACTTCACACACCTCCATTCTATGACTTCACACACTTCCATTCTGTGACTTCACACACCTCCATTCTGTGATTTCACACAACTCCAGTCTGTGACTTCACACACCTCCATTCTATGACTTCACACACCTCCATCTATAACTTAACACACCTACATTGTGACTTCACACCTCCATTCTATGAGTTCACACACATGCATTGTGACTTCACACACCTCCATTCTATGACTTCACCTACCAACATTCTGACTTCACACACCTCCATTTTTACTTCACACGCCTCAGTTCTGTGACTTCACACACCTCCATTCTATGATTTCACACACTTCCATTCTATGACTTCACACACCTCATTTCTGAGTTGACACACCTCCATTCTGTGATTTCACACACCTCCAATCTGACTTCACACACCTCCATTCTATGACTTCACACACCTCCATTGTGACTTCACACACCTCCATTCTATGAGTTCACACACCTCCATTCTGACTTCACACACCTCCATTCTCTCACTTCACACAGCTAAATTCTGACTTCACACCTCCATTTGTGACTTCACACTCCACAATTTTGACTTCACACACCTCCATTCTGTGACTTCACACACCTCCATTCAGTGACTTCACACACATCCATTTTGACTTCACACACTTCCGTTCTTTGACTTCACACACCTCCATTCTGTGACTTCACACACCTCCATTCCATGACTTCACACACCTCCATTCTATGACTTCACACACCTCCATTTTATGCCTGCACACACCTCCATTCTGTGACTTCATACACCTCCATTCTATGACATCACACGCCTCCATTCTGTGACTTTACACACCTCCATTCTATGACTTCACACACCTCCATTCCATGACTTCAGAAACCTACATTGTTGCTTCACACACCTCCATTCTGTGACTTCACACACCTCCATTGTTTGCATTCACACACCTCCATTTTGACTAAACACACCTCCATTCTATGTCTTCACACACCTTCATTCTTACTGCAGAAATCTCCATTCTATGACTTCACAAACCTCCCTTCTGTGAATTCACACACCTCCATTCTGAGTTCACACACCTCCATTCTGTGACTTCACACACCTCCATTCTGTGACTTCACACACCTCCATTCTATGACTTCACACACCTCCATTCTATGACTTCACACACCTCCATTCTGCCATCACAGACTTCCATTTGACTTCAAACACCTCATTTCTGTGACTTCACACACCTCCATTCTATGATTTCACACACCTCCATTCTATGACTTCAAACACCTCCATTCTATGACTTCACACACCTCCTTTCTGAGTTGACACACCTCCATTCTGTTACTTCACACCCCTCCAATCTGACTTCACACACCTCCATTCTATGACTTCACACACCTGCATTCTGTGACTTCAAAAACCAACATTCTATGACTTCAAACACCTCCATTCTATGACTTCACACACCTCCATTCCTAGACTTCACAAACCTCCACTCTGTGACTTTACACACCTCCACTCTGTGACTACACACACCTCCATTCTGTGATTTCACACACCTCCATTCTATGACTTCACACACATCAATTCTTTGACTTCACACACCTCCATTCTATGAATTCACACACCTCCATTATGACCTCACACAACTCTATTCTGTGACTTCACACACCTGACTTCTGTGACTTCACACACCTCCATTCTATGACTTCACACACCTCCATTCTATGACTTCACACCAACATACTATGACTTCACACACCAAAATTTTGACGTCACACACCTCCATTCTGTGACTTAACACACCTACATTCTGACATCACACACCTCCATTCTATGACTTCACACACTTCCATTGTATGACTTCACACACCTCCATTCTGTGACTTCACTCACCTCCATTGTGAGTTCACCCACCTCCATTCTGTGACTTCACACACCTCCATTCTGTGAATTCACACACCTCGATGCTCTGACTTCACACACCTCTATTCTGTGACTTCCCACACCTCCATTCTTTGACTTCACACACCTCCGTTGCATGAATTCACACACCTCCATTCTATGAGTTCACACACCTCCATTCTATGAGTTCACACACCTCCATTCTTACTTCAGCAACATCCATTCTATGACTTCAGACACCTCCATTCTATGACTTCACACACCTTCATTATTACTTCAGCCACATCCATTCTGTGACTTCACACACCTCCCTTCTGTGACTTCACACACCTCCATTCTATGACTTCACACACCTCCATTCTAAGACTTCACACACCTCCATTCTATGACTTCACACACGTGCATTCTGACTTCACACACCTCCATTCCATGACTTCATACACCTCTATTCTATGACTCCACACACCAACATTCTTTGACTTCACACACCTCCATTCTGTGACTTCACATATTTCCATTCTGTCTTCACACACATCCATTCTATGACTTCACAAATCTCCATTCTATGACTTCAGAAACCTCAATTCCATGACTTCACACACCTCCATTCTATGACTTCACACACCTGCATACTGTGACTTCAAAAACCAACATTCTATGACTTCAAACACCTCCATTCTATGACTTCACACACCTCCATTCCTAGACTTCACAAACCTCCACTCTGTGACTTTACACACCTCCACTCTGTGACTACACACACCTCCATTCTGTGATTTCACACACCTCCATTCTATGACTTCACACACATCAATTCTTTGACTTCACACACCTCCATTCTATGAATTCACACACCTCCATTATGACCTCACACAACTCTATTCTGTGACTTCACACACCTGACTTCTGTGACTTCACACACCTCCATTCTATGACTTCACACACCTCCATTCTATGACTTCACACCAACATACTATGACTTCACACACCAAAATTTTGACGTCACACACCTCCATTCTGTGACTTAACACACCTCCATTCTGACATCACACACCTCCATTCTATGACTTCACACACTTCCATTGTATGACTTCACACACCTCCATTCTGTGACTTCACTCACCTCCATTGTGAGTTCACCCACCTCCATTCTGTGACTTCACACACCTCCATTCTGTGAATTCACACACCTCGATGCTCTGACTTCACACACCTCTATTCTGTGACTTCACACACCTCCATTCTTTGACTTCACACACCTCCGTTGCATGAATTCACACACCTCCATTCTATGAGTTCACACACCTCCATTCTATGAGTTCACACACCTCCATTCTTACTTCAGCAACATCCATTCTATGACTTCAGACACCTCCATTCTATGACTTCACACACCTTCATTATTACTTCAGCCACATCCATTCTGTGACTTCACACACCTCACTTCTGTGACTTCACACACCTCCATTCTATGACTTCACACACCTCCATTCTAAGACTTCACACACCTCCATTCTATGACTTCACACACGTGCATTCTGACTTCACACACCTCCATTCCATGACTTCATACACCTCTATTCTATGACTCCACACACCAACATTCTTTGACTTCACACACCTCCATTCTGTGACTTCACATATTTCCATTCTGTCTTCACACACATCCATTCTATGACTTCACAAATCTCCATTCTATGACTTCAGAAACCTCAATTCCATGACTTCATACACCTCCATTCTATGACTTCACACACCTCCTTTCTGGGTTGACACACCTCCATTCTATGACTTCACACACCTCCAATCTGACTTTACACACCTCCTTTCTATGACTTCACACAACTCCATTCTGTGACTTCAAAAACCTCCATTCTATGACTTCACACACCTCCATTGTGACTTCACACACCATCATTCTATGAGTTCACACACAGCCATTCTGACTTCACTCACCTCCATTCTGTGACTTCGCACACCTCCATTCTATGACTTCACACACCTCCATTCTATAACTTAACACACCTATATTGTGACTTCGCACACCTCCATTTTGACTTCACACGCCTCAGTTCTGTGCCTTCACACACCTCCATTCTATGATTTCACACACTTCCATTCTATGACTTCACACACCTAGATTCTATGACTTCACACACCTCATTTCTGAGTTGACACACCTCCATTCTGTGATTTCACACACCTCCAATCTGACTTCACACACCTCCATTCTATGACTTCCCACAGCTAAATTCTGACTTCACACCTCCATTTGTGACTTCACACTCCACAATTTTGACTTCACACACCTCCATTCTGTGACTTCACACACCTCCATTCTGTGACTTCACACACATCCATTTTTACTTCACACACTTCCATTCTATGACTTCACACACCTCCATTCTGTGACTTCACACACCTCCATTCCATGACTTCACACATCTCCATTCTATGAGATTACACACCTCCATTCTATGAGTTCACACGCCTACATTGTGACTTCACACACCTCCATTCTATGACTTTACACACCATCATTATTACTTCAGAATCATCCATTCTATGACTTCACACACCTCCATTCTATGACTTCACAAACCTCCGTTCTGTGACCTCACACACCTTCATTTTGAGGTCACACACCTCCATTCTGTGACTTCAAACACCTCCATTCTGACTTCACACACCTCCATTCTATGACTTCACACACTTCCTTTCTGTGACTTCACACACCTCCATTCTGTGACTTCACACACCTCCATTCTGTGACTTCACACACCTACATTCTATGACTTCACACACCTCCATTCTGTGACTTCACACACCTCCATTCTGGGTTCACACACCTCCAATCTGTGACTTCACACCCCTCCATTCTATGACTTCACACACCTCCATTCTATGACTTCACACACCTCCATTCTATGACTTCACACGTCTATTCTATGATTTTACACACCTCCATTCTGTGACTTCACACACCTTCATTCTATAATTTCACACACCTCCATTCTGTGACTTCACACACCTCCATTCTATGACTTCACACACCTCCATTCTATGCCTTCACACACTTCCATTCTGTGACTTCACACACCTCCATTCTGTGATTTCACACACCTCAAGTCTGTGACTTCACACACCTCCATTCTATGACTTCACACACCTCCATCTATAACTTAACACACCTACATTGTGACTTCACACCTCCATTCTATGAGTTCACACACATGCATTGTGACTTCACACACCTCCATTCTATGACTTCACCTACCAACATTCTGACTTCACACACCTCCATTTTTACTTCACACGCCTCAGTTCTGTGACTTCACACACCTCCATTCTATGATTTCACACACTTCCATTCTATGACTTCACACACCTCATTTCTGAGTTGACACACCTCCATTCTGTGATTTCACACACCTCCAATCTGACTTCACACACCTCCATTCTATGACTTCACACACCTCCATTCTGACTTCACACACCTCCATTCTATGAGTTCACACACCTCCATTCTGACTTCACACACCTCCATTCTATCACTTCACACAGCTAAATTCTGACTTCATACCTCCATTTGTGACTTCACACTCCACAATTTTGACTTCACACACCTCCATTCTGTGACTTCACACACCTCCATTCTGTGACTTCACACACATCCATTTTGACTTCACACACTTCCGTTCTTTGACTTCACACACCTCCATTCTGTGACCTCACACACCTCCATTCCATGACTTCACACACCTCCATTCTATGAGATTACACACCACCATTCTATGAGTTCACACACCTACATTGTGACTTCACACACCTCCATTCTATGACTTCACACACCTTCAATTTTTCTTCAGAATCATCCGTTCTATGACTTCACACACCTCCATTCTATGATTTCACAAAATTCCATTCTGTGACTTCAAACATCTCCATTCTGACTTCACACACCTCCATTCTATTACTTCACACACTTCCATTCTATGACTTCACACACCTCCATTCTGTGACTTCACACACCTCCATTGTGAATTCACACACCTGCATTCTGTCACTTCACACACCTCAATTCTGTGACTTCACACACCTCCATTCTGTGACTTCACTCACCTCCTTTTTTGAATTCACATACCTCCATTCTTTGACTTCACACACCTCCATTCCATGACTTCACACACCTCCATTCCATGAGTTCACACACCTCCATTCTATGAGTTCACACACCACCATTGTGACTTCACACACCTCCATTCTATGACTTCACACACCTTCATTCTTACTTCAGAAACATCCATTCTATGACTTCACACACCTCCATTCTGTGACTTCACACACCTCCATTCTGAGTTCACACACCCCCATTCTGTGACTTCACACACCTTCAATCTGTGACTTGACACACCTCCATTCTATTACTTCACACACCTCCATTCTATGACTTCACAAACCTCCAATATATGACTTCACACACCTCCATTCTGTGACTTCACACACCTCCATTCTATGACTTCACACACCCTCTTCCACTTCTGTGACTTCACACACCTACATTGTGACTTCACAGACCTCCATTCTATGAGTTCACACAAATGCATTGTGAATTCACACACCTCCATTCTATGACTTCACACACCTCCATTCTGACTTCACACACCAACATTCTGACTTCACACACCTCAATTCTGTGACTTCACACACCTCCATTCTAAGACTTCACACACCTCCATTCTATGACTTCACACACCTCCATTCTATGACTTCACACACCTCCTTTCTGAGTTGACACACCTCCATTCTATGACTTCACACACCTCCAATCTGACTTCACACACCTCCATTCTATGACTTCACACACCTCCATTCTGTGACTTCAAAAACCTCCATTCTATGACTTCACACACCTCCATTGTGACTTCACACACCATCATTCTATGAGTTCACACACCGCCATTCTGACTTCACTCACCTCAATTCTATGACTTCACACAGCTCCATTCTGACTTCACACAGCTCCATTCTATGACTTCGCACACATCTATTCTGACTTCACACACCTCCATTCTGTGACTTCACACACCTCCATTCTATGACTTGACACACCTCCATTCTATGACTTCACACAGCCCCATTGTGTGACTTCACTCACCTCCATTCTATGACTTCACACACCTCCATTCTGTGACTTCACACACCTCGATTCTGAGTTCACACACCTCCATTTTGTGATTTCACACACCTACATTCTCAGACTTCACACACCTCCATTCTATGACTTCACACACATAAATTCTATGACTTCACACACCTCCATTCTATGACTTCACACACCTCCATTCTGTGACTTCACACACCTCCATTCTATGACTTCACACACCTCCATTCTGTGACTTCACACACCTCCATTCTATGACCTCACACACCTCCATTCTATGACTTCGCACACCTGCATTGTGACTTCACACACCTCCATTCTATGAGTTCACACACCTCCATTCTGACTTCACACACCTCCATTCTATGACTTCACACACCTCCCATTCTGACTTCACACACCTCCATTCTATGACTTCACACAACTCCATCTGACTTCACACACCTCCATTCCATGACTTCACACACCTCCATTCTATGACTTCACACACCTCCATTCTTTGACTGCATGCACCTCCATTCCTATGACTTCACGACAAACTCCATTCTATGACTTCACACACCTCCATTCTGACTTCACAAACCTCAAATCTTTGACTTCACACACCTCCATGTCTATGATTTCACATTCTTCCATTCTATGAATTCACACATCTCTTTCTATGACTTCACACACCCCATTTCTGAGTTGACACACCTCCATTCTGTGATTTCACACACCTCCCATTTGACTTCACACACCCCCCATTCTATGACTTCACACACCCCCATTGTGACTCACACACTCCATTCTATGAGTTCACACACCTCCATTTTGACTTCACACACCTCCATTCTATGGCTTCACACAGCTGCATTCTGACTTCAGACACCTCCATTTGTGACTTCACACACCCACAGTTTTGACTTCAAACACCTTCATTCTGTGACTTCACACACCTCCATTCTGTGACTTCACACACCTCCATTTTGCCTGCACACACTTCCAATTCTTCGACTTAACACACCTGCATTCTGTGACTTCACACACCACCATTGTGTTTGACTTCACAACCTATATTCTTGGACTTCACACACCTCCATTCCATGACTTCACACATCTCCATTTTATGAGTTCACACAACCTTCATTCTACTTCAGAAACATCCATTCTATGATTTAACACACCTCCATTCTATGACTTCACAAACCTCCATTCTGTGACTTCACACACCTCCATTCTGAGTTCACACACCTCAATTCCGTGACTTCACACACCCTCAATTCTCACTTCACACACCTCCATTCTATGACTTCACACAATTCCATTCTATGACTTCACACACCTCCATTCTTTGACTTCACACACCTCCATTGTGAGTTCACACACCTCCATTCTCTGACTTCACACACCTCCATTCTGTGACTTCACACACCTCCATTCTATGATTTCTCACACCTCCATTCTATTAATTCACACACCTCCATTCTGTGACTTCACACAACTCCATTCTATGACTTCCCACACCTCCATTCTGTGACTTCACACACCTCCATTCTATGAGTTCACACACATCCATACTATGACTTCACACACCTCCAGTCTTTGATTTCACACCCATCCATTCTGTGACTTCGCACACCTCCATTCTATAACTTCACACATCTCCATTGTGAC
Organism: Megascapheus bottae; assembly: GCA_024803745.1. Lineage (NCBI taxonomy): Eukaryota > Metazoa > Chordata > Mammalia > Rodentia > Geomyidae > Megascapheus > Megascapheus bottae. The sequence goes on along the minus strand of JANJXV010001000.1, from coordinate 1,657 downwards.
TTCCCACACCCTCCAATCTGAGTTCACACACCTCCGTTCTGACTTCACACACCTCCATTCTATGACTTCACACACCCCAATTCTATGACTTCACACACCTAGATTCTGTGACTTCACACACCTCCATTCTGAGTTCACACACCTCCATTCTGTGACTTCACACACCTACATTCTGACTTCACACAGCTCCATAAAATGACTTCACACACCTCCATTCTGTGACTTCGCACACCTCCATTCTGACTTCAAACAGCTCCATTCTCTGAATTCCCACACCTCCATTCTATGTTTTTTACACACCCTCCATTCTATGACTTCACACACCTCCATTCTGTGACTTCACACACCTCCATTCTGAGTTCAAACACCTCCGTTCTGTGACTTAACACACCTCCATTCTGTGACTTCACACACCTCCATTCTGTGTTCCGCACACCTCCATTCTGTGACTTCACACACCTCCATTCTGACTTCACACAGCTCCATTCTATGACTTCACACACACCTCCATTCTGTGCCTTCACACACCCTCCATTCTATGACTTAACACACCTTCATTCTTACTTAACAAACATCCCTTCTATGACTTCACACACCTCCATTCTATGACTTCACACACCTCCATTCTATGACTTCACACACCTCCATTCTGTGACTTCACACACCTCCATTCTGAGTTCACACACCTCCATTCTGTGACTTCACACACCTCCAATCTGACTTCACACAGCTCCATTCTATGACTTCACACACCTCCATTCTGTGGCTTCAAACACCTCCATTCTATGACTTCACACACCTCCATTATGACTTCACACACCTCCATTCTATGAGTTTACACACCTCCATTCTGACTTCAGACACCTCTATTCTATGACTTCACACACAACTCCATTCTGACTTCACACACCTCCATTCTGTGACTTCACACACCACCATTATATGACTTCACACACCTACATTCTGTGACTTCACACACCTCTCATTCTATGACTTCACACACCTCCATTCTGACTTCACACACCTCCATTCTATGACTTCACACAACTCCATTCTGACTTCACACACCTCCATTCTGTGACTTCAGCACACACCTCCATTATATGACTTAACACACCTACATTCTGTGACTTCACACACCTCCATTCTATGACTTCACACACCTCCATTCTGTGACTTCACACACCTACATTGTGACTTCACAGACCTCCATTCTATGAGTTCACACAAATGCATTGTGAATTCACACACCTCCATTCTATGACTTCACACACCTCCATTCTGACTTCACACACCTCCATTCTGTGACTTCACACAGCTCCATTCTATGATTTCACACACCTCCATTCTATGACTTCACACACCTCCATTCTATGACTTCACACACCTCCTTTCTGAGTTGACACACCTCCTTCTATGACTTCACACACCTCCATTCTATGACTTCACACACCCCCATTGTGTGACTTCACACACCTCCATTCTATGTCTTCACACACCTCCATTCTGTGACTTCACACACACCTCGATTCTGAGTTCACACACCTCCATTTTGTGATTTCACACACCTACATTCTATGACTTCACACACCTCCATTCTATGACTTCACACACCTCCATTCTATAACTTAACACACCTATATTGTGACTTCGCACA
>JANJXV010000999.1:0-235017 GCA_024803745.1 Megascapheus bottae | reverse complement strand
AAACCTCCATTCTTTGACTTCACACACCTCCATTCCATGACTTCACACACTTCCATTCTATGAGTTCACACACCTCCATTTTGACTTCACACAGCTCCATTCTATGACTTTACACATCTTCATTCCTACTTCAGAGACACCCATTCTATGACTTCACGCACCTCCATTCTATGACTTCACAAATCTCCATTCGGTGACTTCACACACCTCCATTCTGAGTTCACACACATCCATTATCTGACCTCACACACCTCCATTCTGTGGCTTCACACACCTCCATTCTGTGACTTCCAAAACCACCATTCTATGACTTCACATACCTCCATTGTGACTTCGCACACCTCCATTCCGAGTTCACACACCTCCATTCTGAATTCACACACCTCCATTCTTGAATTCACACAGCTCCATTCTTACTTCACACACCTCCATTCTATGACTTCGCACACCTCTATTCTGACTTCACACACCTCCATTCTGTGGCTTCACAAACCTCCATGCTATGACTTCAAACTCCTCCATTGTGACTTCACACAACTCCATCTGTGACTTCACACACCTTCCTTTTGTGACTTCACACACCTCCATTCTATGACTTAACACACCTCCATTCTATGACTTCACACTCCAACATTCAATGACTTCACACACTTCCTTTCTATCACTTCACCCACCTCCATTCTATGACTTCACACACCGCCATTCTATGACTTAACACACCTGCTTTCTGACTTCACACACCTGCATTCTATGACTTCATACACCTCCATTCTATGACTTCACACACCAACGTTCTATGACTTCACACACCTCCATTCTGTGACTGCACACATGTCAATTCTGACTTCACACACCTCCATTCTATGACTTCACACACCTCCATTCTATCTTTTCGCACACCTCTATTCTGATTTCACACACCTCCATTCTGTGACTTCACACACCTCTATGCTATGACTTCACACTCCTCCATTATGACTTCACACAACCCCATACTGTGACTTCACACACATCCATTCTTTGACTTCATACACCGCCATTCTGTGATTTCACACACCACCATTGTTTGACTTCACACACCTCAATTTTTGGACTTCACAAACCTCCATTCCATGACTTCACACATCTCCATTTTATGAGTACGCACACCTCCATTTTGACTTCACACACCCCATTCTATGACTTCACACACCTTCATTCTACTTCAGTAACATCCATTCTATGACTTGACACACCTCCATTCTATGACTTCACACACCTCCATTCTGTGACTTCACACACATCCATTTTGACTTCACACACTTCCATTCTGTGACTTCACACACCTCCAATCTGGGACTTCGCACACCTCCATTGTTTGACTTCACACACCTACATTCTTACTTCAGAAACATCCATTCTATGACTTCACACACCTCTATTCTATGACTTCATACACCTCCATTCTATGACTTCCCACACCAACATTCTATGACTTATACAAAACACACCTCCATTCTGTGACTGCACACATGTCCATTCTGACTTCACACACCTCCATTCTATGACTTCACACACATCCATTCTATCATTTCGCACACCTCTATTCTGATTTCACACACCTCCATTCTGTGACTTCACACACCTCTATGCTATGACTTCACACACCTCCATTGTGACTTCACACAACCCCATACTGTGACTTCACACACTTCCATTATTTGACTTCACACACCGCCATTCTGTGATTTCACACACCACCATTGTTTGACTTCACACACCTCAATTTTTGGACTTCACACACCTCCATTCCATGACTTCACACATCTCCATTTTATGAGTACGCACACCTCCATTTTGACTTCACACACCTCCATTCTATGACTTCACACACCTTCATTCTACTTCAGTAACATCCATTCTATGACTTGACACACCTCCATTCTATGACTTCACACACCTCCATTCTGTGACTTCACACACATCCATTTTGACTTCACACACTTCCATTCTGTGACTTCACATACCTCCATTCTGTGACTTCACACACCTCCATTCTATGACTTCACACACCTCCATTCTGTGACTTCCCACACCTCCATTCTATGACTTCACACACCTCCATTTTGACTTCACACACTTCCATTCTTTGACTTCACACACCTCCATTCTGTGACTTCACAAACCACCATTGTTTGAATTCACCCACCTCCATTCTGTGACTTCACACACTTCCATTTTATGACTTCACACACCTCCATTGTGACTTCACACACCTCCATTCTATGAGTTCACCCACCTCCATTCTGACTTCACACACCTCCATTCTATGACTTCACACACCTCCATTCTGAATTCACACACCTCCATTCTATGACTTCACACACCTCCATTCTATGACTTCACACACCTCCATTCTGTGACTTCACACATCTCCATTCAATGAATTCACAAACCTGCAATGTGACTTCACACACCTCCATTCTATGACTTCACACACCTCCATTCTGACTTCACACACCTCCATTCTGACATCACAAACATCAATTCTGTGACTTCACACACCTCCATTCTTTGACTTCACACACCTCCATTGTGAGTTCACACACCTCCATTCTGACTTCACAAACATCAATTCTGTGACTTCACACACCTCCATTCTATGACTTCATACACCTCCATTCTATGACTTCATACACATCCATTCTATGACTTCACACACCTCCATTCTGTGACTTCACACACCTCAATTCTGTGACTTCACTCACCTTCATTCCATGACTTAACACACCTTCATTCTTACTTCACAAACATCCATTCTATGACTTCACACACCTACATTCCATGACTTAACACACCTTCATTCTTACTTCACAAACATCCATTCTATGACTTCACAAACCTCCATTCTATGACTTCACACACCTCCATTCTATGACTTCACACACCTCCATTCTATGACTTCACACACCTCCATTCTATGACTTCACACACCTCCATTCTATGACTTCACACACCTCCATTCTATGACTTCACACACCTCCATTCTATGACTTCACACACCTCCATTCTGTGACTTCACACATCTCCATTCAATGAGTTCACAAACCTGCATTGTGACTTCACACACCTCCATTCTATGACTTCACACACCTCCATTCTGACTTCACACACCTCCATTCTGACATCACAAACATCAATTCTGTGACTTCACACACCTCCATTCTTTGACTTCACACACCTCAATTGTGAGTTCACACACCTCCATTCTGAATTCACAAACATCAATTCTGTGACTTCACACACCTCCATTCTATGACTTCATACACCTCCATTCTATGACTTCATACACCTCCATTCTATGACTTCACAAACCTCCATTCTGACTTCACAAACCTCCATTCTGACTTCACAAACATCAATTCTGTGACTTCACACACCTCCATTCTATGACTTCACACACCTACATTCTATGACTTCACACACCTCCCTTGTTAGTTCACACACCTCCATTCTATGACTTCACACACCTCCATTCTGACTTCACACAGCTCCATTCTATGACTTCACACACCTCCATTCTGTGCCTTCACACACCTGCATTCCATGACTTAACACACCTTCATTCTTACTTCACAAACATCCATTCTATGACTTCACACACCTCCATTCTATGACTTCATACACATCCATTCTATGACTTCACACACCTCCATTCTGTGACTTCACACACCTCAATTCTGTGACTTCACACACCGCCATTATGACTTCACACACCTCCATTCTATTACTTCACGCACCTCCAGTCTGTGCCTTCACACAGCTCCATTCTATGACTTTACACACTTCCATTCTGTGCCTTCACACACCTACATTCCATGACTTAACACACCTTCATTCTTACTCCACAAACATCCATTCTATGACTTCACACACCTACATTCCATGACTTAACACACCTTCATTCTTACTTCACAAACATCCATTCTATGACTTCACAAACCTCCATTCTATGACTTCACACACCTCCAATCTGACTTCACACAGCTCCATTCTATGACTTCACACACCTCCATTCTGTGACTTCACACACCTCCATTGTGACTTCACACACCTCCATTCTATGAGTTCACCCACCTCCATTCTGACTTCACACACCTCCATTCTATGACTTCACACACCTCCATTCTGACTTCACACACCTCCATTCTATGACTTCACACAACTCCATTCTGACTTCACACACCTCCATTCTGTGACTTCACACAACTCGATTCCATGGCTTCCCACACCTCCATTCGATGACTTCACACACCTCCATTCTTTGACTTCACACACCTCCATTCTATGAGTTCACAAACCTCCATTTGTGACTCTACACACCACCTTTTTGACTTCACAAACCTCCATTCTGTGATTTCACACACCTCCATTCTGTGACTTCACACACTTTATTGTTTGACTTCACAAACCTCCATTCTTTGACTTCACACACCTCCATTCCATGACTTCACACACCTCCATTCTATGAGTTCACACACCTCCATTTTGACTTCACACACCTCCATTCTATGACTTTACACATCTTCATTCCTACTTCAGAGACACCCATTCTATGACTTCACGCACCTCCATTCTATGACTTCACAAATCTCCATTCGGTGACTTCATACACCTCCATTCTGAGTTCACACACATCCATTATCTGACCTCACACACCTCCATTCTGTGGCTTCACACACCTCCATTCTGTGACTTCCAAAACCACCATTCTATGACTTCACATACCTCCATTGTGACTTCGCACACCTCCATTCCGAGTTCACACACCTCCATTCTGAATTCACACACCTCCATTCTATGAATTCACACAGCTCCATTCTTACTTCACACACCTCCATTCTATGACTTCGCACACCTCTATTCTGACTTCACACACCTCCATTCTGTGGCTTCACAAACCTCCATGCTATGACTTCAAACTCCTCCATTGTGACTTCACACAACTCCATCTGTGACTTCACACACCTTCCTTTTGTGACTTCACACACCTCCATTCTATGACTTAACACACCTCCATTCTATGACTTCACACTCCAACATTCAATGACTTCACACACTTCCTTTCTATCACTTCACCCACCTCCATTCTATGACTTCACACACCGCCATTCTATGACTTAACACACCTGCTTTCTGACTTCACACACCTGCATTCTATGACTTCATACACCTCCATTCTATGACTTCACACACCAACGTTCTATGACTTCACACACCTCCATTCTGTGACTGCACACATGTAAATTCTGACTTCACACACCGCCATTCTATGACTTCACACACCTCCATTCTATCTTTTCGCACACCTCTATTCTGATTTCACACACCTCCATTCTGTGACTTCACACACCTCTATGCTATGACTTCACACTCCTCCATTATGACTTCACACAACCCCATACTGTGACTTCACACACATCCATTCTTTGACTTCACACACCGCCATTCTGTGATTTCACACACCACCATTGTTTGACTTCACACACCTCAATTTTTGGACTTCACAAACCTCCATTCCATGACTTCACACATCTCCATTTTATGAGTACGCACACCTCCATTTTGACTTCACACACCCCATTCTATGACTTCACACACCTTCATTCTACTTCAGTAACATCCATTCTATGACTTGACACACCTCCATTCTATGACTTCACACACCTCCATTCTGTGACTTCACACACATCCATTTTGACTTCACACACTTCCATTCTGTGACTTCACACACCTCCAATCTGTGACTTCGCACACCTCCATTGTTTGACTTCACACACCTACATTCTTACTTCAGAAACATCCATTCTATGACTTCACACACCTCTATTCTATGACTTCACACACCTCCATTCTGTGACTTCACACACATCCATTTTGACTTCACACACTTCCATTCTGTGACTTCACATACCTCCATTCTGTGACTTCACACACCTCCATTCTATGACTTCACACACCTCCATTCTGTGACTTCCCACACCTCCATTCTATGACTTCACACACCTCCATTTTGACTTCACACACTTCCATTCTTTGACTTCACACACCTCCATTCTGAGTTCACACACCTCAATTCCGTGAGTTCACACACCTCAATTCTCACTTCACACACCTCCATTCTTTGACTTCACACACCTCCATTGTGAGTTCACACACCTCCATTCTATGAGTTCACCCACCTCCATTCTGACTTCACACACCTCCATTCTATGACTTCACACACCTCCATTCTGACTTCACACACCTCCATTCTATGACTTCACACACCTCCATTCTATGACTTCACACACCTCCATTCTGTGACTTCACACATCTCCATTCAATGAATTCACAAACCTGCAATGTGACTTCACACCCCTCCATTCTATGACTTCACAAACCTCCATTCTGACTTCACACACCTCCATTCTGACATCACAAACATCAATTCTGTGACTTCACACACCTCCATTCTTTGACTTCACACACCTCCATTGTGAGTTCACACACCTCCATTATGACTTCACAAACATCAATTCTGTGACTTCACACACCTCCATTCTATGACTTCATACACCTCCATTCTATGACTTCATACACATCCATTCTATGACTTCACACACCTCCATTCTGTGACTTCACACACCTCAATTCTGTGACTTCACTCACCTTCATTCCATGACTTAACACACCTTCATTCTTACTTCACAAACATCCATTCTATGACTTCACACACCTACATTCCATGACTTAACACACCTTCATTCTTACTTCACAAACATCCATTCTATGACTTCACAAACCTCCATTCTATGACCTCACACACCTCCAATCTGAATTCACACAGCTCCATTCTATGACTTCACCCACCTCCATTCTGTGACTTCACACACTTCCATTTTATGACTTCACACACCTCCATTGTGACTTCACACACCTCCATTCTATGAGTTCACCCATCTCCATTCTGACTTCACACACCTCCATTCTATGACTTCACACACCTCCATTCTGACTTCACACACCTCCATTCTATGACTTCACACAACTCCATTCTGACTTCACACACCTCCATTCTGTGACTTCACACAACTCAATTCCATGGCTTCCCACACCTCCATTCGATGACTTCACACACCTCCATTCTTTGACTTCACACACCTCCATTCTATGAGTTCACAAACCTCCATTTGTGACTCTACACACCACCTTTTGGACTTCACAAACCTCCATTCTGTGATTTCACACACCTCCATTCTGTGACTTCACACACTTTATTGTTTGACTTCACACACCTCCATTCTTTGACTTCACACACCTCCATTCCATGACTTCACACACCTCCATTCTATGAGTTCACACACCTCCATTTTGACTTCACACACCTCCATTCTATGACTTCACACATCTTCATTCCTACTTCAGAAACACCCATTCTATGACTTCAGGCACCTCCATTCTATGACTTCACAAATCTCCATTCGGTGACTTCACACAACTCCATTCTGAGTTCACACACCTCCATTCTCTGACCTCACACACCTCCATTCTGTGACTTAACACACCTCCATTCTATGACTTCATACACCTCCATTCTTTGACTTCACACACCAACATTCTATGATTTCACACACCTCCATTCTGTGACTTCACACATCTCCATTCTGAATTCACACAGCTCCATTCTATGACTTCACACACCTCCATACTATGACTTCGCACACCTCTATTCTGACTTCACACACCTCCATTCTGTGACTTCACACACCTCCATTCTATGACTTCATACATTTACATTCTATGACTTCACACACCTCCATTCAATGACTTCACACACTTCCATTCTGTGACTTCACACACCTCCATTCTATATCATCATACACCTCCATTCTATGACTTGACACACCAACATTCTATGACTTCACACACCTCCATTCTATGACTTCACACATCTCCATTCTGACTTCACACACCTCCATTCTATGACTTCACACACCTCCAAACTATGAGTTCACACACCTGCATTGTGACTTCACACACCTCCATTCTATGACTTAACACACCTCCATTCTGTGCCTTCACACACCTCCATTGTGTGTTCACACACCTCCATTAAGTGACTTCACACACCTCCATTCTAACTTCACACACCTCCATTCTATGAATTCACACAATTCCTTTTTATGAGGTCACACACCTCCATTCTGTGACTTTACACACCTCCATTGTGAGTTCACACATATCCATTCTCTGACTTCACACACCTCCAACCTGACTTCATACTCCTCCATTCTGTGACTTAACACAACTCTATTCTCTGACTTCACACACCTCCATTCTATGATTTCACACACCTCCATACTGTGAATTTACACATCTCCATTCTATGACTTCACACAACTCCATTCTGTGGCTTCACACACCTCCATTCTATGACTTCACACACTTCCCTTCTATGGCTTCACACACCTCCATTCTCTGACTTCACACACCTCCATTGTGAGTTCACACACCTCCATTCTGTGACTTCACACACCTCCATTCTGTGACTTCACACACCTCCATTCTGTGACTTCACACACCTCCATTCTATGACTTCACACACCTGCATTCTATGAATTCACACATCTCCATTCTGTGACTTCACACACCTCCATTCTATGACTTCCCACACCTCCATTCTGGGACTTCACACACCTCCATTCTGAGTTCACACACCTCCATTCTGTGACTTAACACACCTTCATTCTGTGACTTCACACACCTTCATTCTATGACTTCACATACCTCCATTCTATGACTTCACACACCTCCATTCTATGACTTCACACACCTCCATTCTTTGACTTCGCACACCTCCATTCTTTGCCTTCACACACCTCCATTCTATGATTTCACACAGGTAAATTCTGACTTCACACCTCCATTTGTGACTTCACACTCCACAATTTTGACTTCACACACCTCCATTCTGTGAGTTCACACACCTCCATTCTGTGACTTCACACACATCCATTTTGACTTCACACACTTCCATTCTGTGATTTCACACACCTACATTCTATGATTTCACACACCTCCATTCTATGACTTCACACACATCCATTCTGTGACTTCACACATTGCCATTTTGACTTCACAAACCTCCATTCTATGACTTCACACACCTCCATTCTATGAGTTCACCCACCTCCATTCTATGACTTTACACGCCGCCATTCTAGGACTTCACACACCTGCATTCTGACTTCACACATCTCCATTCTATGACTTCACACACCTCCATTCTATGACTTCATACACCTCCATTCTATGACTTTACACACCAACATTCTATGACTTCACACACTTCCATTCTGTGACTTCACACATATCCATTCTGACTTCACACACCTCCATTCTATCACTTCATACACCTCCATTCTTTGACTTCACACACCAACATTCTATGATTTCACACACCTCCATTCTGTGACTTCACACATCTCCATTCTGAATTAACACAGCTCCATTCTTTGACTTCACACACCTCCATTCTATGACTTCGCACACCTCTATTCTGACTTCACACACCTCCATTCTGTGACTTCACACACCTCCATTCTATGACTTCATACATTTGCATTCTATGACTTCACACACGTCCATTCAATTACTTCACACACTTCCATTCTATGACTTCACACACCTCCATTCTTTGACTTCACACACCGCCATTCTATGACTTCACACACCTTCTTTCTGACTTCACACCCCTCCATTCTATGACATCATACACCTCCATTCTATGACTTGACACACCAACATTCTATGACTTCATACACCTCCATTCTATGACTTCACACATCTCCATTCTGACTTCACACACCTCCATTGTATGACTTCACACACCTCCAAACTATGAGTTCACACACCTGCATTTGACTTCACACACCTCCATTCTATGACTTAACACACCTCCATTCTGTGCCTTCACACACCTCCATTGTGTGTTCACACACCTCCATTAAGTGACTTCACACACCTCCATTCTAACTTCACACACCTCCATTCTATGAATTCACACAATTCCTTTTTATGAGGTCACACACCTCCATTCTGTGACTTTACACACCTCCCTTGTTAGTTCACACACCTCCATTCTGTGACTTCACACACCTCCATTCTGACTTCACACAGCTCCATTCTATGACTTCACACACCTCCATTCTATGACTTCACACACCTCCATTCTGACTTCACACAGCTCCATTCTATGACTTCACACACCTCCCTTGTTAGTTCACACACCTCCATTCTATGACTTCACACACCTCCATTCTGACTTCACACAGCTCAATTCTATGACTTCACAAACCTCCATTCTGTGCCTTCACACACCTGCATTCCATGACTTAACACACCTTCATTCTTACTTCACAAACATCCATTCTATGACTTCACACACCTCCATTCTATGACTTCACACACATCCATTCTATGACTTCACACACCTCCATTCTGTGACTTCACACACCTCAATTCTGTGACTTCACACACCTCCATTATGACTTCACACACCTCCATTCTATTACTTCACGCACCTCCAGTCTGTGCCTTCACACAGCTCCATTCTATGACTTCACACACCTGCATTCTGTGCCTTCACACACCTACATTCCATGACTTAACACACCTTCATTCTTACTTTACAAACATCCATTCTACAACTTCACACACCTACATTCCACGACTTAACACACCTTCATTCTTACTTCACAAACATCCATTCTATGACTTCACAAACCTACATTCTATGACTTCACACACCTCCAATCTGACTTCACACAGCTACATTCTATGACTTCACACACCTCCATTCTGTGACTTCACACATTTCCATTCTATGACTTCACACACCTCCATTGTGACTTCACACACCTCCATTCTATGAGTTCACCCACCTCCGTTCTGACTTCACACACCTCCATTCTATGACTTCACACACCATCATTCTGACTTCACACACCTCCATTCTATGACTTCACACAACTCCATTCTGACTTCACACACCTCCATTCTGTGACTTCACACAACTCGATTCCATGGCTTCCCACACCTCCATTCGATGACTTCACACACCTCCATTCTTTGACTTCATACACCTCCATTCTATGAGTTCACAAACCTCCATTTGTGACTCTACACACCACCTTTTTGACTTCACAAACCTCCATTCTGTGATTTCACACACCTCCATTCTGTGACTTCACACCCTTTATTGTTTGACTTCACACACCTCCATTCTTTGACTTCACACACCTCCATTCCATGACTTCACACACCTCCATTCTATGAGTTCACACACCTCCATTTTGACTTCACACACCTCCATTCTATGACTTCACACATCTTCATTCCTACTTCAGAAACACCCATTCTATGACTTCACGCACCTCCATTCTATGACTTCACAAATCTCCATTCGGTGACTTCACACACCTCCATTCTGAGTTCACACACCTCCAATCTCTGACCTCACACACCTCCATTCTGTGACTTAACACACCTCCATTGTATGACTTCATACACCTCCATTCTTTGACTTCACACACCAACATTCTATGATTTCACACACCTCCATTCTGTGACTTCACACATCTCCATTCTGAATTCACACAGCTCCATTCTATGACTTCACACACCTCCATTCTATGACTTCGCACACCTCTATTCTGACTTCACACACCTCCATTCTGTGACTTCACACACCTCCATTCTATGACTTCATACATTTCCATTCTATGACTTCACACACCTCCATTCAATGACTTCACACACTTCCATTCTATGACTTCACACACCTCCATTCTTTGACTTCACACACCGCCATTCTATGACTTCACATACCTTCTTTCTGATTTCACACACCTCCATTCTATGACATCATACACCTCCATTCTATGACTTGACACACCAACATTCTATGACTTCACACACCTCCATTCTATGACTTCACTCATCTCCATTCTGACTTCACACACCTCCATTCTATGACTTCACACACCTCCAAACTAAGAGTTCACACACCTGCATTGTGACTTCACACACCTCCATTCTATGACTTAACACACCTCCATTCTGTGCCTTCACACACGTCCATTGTGTGTTCACACACCTCCATTAAGTGACTTCACACCTCCATTCTATGAATTCACACACTTCCTTTTTATGAGGTCACACACCTCCATTCTGTGACTTTACACACCTCCATTGTGAGTTCACACATATCCATTCTGTGACTTCACACACCTCCAACCTGACTTCATACTCCTCCATTCTGTGACTTAACACAACTCTATTCTCTGACTTCACACACCTCCATTCTGAATTCACACACCTCCATTCTATGAATTCAAACAGCTCCATTCTTACTTCACACACCTCCATTCTATGACTTCGCACACCTCTATTCTGACTTCACACACCTCCATTCTGTGGCTTCACAAACCTCCATGCTATGACTTCAAACTCCTCCATTGTGACTTCACACAACTCCATCTGTGACTTCACACACCTTCCTTTTGTGACTTCACACACCTCCATTCCATGACTTCACACACCTCCATTCTATGACTTCACACTCCAACATTCAATGACTTCACACACTTCCATTCTATCACTTCACCCACCTCCATTCTATGACTTCACACACCGCCATTCTGTGACTTAACACACCTGCATTCTGACTTCACACACCTGCATTCTGTGACTTCATACACCTCCATTCTATGACTTCACACACCAACATTCTATGACTTCACACACCTCCATTCTGTGACTGCACACATCTCCGTTCTGACTTCACACACCTCCTTCTATGACTTCACACACCTCCATTCTATGTGTTCACACACCTCCATTCTGTGACTTCCCACATCTCCATTCTATGATTTCACACACCTCCATTCTATGACTTCACACACCTACATTCTATGACTTCACACACCTCCATTCTGAATTCACACAACTCCATTCTGTGATTTCACACACCTCCATTCTGACTTCACACACCTCCATTCTATGACTTCCACACCTCCTTTCTGTGACTTCACAAACCACCATTCTATGACTTCACACACCTCCATTGTGACTTCACACACCTCCATTCTATGAGTTCACATACCTCCATTCTATGGCTTCACACACCTCCATTCTGACTTCACACATCTCCATTCTATGACTTCTCACATCTCCATTCTGACTTCCCACACCTCCATTCTGTGACTTCACAACCTCCATTCGATGACTTCACACACCTCCATTCTTTGACTTCACACACCTCCATTCTGTGACTTCAAACACATCCATTTGTGACTTCACACGCCAACTTTTTGACTTCACACACCTCCATTCTGTGACTTCACACACCTCCATTCCATGACTTCACACACCTCCATTTTGTGACTTCACACACCTCCACTCTATGACTTCACACACCTCCATTCTATGACTTCACATACCTACATTGTGACTTCACACAACTCCATAATATGAGTTCAGACACCTGCATTCTGACTTTACACACCTCCATTCTATGACTTCCCACACCTCCATTCTGGCTTCGCACACCTCCATTCTGACTTCACACACCTCAATTCTGTCACTTCACACACCTCCATTCTATGATTTCACACACCTCCATTCTATGACTTCACACACATCCATTCTGTGACTTCACACATCTCCATTCTGACTTCACACACCTCCATTCTATGACTTCACACACCTCCATTCTATGAGTTCACCCACCTCCATTCTATGACTTTACAAGCCGCCATTCTAGGACTTCACACACCTGCATTCTGACTTTACACATCTCCATTCTATGACTTCATACACCTCCATTCTATGACTTTACACACCAACATTCTATGACTTCACACACTTCCATTCTGTGACTTCACACATCTCCATTCTGACTTCACACACCTCCATTCTATGACTTCATACACCTCCATTCTATGACTTCACACACCTACATTCTATGATTTCACACACCTCCATTCTGTGACTTCACACATCTCCATTCTGACTTCACACAGCTCCATTCTATGACTTCACACACCTCCATTCTATGACTTCGCACACCTCTATTCTGACTTCACACACCTCCATTCTGTGACTTCACACACCTCCATTCTATGACTTCATACACCTCCATTCTATGACTTCACACACCTCCATTCTATGACTTCACACACTTCCATTCTATGACTTCACACACCTCCATTCTTTGACTTCACACACCGCCATTCTATGACTTCACAAACCTTCTTTCTGACTTCACACACCTCCATTCTATGACATCATACACCTCCATTCTATGACTTGACACACCAACATTCTATGACTTCATACACCTCCATTCTATGACTTCACACATCTCCATTCTGACTTCACACACCTCCATTCTATGACTTCACACACCTCCAAACTATGAGTTCACACACCTGCATTTGACTTCACACACCTCCATTCTATGACTTAACACACCTCCATTCTGTGCCTTCACACACCTCCATTGTGTGTTCACACACCTCCATTAAGTGACTTCACACACCTCCATTCTAACTTCACACACCTCCATTCTATGAATTCACACAATTCCTTTTTATGAGGTCACACACCTCCATTCTGTGACTTTACACACCTCCCTTGTTAGTTCACACACCTCCATTCTGTGACTTCACACACCTCCATTCTGACTTCACACAGCTCCATTCTATGACTTCACACACCTCCATTCTATGACTTCACACACCTCCATTCTGACTTCACACAGCTCCATTCTATGATTTCACACACCTCCCTTGTTAGTTCACACACCTCCATTCTATGACTTCACACACCTCCATTCTGACTTCACACAGCTCAATTCTATGACTTCACAAACCTCCATTCTGTGCCTTCACACACCTGCATTCCATGACTTAACACACCTTCATTCTTACTTCACAAACATCCATTCTATGACTTCACAAACCTCCATTCTATGACTTCACACACATCCATTCTATGACTTCACACACCTCCATTCTGTGACTTCACACACCTCAATTCTGTGACTTCACACACCTCCATTATGACTTCACACACCTCCATTCTATTACTTCACGCACCTCCAGTCTGTGCCTTCACACAGCTCCATTCTATGACTTCACACACCTGCATTCTGTGCCTTCACACACCTACATTCCATGACTTAACACACCTTCATTCTTACTTTACAAACATCCATTCTATGACTTCACACACCTTCATTCTATGACTTCACACACCTTCATTCTACGACTTCACACACCTACATTCCACGACTTAACACACCTTCATTCTTACTTCACAAACATCCATTCTATGACTTCACAAACCTACATTCTATGACTTCACACACCTCCAATCTGACTTCACACAGCTCCATTCTATGACTTCACACACCTCCATTCTGTGACTTCACACATTTCCATTCTGTGACTTCACACACCTCCATTGTGACTTCACACACCTCCATTCTATGAGTTCACCCACCTCCGTTCTGACTTCACACACCTCCATTCTATGACTTCACACACCTCCATTCTGACTTCACACACCTCCATTCTATGACTTCACACAACTCCAGTCTGACTTCACACACCTCCATTCTGTGACTTCACACAACTCGATTCCATGGCTTCCCACACCTCCATTCGATGACTTCACACACCTCCATTCTTTGACTTCATACACCTCCATTCTATGAGTTCACAAACCTCCATTTGTGACTCTACACACCACCTTTTTGACTTCACAAACCTCCATTCTGTGATTTCACACACCTCCATTCTGTGACTTCACACCCTTTTTTGTTTGACTTCACACACCTCCATTCTTTGACTTCACACACCTCCATTCCATGACTTCACACACCTCCATTCTATGAGTTCACACACCTCCATTTTGACTTCACACACCTCCATTCTATGACTTCACACATCTTCATTCCTACTTCAGAAACACCCATTCTATGACTTCACGCACCTCCATTCTATGACTTCACAAATCTCCATTCGGTGACTTCACACACCTCCATTCTGAGTTCACACACCTCCATTCTCTGACCTCACACACCTCCATTCTGTGACTTAACACACCTCCTTTCTATGACTTCATACACCTCCATTCTTTGACTTCACACACCAACATTCTATGATTTCACACACCTCCATTCTGTGACTTCACACATCTCCATTCTGAATTCACACAGCTCCATTCTATGACTTCACACACCTCCATTCTATGACTTCGCACACCTCTATTCTGACTTCACACACCTCCATTCTGTGACTTCACACACCTCCATTCTATGACTTCATACATTTCCATTCTATGACTTCACACACCTCCATTCAATGACTTCACACACTTCCATTCTATGACTTCACACACCTCCATTCTTTGACTTCACACACCGCCATTCTATGACTTCACATACCTTCTTTCTGATTTCACACACCTCCATTCTATGACATCATACACCTCCATTCTATGACTTGACACACCAACATTCTATGACTTCACACACCTCCATTCTATGACTTCACTCATCTCCATTCTGACTTCACACACCTCCATTCTATGACTTCACACACCTCCAAACTATGAGTTCACACACCTGCATTGTGACTTCACACACCTCCATTCTATGACTTAACACACCTCCATTCTATGCCTTCACACACGTCCATTGTGTGTTCACACATCTCCATTAAGTGACTTCACACCTCCATTCTATGAATTCACACACTTCCTTTTTATGAGGTCACACACCTCCATTCTGTGACTTTACACACCTCCATTGTGAGTTCACACATATCCATTCTGTGACTTCACACACCTCCAACCTGACTTCATACTCCTCCATTCTGTGACTTAACACAACTCTATTCTCTGACTTCACACACCTCCATTCTGAATTCACACACCTCCATTCTATGAATTCACACAGCTCCATTCTTACTTCACACACCTCCATTCTATGACTTCGCACACCTCTATTCTGACTTCACACACCTCCATTCTGTGGCTTCACAAACCTCCATGCTATGACTTCAAACTCCTCCATTGTGACTTCACACAACTCCATCTGTGACTTCACACACCTTCCTTTTGTGACTTCACACACCTCCATTCCATGACTTCACACACCTCCATTCTATGACTTCACACTCCAACATTCAATGACTTCACACACTTCCATTCTATCACTTCACCCACCTCCATTCTATGACTTCACACACCGCCATTCTGTGACTTAACACACCTGCATTCTGACTTCACACACCTGCATTCTGTGACTTCATACACCTCCATTCTATGACTTCACACACCAACATTCTATGACTTCACACACCTCCATTCTGTGACTGCACACATCTCCGTTCTGACTTCACACACCTCCATTCTATGACTTCACACACCTCCATTCTATGTGTTCACACACCTCCATTCTGTGACTTCCCACATCTCCATTCTATGATTTCACACACCTCCATTCTATGACTTCACACACCTACATTCTATGACTTCACACACCTCCATTCTGAATTCACACAACTCCATTCTGTGATTTCACACACCTCCATTCTGACTTCACACACCTCCATTCTATGACTTCCACACCTCCTTTCTGTGACTTCACAAACCACCATTCTATGACTTCACACACCTCCATTGTGACTTCACACACCTCCATTCTATGAGTTCACATACCTCCATTCTATGGCTTCACACACCTCCATTCTGACTTCACACATCTCCATTCTATGACTTCTCACATCTCCATTCTGACTTCCCACACCTCCATTCTGTGACTTCACAACCTCCATTCGATGACTTCACACACCTCCATTCTTTGACTTCACACACCTCCATTCTGTGACTTCAAACACATCCATTTGTGACTTCACACGCCAACTTTTTGACTTCACACACCTCCATTCTGTGACTTCACACACCTCCATTCCATGACTTCACACACCTCCATTTTGTGACTTCACACACCTCCACTCTATGACTTCACACACCTCCATTCTATGACTTCACATACCTACATTGTGACTTCACACAACTCCATAATATGAGTTCAGACACCTGCATTCTGACTTTACACACCTCCATTCTATGACTTCCCACACCTCCATTCTGGCTTCGCACACCTCCATTCTGACTTCACACACCTCAATTCTGTCACTTCACACACCTCCATTCTATGATTTCACACACCTCCATTCTATGACTTCACACACATCCATTCTGTGACTTCACACATCTCCATTCTGACTTCACACACCTCCATTCTATGACTTCACACACCTCCATTCTATGAGTTCACCCACCTCCATTCTATGACTTTACAAGCCGCCATTCTAGGACTTCACACACCTGCATTCTGACTTTACACATCTCCATTCTATGACTTCATACACCTCCATTCTATGACTTTACACACCAACATTCTATGACTTCACACACTTCCATTCTGTGACTTCACACATCTCCATTCTGACTTCACACACCTCCATTCTATGACTTCATACACCTCCATTCTATGACTTCACACACCTACATTCTATGATTTCACACACCTCCATTCTGTGACTTCACACATCTCCATTCTGAATTCACACAGCTCCATTCTATGACTTCACACACCTCCATTCTATGACTTCGCACACCTCTATTCTGACTTCACACACCTCCATTCTGTGACTTCACACACCTCCATTCTATGACTTCATACACCTCCATTCTATGACTTCACACACCTCCATTCTATGACTTCACACACTTCCATTCTATGACTTCACACACCTCCATTCTTTGACTTCACACACCGCCATTCTATGACTTCACAAACCTTCTTTCTGACTTCACACACCTCCATTCTATGACATCATACACCTCCATTCTATGACTTGACACACCAACATTCTATGACTTCACACACCTCCATTCTATGACTTCACTCATCTCCATTCTGACTTCACACACCTCCATTCTATGACTTCACACACCTCCAAACTATGAGTTCACACACCTGCATTGTGACTTCACACACCTCCATTCTATGACTTAACACACCTCCATTCTGTGCCTTCACACACGTCCATTGTGTGTTCACACACCTCCATTAAGTGACTTCACACCTCCATTCTATGAATTCACACACTTCCTTTTTATGAGGTCACACACCTCCATTCTGTGACTTTACACACCTCCATTGTGAGTTCACACATATCCATTCTGTGACTTCACACACCTCCAACCTGACTTTATACTCCTCCATTCTGTGACTTAACACAACTCTATTCTCTGACTTCACACACCTCCATTCTGAATTCACACACCTCCATTCTATGAATTCACACAGCTCCATTCTTACTTCACACACCTCCATTCTATGACTTCGCACACCTCTATTCTGACTTCACACACCTCCATTCTGTGGCTTCACAAACATCCATGCTATGACTTCAAACTCTTCCATTGTGACTTCACACAACTCCATCTGTGACTTCGCACACCTTCCTTTTGTGACTTCACACACCTCCATTCTATGACTTCACACACCTCCATTCTATGACTTCACACTCCAACATTCAATGACTTCACACACTTCCATTCTATCACTTCACCCACCTCCATTCTATGACTTCACACACCGCCATTCTATGACTTAACACACCTGCATTCTGACTTCACACACCTGCATTCTATGACTTCATACACCTCCATTCTATGACTTCACACACCAACATTCTATGACTTCACACACCTCCATTCTGTGACTGCACGCATCTCCATTCTGACTTCAGACACCTCCATTCTATGACTTCACACACCTCCATTCTATGTGTTCACACACCTCCATTCTGTGACTTCACACATCTCCATTCTATGATTTCACACACCTCCATTCTATGACTTCACACACCTACATTCTATGACTTCACACACCTCCATTCTGAATTCACACAACTCCATTCTGTGATTTCACACACCTCCATTCGGACTTCACACACCTCCATTCTATGACTTCCACACCTCCTTTCTGTGACTTCACAAACCACCATTCTATGACTTCACACACCTCCATTGTGACTTCACACACCTCCATTCTATGAGTTCACATACCTCCATTCTATGACTTCACACACCTCCATTCTGACTTCACACATCTCCATTCTATGACTTCTCACATCTCCATTCTGACTTCCCACACCTCCATTCTGTGACTTCACAACCTCCATTCGATGACTTCACACACCTCCATTCTTTGACTTCACACACCTCCATTCTGTGACTTCAAACACATCCATTTGTGACTTCACACGCCAACTTTTTGACTTCACACACCTCCATTCTGTGACTTCACACACCTCCATTCCATGACTTCACACACCTCCATTTTGTGACTTCACACACCTCCACTCTATGACTTCACACACCTCCATTCTATGACTTCACATACCTACATTGTGACTTCACACAACTCCATAATATGAGTTCAGACACCTGCATTCTGACTTTACACACCTCCATTCTATGACTTCCCACACCTCCATTCTGGCTTCGCACACCTCCATTCTGACTTCACACACCTCAATTCTGTCACTTCACACACCTCCATTCTATCATTTCACACACCTCCATTCTATGACTTCACACACATCCATTCTGTGACTTCACACATCTCCATTCTGACTTCACACACCTCCATTCTATGACTTCACACACCTCCATTCTATGAGTTCACCCACCTCCATTCTATGACTTTACACGCCGCCATTCTAGGACTTCACACACCTGCATTCTGACTTCACACATCTCCATTCTATGACTTCACACACCTCCATTCCATGACTTCACACACCTCCATTCTATGACTTCACACTCCAACATTCAATGACTTCACACACTTCCATTCTATCACTTCACCCACCTCCATTCTATGACTTCACACACCGCCATTCTGTGACTTAACACAACTGCATTCTGACTTCACACACCTGCATTCTGTGACTTCATACACCTCCATTCTATGACTTCACACACCAACATTCTATGACTTCACACACCTCCATTCTGTGACTGCACACATCTCCATTCTGACTTCACACACCTCCATTCTATGACTTCACACACCTCCATTCTATGTGTTCACACACCTCCATTCTGTGACTTCACACATCTCCATTCTATGATTTCACACACCTCCATTCTATGACTTCACACACCTACATTCTATGACTTCACACACCTCCATTCTGAATTCACACAACTCCATTCTGTGATTTCACACACCTCCATTCTGACTTCACACACCTCCATTCTATGACTTCCACAACTCCTTTCTGTGACTTCACAAACCACCATTCTATGACTTCACACACCTCCATTGTGACTCCACACACCTCCATTCTATGAGTTCACATACCTCCATTCTATGGCTTCACACACCTCCATTCTGACTTCACACATCTCCATTCTATGACTTCTCACATCTCCATTCTGACTTCCCACACCTCCATTCTGTGACTTCACAACCTCCATTCGATGACTTCACACACCTCCATTCTTTGACTTCACACACCTCCATTCTGTGACTTCAAACACATCCATTTGTGACTTCACACGCCAACTTTTTGACTTCACACACCTCCATTCTGTGACTTCACACACCTCCATTCCATGACTTCACACACCTCCATTTTGTGACTTCACACACCTCCACTCTATGACTTCACACACCTCCATTCTATGACTTCACATACCTACATTGTGACTTCACACAACTCCATAATATGAGTTCAGACACCTGCATTCTGACTTTACACACCTCCATTCTATGACTTCCCACACCTCCATTCTGGCTTCGCACACCTCCATTCTGACTTCACACACCTCAATTCTGTCACTTCACACACCTCCATTCTATGATTTCACACACCTCCATTCTATGACTTCACACACATCCATTCTGTGACTTCACACATCTCCATTCTGACTTCACACACCTCCATTCTATGACTTCACACACCTCCATTCTATGAGTTCACCCACCTCCATTCTATGACTTTACAAGCCGCCATTCTAGGACTTCACACACCTGCATTCTGACTTTACACATCTCCATTCTATGACTTCATACACCTCCATTCTATGACTTTACACACCAACATTCTATGACTTCACACACTTCCATTCTGTGACTTCACACATCTCCATTCTGACTTCACACACCTCCATTCTATGACTTCATACACCTCCATTCTATGACTTCACACACCTACATTCTATGATTTCACACACCTCCATTCTGTGACTTCACACATCTCCATTCTGACTTCACACAGCTCCATTCTATGACTTCACACACCTCCATTCTATGACTTCGCACACCTCTATTCTGACTTCACACACCTCCATTCTGTGACTTCACACACCTCCATTCTATGACTTCATACACCTCCATTCTATGACTTCACACACCTCCATTCTATGACTTCACACACTTCCATTCTATGACTTCACACACCTCCATTCTTTGACTTCACACACCGCCATTCTATGACTTCACAAACCTTCTTTCTGACTTCACACACCTCCATTCTATGACATCATACACCTCCATTCTATGACTTGACACACCAACATTCTATGACTTCACACACCTCCATTCTATGACTTCACTCATCTCCATTCTGACTTCACACACCTCCATTCTATGACTTCACACACCTCCAAACTATGAGTTCACACACCTGCATTGTGACTTCACACACCTCCATTCTATGACTTAACACACCTCCATTCTGTGCCTTCACACACGTCCATTGTGTGTTCACACACCTCCATTAAGTGACTTCACACCTCCATTCTATGAATTCACACACTTCCTTTTTATGAGGTCACACACCTCCATTCTGTGACTTTACACACCTCCATTGTGAGTTCACACATATCCATTCTGTGACTTCACACACCTCCAACCTGACTTTATACTCCTCCATTCTGTGACTTAACACAACTCTATTCTCTGACTTCACACACCTCCATTCTGAATTCACACACCTCCATTCTATGAATTCACACAGCTCCATTCTTACTTCACACACCTCCATTCTATGACTTCGCACACCTCTATTCTGACTTCACACACCTCCATTCTGTGGCTTCACAAACATCCATGCTATGACTTCAAACTCTTCCATTGTGACTTCACACAACTCCATCTGTGACTTCGCACACCTTCCTTTTGTTACTTCACACACCTCCATTCTATGACTTCACACACCTCCATTCTATGACTTCACACTCCAACATTCAATGACTTCACACACTTCCATTCTATCACTTCACCCACCTCCATTCTATGACTTCACACACCGCCATTCTATGACTTAACACACCTGCATTCTGACTTCACACACCTGCATTCTATGACTTCATACACCTCCATTCTATGACTTCACACACCAACATTCTATGACTTCACACACCTCCATTCTGTGACTGCACACATCTCCATTCTGACTTCAGACACCTCCATTCTATGACTTCACACACCTCCATTCTATGTGTTCACACACCTCCATTCTGTGACTTCACACATCTCCATTCTATGATTTCACACACCTCCATTCTATGACTTCACACACCTACATTCTATGACTTCACACACCTCCATTCTGAATTCACACAACTCCATTCTGTGATTTCACACACCTCCATTCTGACTTCACACACCTCCATTCTATGACTTCCACACCTCCTTTCTGTGACTTCACAAACCACCATTCTATGACTTCACACACCTCCATTGTGACTTCACACACCTCCATTCTATGAGTTCACATACCTCCATTCTATGACTTCACACACCTCCATTCTGACTTCACACATCTCCATTCTATGACTTCTCACATCTCCATTCTGACTTCCCACACCTCCATTCTGTGACTTCACAACCTCCATTCGATGACTTCACACACCTCCATTCTTTGACTTCACACACCTCCATTCTGTGACTTCAAACACATCCATTTGTGACTTCACACGCCAACTTTTTGACTTCACACACCTCCATTCTGTGACTTCACACACCTCCATTCCATGACTTCACACACCTCCATTTTGTGACTTCACACACCTCCACTCTATGACTTCACACACCTCCATTCTATGACTTCACATACCTACATTGTGACTTCACACAACTCCATAATATGAGTTCAGACACCTGCATTCTGGCTTTACACACCTCCATTCTATGACTTCCCACACCTCCATTCTGGCTTCGCACACCTCCATTCTGACTTCACACACCTCAATTCTGTCACTTCACACACCTCCATTCTATCATTTCACACACCTCCATTCTATGACTTCACACACATCCATTCTGTGACTTCACACATCTCCATTCTGACTTCACACACCTCCATTCTATGACTTCACACACCTCCATTGTATGAGTTCACCCACCTCCATTCTATGACTTTACACGCCGCCATTCAAGGACTTCACACACCTGCATTCTGACTTCACACATCTCCATTCTATGACTTCATACACCTCCATTCTATGACTTTACACACCAACATTCTATGACTTCACACACTTCCATTCTGTGACTTCAAACATCTCCATTCTGACTTCACACACCTCCATTCTATGACTTCATACACCTCCATTCTATGACTTCACACACCTACATTCTATGATTTCACACACCTCCATTCTGTGACTTCACACATCTCCATTCTGACTTCACACAGCTCCATTCTATGACTTCACACACCTCCATTCTATGACTTCGCACACCTCTATTCTGACTTCACACACCTCCATTCTGTGACTTCACACACCTCCATTCTATGACTTCATACACCTCCATTCTATGACTTCCCACACCTCCATTCAATGACTTCATACTCTTCCGTTCTGTGAATTCACACATCTTCATTCTGTGACTTCACACAACTCCATTCTGTGGCTTCACACACCTCCATTCTGTGACTTCAAAACCACCATTCTATGACTTCACATACCTCCATTGTGACTTCACACTTCTCCATTCTGAATTCACACACCAACCTTCTATGACTTCACACACCTCCATTCTGTGACTTCACAAATCTCCATTCTGACTTCACACCCGTCCATTTTATGACTTCACACACCTCCAATCTATGAGTTCACACACCTGCATTGTGAGTTCACACATCTCCATTCTATGACTTCACACACCTCCATTCTCACTTCACACATCTCCATTATGACTTCACACACCTCAATTCTGTGACTTCACACACCTCCATTCTATGATTTTGCACACCTCCATTCTATGACTTCACACACCTCCATTCTGTGCCTTCACACACCTCCATTCTGAGTTCACACACCTCCATTCTGTGACTTCACACACCTCAATTCTGACTTCACACACTTCCATTCTATGACGTCACACAACTCCATTCTGTGACTTTACACACCTCCATTGTGAGTTCACACATATCCATTCTGTGACATCACACACCTCGATTCTCAGACTTCATACACCTCCATTCTATGATTTCACCAACCTCCATTCTGTGATTTCACACATCTCCATTCTATGACTTCACACAACTCCATTCTGTTGCTTCACACACCTCCATTCTGTGACTTCATAACCACCATTCTATGACTTCACATACCTCCATTGTGACTTCACACACCTCCATTCCGAGTTCACACACCTCCATTCTGACTTCACACACCTCCATTCTATGACTTTCCATAGCTCCATTCTTACTTCACACACCTCCATTCTATGACTTTGCAAACCTCTATTCTGACTTCACACACCTCCATTGTTTGACTTCACACACCTCCAATTTGACTTCACACACCTCCATTCTGTGACTTCACACACCTCTATTTGTGACTTCACACAACACCATTTTGACTTCACATACCTCCCTTCTGTGACTTCACACACCTCCATTCTATGAGTTCACCCACCTCCATTCTGACTTCACACACCTCCATTCTATGACTTCACACACCTGCATTCTGACTTCACACACCTCCATTCTATGACTTCACACAACTCCATTCTGACTTCACACACCTCCATTCTGTGACTTCACACACCTCGATCCCATGGCTTCCCACACCTCCATTCGATGACTTCACACACCTCCATTCTTTGACTTCACACACCTCCATTCTATGAGTTCACACACCTCCATTTGTGACTCTACACACCACCTTTTTGACTTCACAAACCTCCATTCTGTGATTTCACAAACCTCCATTCTGTGACTGCACACAGTTTATTTTTTGACTTCACACACCTCCATTCTTTGGCTTCACACACCTCCATTCCATAACTTCACACACCTCCATTCTATGAGTTCACACTCTTCCATTTTGTCTTCACACACTTCCATTTTGACTTCACACACTTCCATTGTGAGTTCACACACCTCCATTCTGTGACTTCACACACCTCCATTCTCTGACTTCACACACCTCCATTCTGTGACTTCACACAAGTCCATTCTGTGACTTCACACACCTCCATTTTGATTTCACACACATCCATTCTGTGACTTCACACACCTCCATTCTGAGTTCACACACCTCAATTCTGTGACTTCACATACCTCAATTCTGGCTTCACACACCTCCATTCTATGACTTCACACACTTCCATTCTATGACTTCACACACCTCCATTCTTTGACTTCACACACCTCCATTGTGTGTTCACACACCTCCATTCTGTGACTTCACACACCTCCATTCTGTGATTTCACACACCTCCATTCTGTGATTTCACACACCTCCATTCTATGACTTCACACACCTCCATTCTATGAATTCACACATCTCCATTCTATGACTTCCCACACCTCCATTCTGGTTCTTCACACACCTCCATTCTGAGTTCACACACCTCCATTCTGTGAGTTAACACACCTTCATTCTGTGTCTTCACACACCTTCATTCTATGACTTCACACACGTCCATTCTATGACTTCACACACCTCCATTCTGTGACTTCATACACCTCCATTTTGACTTCACACACTTCCATTCTTTGACTTCACACACCTCCATTCTGTGACTTCACACACCACCATTGTTTGACTTCACACACCTCCATTTTTGGACTTCACGCACCTCCATTCCATGACTTCACACATGTCAATTTTATGAGTTCACACACCTCAATTTTGACTTCACACACCTAAATTCTATGAGTTCACAGACCTTCATTCTACTTCAGAAACATCACTTCTATGACTTCACACACCTCCATTCTATGACTTCACAAACCTCCATTTTGTGACTTCACACACCTCCATTCTGAGTTCACACACCTCAATTCTGTGACTTCACACACCTCAATTCTGGCTTCACACACCTCCATTCTATGACTTTACACACTTCCATTCTATGACTTCACACACCTAGATTCTTTGACTTCACACACCTCCATTGTGTGTTCACACACCTCCATTCTGTGACTTCACACACCTCCATTCTGTGACTTCACACACCGCCATTCTGTGACTTCACACACCTCCATTCTATGACTTCACACACCTCCATTCTATGAATTCACACATCTCCATTCTGTGACTTCATACACCTCCATTCTATGACTTCCCACACCTCCATTCTGGTACTTCACACACCTCCATTCTGAGTTCACACACCTCCATTCTGTGACTTAACACACCTTCATTCTCTGACTTCACACACCTTCATTCTATTACTTCACACACCTCCATTCTATGACTTCACACACCTCCATTCTATGACTTCACACACCTCCATTCTATGACTTCACATACCTCCATTCTTTGACTTCACACACCTCCATTCTATGATTTAACACAGCTAAATTCTGACTTCACACTTCCATTTGTGACTTCACACTCCACAATTTTGACTTCACACACCTCCATTCTGTGACTTCACACACCTCCATTCTGTGACTTCACACACATCCATTTTGACTTCACACACTTCCATTCTGTGACTTCACACACCTCCATTCTGTGACTTCACACACCTCCATTCTGACTTCACACACCTCCATACTATGACTTCACACACCTCTATTCTATGACTTCACACACTTCCATTCTGAATTCACACACCTTCGTTCTGTGACTTCACACACCTCCAATCTGACTTCACACACTTCCATTCTTTGACTTCACACACCACCATTTTGACTTCACACACCTCCATTCTTTGAATTCATACACCTCCATAATGAGTTCACACACCTGCATTCTGTGACTTCACACACCTCTATTCTGTGAATTCACAAACCTCCATTTTGGAACTTCACACACCTCCATTCTATTACTTCAGACACCTCCATTCTATGACTTCACACATCCATTTTGATTTCACACACCTCCGATATATGACTTCAACCACCTCAATTCTGTGACCTCACACACCTCCATTCTTTGACTTCACCCACCTCCATCTTTGACTTCACACACCTCCATTCTGTGACTTCCACACCTCCATTCTATGACTTCACAAACCTCCATTGTATGACTTCAGATACCTCCATTCTATGACTTCACACTCCATTTTGATTTCACACACCTCCAATATATGACTTCATACACCTCAATTCTGTGACTTCACACACCACCATTCTATGACTTCACCCACCTCCATGCTATGACTTCGCACACCTCCATACTCCGAATTCATACCCCTCCAATTTGACTTCACATACTTCCATTCTATTACTTCCCATACCTCCATTCTGACTTCACTCCTCCATTCTATGACTTCACACACCTCCATTCTGTGACTTCACACACCTCCATTCTAAGTGTTCACACACCTCCATTCTGAATTCACACACCTCAATTCTATGACTTCACACACC
Source organism: Megascapheus bottae (assembly GCA_024803745.1). Taxonomy (NCBI): domain Eukaryota; kingdom Metazoa; phylum Chordata; class Mammalia; order Rodentia; family Geomyidae; genus Megascapheus; species Megascapheus bottae. The sequence goes on along the minus strand of JANJXV010000999.1, from coordinate 205,996 downwards.
TCCTTTCTAACTTCACACACCTCCACTCTATGACTTCACACACCTCCATTCTGAATTCACACACCTATATTCTGTGACATCACACACCTCCATTCTGACTTCACACACCTCCATTCTATGACTTCCACACCTCCATTCTGTCACTTCACATACGACCATTCTATGACTTCACACACCTCCATTGTGACTTCACACACCTCCATTCTATGAGTTCACACACCTCCATTCTGTGACTTCGCACACCTCCACTCTGTGACTTCACACACGTCCATTCTCTGACTTCACAAACCTCCATTCTATGACTTCACACACCTCCATTCTACGACTTCACACACCTCCAATTTATGACTTCACACATCCATTCTAAGACTTCACACACCTCCATTCTATGACTTCACATACCTACAATGTGACTTGACACACCTCCATTCTATGAGTTCACACACCTGCACTGTGACTTCAAACACCTCCATTCTGTGACTTCACACATCTCCATTCTGACTTCACACACCTCCATTCTGACTTCACAGACATCAATTCTGTGAATTCACACACCTCAATTCTATGATTTCACACACCTCCATTCTATGACTTTACACACCTCCTTTCTGAGTTGACACACCTCGGTTCTCTGACTTCACACACCTCCAATCTGACTTCACACACCCCCATTTTATAACTTCACACACATCCATTCTGTGACTTCACACACCACCATTTTGACTTCACACACCTCCATTCTATGACTTCATACACCTCCATTCTATGACTTTATACACCAACATTCTATGACTTCACACACCTCCATTCTGTGACTTCACTCATGTCCATACTTACTTCACACACTCCATTCTATGACTTCACACACCTCCATTCTATGACTTCACACATCTACTTTCTGTAACTTCACACACTTCCAATATTTGACTTTACAAACCTCCATTCCGTGACTTCACACATCTCCATTCTTTGACTTCACACACCTCCATTTGTGACTTCACACAACACCATTTTGACTTCATACACCTGCATTCTGTGACTTCACACACCTCCATTCTGTGACTTCACAGACCTCCATTTTGACTTCACACACTTCCATTCTTTGACTTCACACACCTCAATTCCATGACTTCACACACCTCGATTCTATGACTTCACACACCTTCATTCTTACTTCAGAATCATCCATTCTCTGATTTCACACACCTATATTCTATGACTTCACAAACCCCCATTCTGTGACTTCACACACCTCTATTCTGAGTTCACACACCTCCATTCGGTGACTTCACACACCTCCATTCTGACTTCACACACCTCCATTCTATGACTTCACACACATCCATTCTATGTCTTCACACACGTCCATTCTGTGACTTCACACACCTCCACACTGAGTTCACACACCTCCATTCTGTGACTTCACCAACCTCCATTCTCTGATTTCACACACCTCCATTCTATGACTTTACACACTTCCATTCTATGACTTCACACACCTCGATTCTATGACTTCAGACACCTCCATTCTATGACTTCTCACCTCAATTTTGATTTCACACGCCTCCAATATATGACTTCATACACCTCAATTCTGTGACTTCACACACCACCATTCTATGACTTCACCCACCTCCATTCTATGACTTCACACACCTCCCTACTCTTACTTCACACCCCTCCAATTTGATTTGACATACTTCCATTCTATGACTTCCCATACCTCCATTCTGACTTCACCCCTCCATTCTATGACTTTACACACCTCCATTCTGTGACTTCACACACCTCCATTCTATGACTTCACACACCTCCATTGTGATTAGACACACCTCCATTCTAAGTGTTCAAACTCCTCCATTCTGAATTCACACACCTCAATTCTATGACTTCACACACCTCCTTTCTGACTTCACACACCTCCACTCTATGACTTCACACACCTCCATTCTGAATTCACACACCTATATTCTGTGACTTAACACACCTCTATTCTGACTTCACACACCTCCATTCTATGACTTCCACACCTCCATTCTGTCACTTCACACACCTCCATTCTATGACTTCACAAACCTCCATTCTATGACTTCCACAACTCCATTCTGTCACTTCACACACCACTATTCTATGACTTCACACACCTCCATTGTGACTTCACACACCTCCATTCTATGAGTTCACACACCTCCATTCTATGACTTCACACACCTCCATTCTGACTTCAAACACCTCCATTTTATGACTTCTCACACCTCCATTCTGACTTCACACACCTCCATTCTCTGACTTCACACACCTCCATTCCATGACTTCACACACCTCCATTCGCTGACTTCACACACCTTCATTCTTTGACTTCACACACTTCCATTTTGACTTCACACACCTCCATTCTGTGACTTCACACACCTCCATTTGTGACTTCACACACCACCTTTTTGACTTTATACACCTCCATTCTGTGACTTCACACACCTACATTCTGTGACTTCACACACCTCCGTTTTAACTTCACACACTTCCATTCTGTGACTTCACACACCTCCATTCTGTGACTTCACACACCTCTATTGTTTGACTTCACACACCTCCATTCTTTGGCTTCACACACCTCCATTCCATGACTTCACACACCTCCATTGTATGAGTTCATACACCTCCATTCTATGAGTTCACACACCTCCAATTTGACTTCACACACCTCCATTCTATGAATTCACATGCCTTCTTTCTAACTTCAGAAACATCCATTCTATGACTTCACACACCTCCATTCTATTACTTCACAAACCCGCATTCTGTGACTTCACACACCTCCATTCTGAGTTCACACACCTTCATTCTGTGACTTCACACACCTCCATTCTGAATTCTCACACCTCAATTCTATGACTTCACACACTTCCATTCTATGACTTCACACACCTCCATTCAGTGACTTCACACACCTCCATTCTGTGACTTCAAACACCACGATTCTCTGACTTCACAAACCTCCATTCTATGACTTCACACCTCCATTCTGTGACTTCACACACCTCCATTCTATGAATTCACACACCTCCATTCTGTGACTTCACACACCTCCATTCTATGAATTCACACACCTCCATTCTGTGACTTCACACACCTCCATTCTGTGACTTCACAAACCTCCATTCTATGACTTCGCACTCCTCCATTCTGTGACTTCACACACCTCCATTCTACGAATTCACCCACCTTCATTCTGTGACTTCACACACCTCCATTCCATGTCTTCATACCCATCCATTCTGTGACTTCTCCCACCTCCATTCTGTGACTTCTCCCACCTCCATTCTATGACTTCACCGACCTCCATTCTATGACTTCACCCACCTCCATTCTATGACTTCACACACCTCCATTCTCCGACTTCACACCCCTCCATTGTTTGACTTCACACACCTCCATTTTGACTTCACACACCTCCATTCTGTGACTTCACCCACCTCCATTTGTGACTTCACACACCACCTTTTTACTTCACACACCTCCATTCTGTGACTTCAGACACCTACATTCTGTGACTTCACACACCTCCGTTTTGACTTCTCACACTTCCATTCTGTGACTTCACACACCTCCATTCTGTGACTTTACACACCTCTATTGTTGGACTTCACACCTCCATTCTTTGACTTCACACACCTCCATTCCATGACTTCACACACCTCCATTCTGTGAGTTCTCACACATCCATTCTATGAGTTCACACACCTCCAATTTGACTTCACACACCTCCATTCTATGAATTCACACGCCTTCATTCTATGACTTCACAAACCTCCATTCTGTGACTTCACACACCTCCATTCCATGACTTCACACACCTCCTTTCGCTGACTTCACACACCTCCATTCTTTGACTTCACACACTTCCATTTTGACTTCACACACCTCCATTCTGTGACTTCACACACCTCCATTTGTGATTTCACACACCACCTTTTTGACTTTATACACCTCCATTCTGTGACTTCACACACCTACATTCTGTGACTTCACACACCTCCGTTTTTACTTCACAGACTTCCATTCTGTGACTTCACACACCTCCATTCTGTGACTTCACACACCTCTATTGTTTGACTTCACACACCTCCATTCTTTGACGTCACACACCTCCATTCTATGAGTTCACACACCTCCAATTTGACTTCACACACCTGAATTCTATGAATTCACACGCCTTCATTCTTACTTCAGAAACATCCATTCTATGACTTCACACACCTCCATTCTATGAGTTCACACACCTCCAATTTGACTTCACACACCTGAATTCTATGAATTCACACGCCTTCATTCTTACTTCAGAAACATCCATTCTATGACTTCACACACCTCCATTCTATTACCTCACAAACCTCCATTCTGTGACTTCACACACCTCCATTCTGACTTCACACACCTCCATTCTATGACTTCACACACATCCATTCTATGTCTTCACACACCTCCATTCTGTGACTTCACACACCTCCACACTGAGTTCACACACCTCAATTCTGTGACTTTACACACCTCCATTTTGACTTCACACACCTCCATTCTGTGACTTCACACACCTCCTTTTGTGACTTCACACACAACCTTTTTGACTTCACACACCTCCATTCTGTGACTTCAGACACTTCCATTCTGTGACTTCACACACCTCCGTTTTGACTTCTCACACTTCCATTCTGTGACTTCACACACCTCCATTCTATGACTTCGCACACCTCTATTGTTGGACTTCACACACCTCCATTCTTTGACTTCACACACCTCCATTCCATGACTTCACACACCTCCATTCTATGAGTTCTCACACATCCATTCTATGAGTTCACACACCTCCAATTTGACTTCACACACCTCCATTCTATGAATTCACACGCCTTCATTCTATGACTTCACAAACCTCCATTCTGTGACTTTACAGACCTCCTTTCTGAGTTCACACACCTTCATTCTGTGACTTCACACAACTCCATTGTATGACTTCGTACCCGTCCATTCTGTGACTTCTCCCACCTCCATTCTGTGACTTCTCCCACCTCCATTCTATGACTTCACCCACCTCCATTCTATGACTTCACACACCTCCATTCTCCGACTTCACACCCCTCCAATTTGACTTCACATACCTCCATTCTATGACTTCACAAACCTCCATTCTCTGATTTCACACACCTCCATTCTGTGACTTCACGAACCTACATTCTATGAATTCACACATCTCCGTTCTATGACTTCACAAACCTCGATTCTCTGATTTCACAAACCTTCATTTTGACTTCACACACCTCCACTATATGAATTCACACACCGCCCTTCGGTGACTTCACACTCCTCCATTCTATGACTTCACACATCTACATTCTATGAGTTCACACACCTTCATTCTATGACTCCAAACACTACCAATCTATGATTTCTCATACCTCCATTCTATGACTTCACATACCTCCACTCTTTGTCTTCACACACCTCCATTCTGTGACTTAACACACCTCCATTGTGACTTCACACACCTCCATTTCATGACTTCGCACACTTCCATTCTATGACTTCACACACCTCCATTCTATGACTTCACACACCTCCATTCTGTGACTTCACACACCTCCATTCTATGACTTCACACACCTCCATTCTCCGACTTCACACTCCTCCAATTTGACTTCACATACCTCCATTCTATGACTTCACAAACCTCCATTCTCTGATTTCACACACCTCCATTCTGTGACTTCACGAACCAACATTCTATGAATTCACACATCTCCATTCTATGACTTCACAAACCTCGATTCTCTGATTTCACAAACCTCCATTTTGACTTCACACACCTCCACTATATGAATTCACACACCTCCTTTCGGTGACTTCACACTCCTCCATTCTATGACTTCACACATCTACATTCTATGAGTTCACATACCTCCATTCTATGACTTCACATACCGCCACTCTTTGACTTCACACACCTCCATTCTGTGACTTAACACACCTCCATTGTGACTTCACACACCTCCATTTCATGACTTCGCACACTTCCATTCTATGACTTCACACACCTCCATTCTATGACTTCACACACCTCCATTCTGTGACTTCACACACCTCCATTCTATGACTTCATACACCTCCATTTTGACTTCACACACCTCGATTCTATGAGATCACACACCTTTGTTCTAACTTCACACACCTCCATTCTATGACTTCACATACCTCCATTCTGACTTCACACAGCTCCATTCTGTGACTTCACAAACCCCAATTCTGTGACTTCACACACCTCTATTCTGAGTTCACACACCTCTATTCGGTGACTTCACACACATCCATTCTGACTTCACACACCTCCATCCTATGACTTCACACACATCCATTTTTTGTCTTCACACAGCTCCATTCTGTGACTTCACACACCTCCACACTGAGTTCACACACCTCCATTCTGTGACTTCACCCACCTCCATTCTATGATTTCAAGCACCTCCATTCTATGACTTCACACACTTCCATTCTTTGACTTCACACACCTCCATTCTATGCCTTCAGACACCTCCATTCTATGATTTCACACCTCCATTTTGATTTCACACACCTCCAATATATGACTTCAAAAACCTCAATTCAGTGACTTCACACACCACGATTCTATGACTTCACCCACCTCCAATCTATGACTTCACACACCTCCCTACTCCGACTTCACACCCCTACAATTTGACTTCACATACTTCCATTCTATGACTTCCCACACCTCCATTCTGTGACTTCACACACTTTCATTCTATGACTTCACACACCTCCATTGTGATTACACACACCTCCATTCTAAGTGTTCACACACATCCATTCTGAATTCACACACCTCAATTCTATGACTTCACACACCTCCATTCTGACTTCACACACCTACATTCTGTGACTTCACACACCTACTTTCTGTGACTTCACACACCTCCGTTTTGACTTCACACACTTCCATTCTGTGACTTCACACACCTCCATTCTATGACTTCACAAACCTCTATTGTTGGACTTCACACACCTCCATTCTGTGACTTCACCCACCTCCATTCTATGATTTCAACCACCTCCATTCTATGACTTCACACACTTCCATTCTGTGACTTCACACACCTCCATTCTATGACTTCACAAACCTCCATTCTATGACTTCCACACCTCCATTCTGTCACTTCACACACCACCATTCTATTACTTCACACACCTCCATGTGACTTCACACAGCTCCATTCTATGAGTTGACACACCTCCATTCTATGACTTCACACACCTCCATTCTGACTTCAAACACCTCCATTTTATGACTTCTCACACCTCCATTCTGACTTCACACACCTCCATTCTGTGACTTCACACACCTCCATTCCATGACTTCACACACCTTCCTTCTGTGACTTCGCACTCCTACATTCTGTGACTTCACACACCTCCGTTTTTACTTCACACACTTCCATTCTGTGACTTCACACACCTCCATTCTGTGACTTCACCCACCTCTATTGTTTGACTTCACACACCTCCATTCTTTGACTTCACACACCTCCATTCCATGACTTCACACACCTCCATTCTATGAGTTCACACACCTCCATTCTATGAGTTCACACACCTTCATTCTCTGACTTCACACACCTCCATTCTGAATTTTCACACCTTCATTATATGACTTCACACACTTCCATTCTATGAATTCACACACCTCCATTCTGTGACTTCACACACCTCCATTCTGTGACTTCACACACCTCCATTCTGTGATTTCACACACCTCCATTCTGTGACTTCAAACACCTCCATTCTATGAATTCACACACCTCCATTCTGAGTTCACACACCTCCCTTCTGTGACTTCACAAACCTCCATTCTGACTTCACACACCAATGTTTGACTTCACACTCCTCCATTCTGTGACTTCACACACTTCCATTGTGACGTCACACACCTCCATTCTATAAGTACACACACCTCCATTCTAAGACTTCACACACCTCCATTCTGACTTCACACACCTCCATTCTATGACTTCACAGACCTCGAATCTGTGACTTCACTCACCTCTATTCTATGACTTCACACTGATCCATTCTATGACTTCCCACACCTCCTTTCTATGACTTCACCCACCTCTATTCTATGACTTCACACCTCCATTCTGACTTCAGATACCTCCATTGTGTGACTTCACACACCTCCATTCTATGACTTCACACACCTCTATTCTATGACTTCACACACCTTAATTCTTACTTCAGAAACATCCATTTTATGACCTCACACAACTCCATTCTATGACTTCACAAACCTCCATTCTGTGAATTCACACACATCCATTCTGAGTTCACACAACTCCATTCGGTGACTTCACACACCTCCATTCTGACTTCACACACCTCCATTCTGTGACTTCACACACCTCCATTCTATGACTTCACAAACCTCCATTCTATGACTTCGCACTCCTCCATTCTGTGACTTCACACACCTCCATTCTATGAATTCACCCACCTTCATTCTGTGACTTCACACACCTCCATTCTATGACTTCATACCCGTCCATTCTGTGACTTCTCCAACCTCCATTCTGTGACTTCTCCCACCTCAATTCTATGACTTCACCCACCTCCATTCTGTGACTTCACACACCTCCATTCTCCGACTTCACACCCCTCCAACTTGAATTCACATACCTCCATTCTATGACTTCACAAACCTCCATTCTCTGATTTCACACACCTCCATTCTGTGACTTCACAAACCTCCATTCTATGAATTCACACATCTCCATTCTATGAATTCATAAACCTCCATTCTCTGATTTCACACACCTCCATTTTGACTTCACACACCTCCACTATATGAATTCACACACCTCCCTTCGGTGACTTCACACTCCTCCATTCTATGACTTCACACATCTACATTCTATGAGTTCACACAACTTCATTCTATGACTTCAAACACTTCCATTCTATGATTTCACATACCTCCATTCTATGACTTCATACACCTCCATTCTATGACTTCACACATCTCCTTTCTGTACCTTAACACCCTTCCAATGTTTGACTTTACAAACCTCCATTCCATGACTTCACACACCCCCATTCTATGACTTTACACACCTCCATTCTTTGACTTCACACACCTCCATTTTGACTTCACACACCTCCATTCTGTGACCTCACACACCTCCATTTGTGACTTTACACAACACCATTTTGACTTCACACACCTCCATTCTGTGACTTCACACACCTCCATTCTGTGACTTCACAGACCTCCATTTTGACTTCACACACTTCCATTCTGTGACTTCGCACACCTCCATTCTCTGACTTCACACACCTCCATTGTTTGATTTCACACACCTCCATTCTGTGACTTCACACACCTCTATTCCATGACTTCACACACCTACATTCGATGACTTCACACACCTCCATTGTTTGACTTCACACACCTCCATTTTCACTTCACACACCTCCATTCTGTGACTTCACACACCTCCATTTGTGACTTCACACACCTCCATTTGTGACTTCACACAGCACCTTTTTGACTTCACACACCTCCATTCTATGACTTTAGACACCTACATTCTGTGACTTCACACACCTCCGTTTTGACTTCACACACTTCCTTCTGTGACTTCACACACCTCCATTCTGTGACTTCACACACCTCTATTGTTGGACTTCACACACCTCCATTTTTTGACTTCACACACCTCCATTCCATGACTTCACACACCTCCATTCTATGAGTTCACACACATCCATTCTATGAGATCACACACCTCCAATTTGACTTCACACACCTCCATTCTATGAATTCACACGCCTTCATTCTTACTTCAGAAACATCCATTCTATGACTTCACACACCTTCATTCTATGACTTCACAAACCTCCATTCTGTGACTTCACACTCCTCCTTTCTGAGTTCACACACCTTCTTTCTGTGACTTCACACACCTCCATTCTATGACTTCATACCCGTTCATTCTGTGACTTCTCTGACCTCCATTCTGTGACTTCTCAACCTCCATTCTATGACTTCACCCACCTCCATTCTATGACTTCACACACCTCCATTCTCCGACTTCACACCCCTCCAATTTGACTTCACATACCTCCATTCTATGACTTCACAAACCTCCATTCACTGATTTCACTCACCTCCATTCTGTGACTTCACGAACCTACATTCTATGAATTCACACATCTCCATTCGATTACTTCACACACCTCCATTGTTTGACTTCACACACCTCCATTGTTTGACTTCACACACCTCCATTCTGTCTTCACACACCTCCATCCTATGACTTAACACATCCATTCTATGTCTTCACACACCTCCATTCTGTGACTTCACACACCTCCATTCTATGACTTCACATACCTCCATTGTGATTACACACACCTCCATTCTAAGTGTTCACACACCTCCATTCTGAATTCACACACCTCAGTTCTATGACTTCACACACCTCCATTCTGACTTCACACACCTCCATTCTGTGACTTCACACACCTCCATTCTATGATTTCATACCCGTCCATTCTGTGACTTCTCCCACCTCCATTCTGTGACTTCTCCCACGTCAATTCTATGACTTCACCCACCTCCATTCTATGACTTCACACACCTCCATTCTCCGACTTCACACCCCTCCAATTTGAATTCACATACCTCCATTCTATGACTTCACAAACCTCCATTCTCTGATTTCACACACCTCCATTCTGTGACTTCACAAACCTCCATTCTATGAATTCACACAACTCCATTTTGACTTCACACACCTCCACTATATGAATTCACACACCTGCCTTCGGTGACTTCACACTCCTCCATTCTATGACTTCACACATCTACATTCTATGAGTTCACACACCTTCATTCTATGACTTCAAACACTTCCATTCTATGATTTCACATACCTCCATTCTATGACTTCTCATACCGCCACTCTTTGACTTCACACACCTCCATTCTGTGACTTAACACACCTCCATTGTGACTTCACACACCTCCATTTCATGACTTCGCACACTTCCATTCTATGACTTCACACACCTCCATTCTATGACTTCACACACCTCCATTCTGTGACTTCACACACCTCCATTCTATGACTTCATACACCTCCATTTGGACTTCACACTCCTCGATTCTATGAGATCACACACCTTCGATCTAACTTCACACACCTCCATTCTATGACTTCACATACCTCCATTCTGACTTCACACAGCTCCATTCTGTGACTTCACAAACCCCAATTCTGTGACTTCACACACCTCTATTCTGAGTTCACACACCTCTATTCGGTGACTTCACACACCTCCATTCTGACTTCACACACCTCCATCCTATGACTTCACACACATCCATTTTATGTCTTCACACAGCTCCATTCTGTGACTTCACACACCTCCACACTGAGTTCACACACCTCCATTCTGTGACTTCACCCACCTCCATTCTATGATTTCAAACACCTCCATTCTATGACTTCACACACTTCCATTCTTTGACTTCACACACCTCCATTCTATGCCTTCAGACACCTCCATTCTATGATTTCACACCTCCATTTTGATTTCACACACCACCAATATATGACTTCAAAAACCTCAATTCAGTGACTTCACACACCTCAATTCTATGACTTCACACACCTCCATTCTGACTTCACACACCTACATTCTGTGACTTCACACACCTACATTCTGTGACTTCACACACCTCCGTTTTGACTTCACAAACTTCCATTCCATGACTTCACACACCTCCATTCTATGCGTTCACACACATCCATTGTATGAGTTCACACACCTCCAATTTGACTTCACAGACCTCCATTCTATGAATTCACACGCCTTCATTCTTACTTCAGAAACATCCATTCTATGACTTCACACAGCTCAATTCTATGACTTCACAAACCTCCATTCTGTGACTTCACACACCTCCATTCTGAGTTCTCACACCTTCATTCTGTGACTTCACACACCTTCATTCTATGACTTCATACACGTCCATTCTATGGCTTCTCCCACCTCCATTCTGTGACTTCTCCCACCTCCATTCTATGACTTCACCCACCTCCATTCTATGACTTCACACACCTTCATTCTCCGACTTCACACCCTTCCAATTTGAATTCACATACCTCCATTCTATGACTTCACAAACCTCCGTTCTCTGATTTCACACACCTCCATTCTGTGACTTCACAAACCTACATTCTATGAATTCACACATCTCCATTCTATGACTTCACAAGCCTCCATTATCTGATTTCACACACCTACATTTTGACTTTACACACCTCCACTATATGAATTCACACACCTCCCTTCGATGACTTCACACTCCTCCATTCTATGACTTCAGACATCTACATTCTATGAGTTCACACACCTTCATTCTATGACTTCAAACACTTCCATTCTATGATTTCACATACCTCCATTCTATGACTTCACATACCTCCACTCTTTGACTTCACACACCTTCATTCTGTGACTTAACACACCTCCATTGTGACTTCACACACCTCCATTTCATGACTTTGCACACTTCCATTCTATGACTTCACACACCTCCATTCTATGACTTCACACACCTCCATTCTGTGACTTCACACCTCCATTTTATGACTTCATACACCTCCATTTTCACTTCACACACCTCGATTCTATGAGTTCACACACCTCCGTTCTGACTTCACACACCTCCATTCTATGACTTCATATACCTCCATTCTGACTTCACACAGCTCCATTCTGTGACTTTACAAAACTCCATTCTATGATTTCACGCATCTCCATACTATGACTTCACACACCTCCATCTATGACTTCACACACATCCATTCTGAGTTCACACACCTGCATTCTGAGAATTCACACACATCCATTCTGACTTCACACGCCTCCATTGTATGACTTCACACACCTCCATTCTGTGACTTCGCACACCTCCATTCTATGACTTCACACACTTCCATTGTGACGTACCCACCTACATTCTATGAGTTCACACACCTCCGTTCTATGACTTCGCACACCTCCATTCTGACTTCACACAGCTCCGTTCTATGACTTCACAGACCTCGAATCTGTGACTTCACTCATCTCCACTCTAGGACTTCACACTTCTCCATTCTATGACTTCACACACCTCCATTCTATGACTTCACACACATCCATTCTGTCTTTAAACACCTCCATACTGTGACTTCACACACCTCCATTCTATGACTTCACACACCTCAATTCTATGACTTCACACACCTCCATTCTATGACTTCACACACCTCCATTCTGTGACTTCACAAACCTCCATTCTATGACTTCAAACACCTTCATTCTTACTTCACAAACTTCCATTCTGTGACTTCACACACCTCCATTCTGTGACCTCACAAACCTACATTCTGACTTCACACACCTCCATTCTGTGACTTCACACACCTCAATTCTGTGACTTCTCACACCTCCATTCTGTGACTTCACACCCCTCCATTCTATGATTTCACACATCTCCATTCTATTATTTCACACACCTCCATTTTGTGACTTCACACACCTCCATTCTGACTTCACACAACTCCATTCTGACTTCACACAGCTCCATTCTATGACTTCACACACCTCCATTCTGTGACTTCACACATCTCCATTCTATGACTTCACACACTTCCATTGTGATTTCAAGCAACTCCATTCTATGAGTTCACACACGTACATTCTGACTTCACACGTCTCAATTCTGTGACTTCACACACCTCCATTCTGACTTCACACAACTCCATTCTGTGACTTCAAACCCCTCCATTCTATGATTTCACACACCTCCATTCTATGAATTCACACACCTCCATTCTATGACTTCAGTCACCTCCATTCTGAATTCACACACCTCCATTCTGTCACTTCTCAAACCTCCATTCTGACTTCACACACCTCCATTCTATGACTTCCACACCTCCATTCTGTGACTTCACACACCACCATTCTATGACTTCACACACCTCCGTTGTGACTTCACACAACTCTATTGTTTGACTTCACACACCTCCATTCTTTGACTTCACACACCTCCATTCTATGACTTCACACACGTCCATTCTATGATTTCACACATGTACATTGTATGACTTCACACACCTCCATTCTGTGACTTCACACACTTCCATTCTGTGACTTCACACACCTCGATTCTCTGATTTCACAAACCTCCATTCTATAGCTTCACACACCTCCATTCTACGACTTCACACACCTCCAATTTATGACTTCACACACCTCCATTCTATGAATTCACATACCTAACTTTTGACTTCACACACCTCCATTCTATGAGGTCACACACCTGCATTGTGACTTCACACACCTCCATTCTGACCTCACACACCTCAGTCTGTGACATCTCATACCTCCATTCTATGATTGCACACACCTCCATTCTATGACTTTACACACCTCCTTTCTGACTTGACACACCTCCGTTCTGTGACTTCACACACCTCCAATCTGACTTCACACACCTCCATTTTATGACTTCACACACCTCCATTCTGTGACTTCACACACCACCATTTTGACTTCAAACACCTCTATTCTATGACTTCATACACCTCCATTCTATGACTTCATACACCAACATTCTATGACTTCACACACCTCCATTCTGTGACTTCACTCATGTCCGTACTGACTTCACACCTCCATTCTATGACTTCACACACCTCCATTCTATGACTTCACTCATCTCCTTTCTGTAATTTCACACACTTCCAATGTTTGACTTTACAAACCTTCCATTCCATGACTTTACACACCCCCATTCTATGACTTCACACACCTCCATTCTTTGACTTCACACACCTCCATTTTAACTTCACACACCTCCCTTCTGTGACTTCACACACCTCCATTTGTAACTTCACACAACACCATTTTGACTTCACACACCCCCATTCTGTGACTTCACACACCTCCATTCTGTGACTTCACAGACCTCCATTTTGACTTCACACACTTCCATTCTGTGACTTCACAACCTCCATTCTGTGACTTCACACACCTCCATTGTTTGACTTCACACACCTCCATTCTTTGACTTCACACACCTCAATTCCATGACTTCACACACCTCCATTCTATGACTTCACACACCTTCATTCTTACTTCAGAATCATCCATTCTATGACTTCACACACCTACATTCTATGATTTCCCAAACCCCCATTCTGTGACTTCAGACACCTCTATTCTGAGTTCACACACCTCCATTCGGTGAATTCACACATCTTCATTCTGACTTCACACACCTCCATTCTATGACTTCACACACATCTATTCTATGACTTTACACACCTCCATTCTGTGACTTCACACACGTCCACACTGAGTTCACACACCTCCATTCTGTGACTTCACCCACCTCCATTCTATGATTTCACACACCTCCATTCTCTTTCACACACTTCCATTCTGTGACTTCACACACCTCCATTCTATGACTTCAGACACCTCCATTCTATGACTTCACACCTCCATTTTGATTTCACACACCTCCAATATATGACTTCAAACACCTAAATTCTGTGACTTCACACACCACCATTCTGTGACTTCATCCACCTCCATTCTATGACTTCACACACCTCCCTACTCCGAGTACACACCCCTCCAATTTGACTTCACATACTTCCATTCTATGACTTCCCACACCTCCATTCTAACTTCACCCCTCCATTCTATGACTTCACACGCCTCCATTCTGTGACTTCACACCCCTGCATTCTATGACTTCACACACCTCCATTGTGATTACACACAGCTCCATTCTAAGTGTACACACACCTCCATTCTGAATTCACACACCTCAATTCTATGACTTCACACACCTCCATTCTGACTTCACACACCTCCATTGTGTGACTTCACACACCTCCATTCTATGATTTCACAGACCTCCATTGTATGACTTCACCCACCTCCACTCTATGACTTCACACACCTCCATTCTGAATTCACACACCTCCAATCTGTGACTTGACACACCTCCATTCTGACTACACACACCTCCATTCTGTCACTTCACACACCACCATTCTATGACTTCACACACCTCCATTGTGACTTCACACACCTCCATTCTATGCGTTCACACACCTGCATTGTGACTTCACACACCTCCATTCTATGACTTCACACACCTCCATTCTGTGACTTCACACACCTGCATTCTATGAATTCACACACCTCCATTGTGATTACACACACCTCCATTCTAAGTGTTCACACACCTCAATTCTGAATTCACACACCTCAATTCTGTGACTTCACACACCTCCATTCTGTGATTTCACAAACCTCCATTCTATGACTTCACACACCTCCATTCTCTGGCTTCACACACCTCCATTCTGACTTCACACAACTCCATTCTATGACTTCACACAACTCCATTCTGACTTCACAGAGCTCCATTCTGTGACATTACAAAACTCCATTCTATGATTTCACGCATCTCCATACTATGACTTCACACACCTCCATCTATGACTTCACGCACTTCCATTCTGAGTTCACACACCTGCATTCTGAGAATTCACGCACATCCATTCTAACTTCACACGCCTCCATTGTATTACTTCACACACCTCCAATCTATGACTTCACACATCTCCTATCTGTAACTTCACACACTTCCAATGTTTGACATTACAAACCTCCATTCCATGACTTCACACACCCCCATTCTATGACTTCACACACCTCCATTTGTGAATTCACACACCACAATTTTGACTTCACACACCTCCATTCTGTGACTTCACACACCTCCATTCTGTGACTTCACACACCTCCATTTTTACTTCACACACCTCCATTCCATGACTTCACACACCTCCATTCTATGCCTTCACATACCTTCATTCCTACTTCAGAAACATCCATTCTATGACTGCACACACCTCCATTCTATGACTTCACACACCTCCATTCTGAATTCACACAGCTCCATTCTATGACTTCACACACCTCCATTCTGTGACTTCACACACTTCCATTCTATGACTTCACACACCTTCATTCTTACTTCACAAACATCCATTCTATGACTTCACACGCATCCATTCTATGACTTCACACACCTCCATTCTGTGACTTCACACACCTCCATTCTATGTCTTCACACACCTCCATTGGGACTACACACACCTCCATTCTATGAGTTCACACACTTCCATTCTATCTTCACACACCTCCATTCTATGACTTCACACTCCGCCATTCTCACTTCACACTCCTCCATTCTGTGAATTCACAAAACTCCATTCTATCATTTCACACACCTCCATAGTATGACTTCACACACCTCCATCTATGACTTCACACACCTCCATTCTGAGTTCACACACCTCCCTTCTGTGACTTCACACACCTCCATTCTGACTTCACACACCAATGTATGACTTCACACTCCTCCATTCTGTGACTTCACACACCTGCATTCTGACTTCACACACCTCCATTCTATGACTTCACAGACCTCGTATCTTTGACTTCACTCACCTCTACTCTATGACTTCACACTGCTCCATTCTATGACTTCCCACACCTCCTTTCTATGACTTCACCCACCTCTATTCTATGACTTCACACCTCCATTCTGACTTCAGATACCTCCATTGTGTGACTTCACATACCTCCATTCTATGTCTTCACACACCTCCATTCTATGACTTCACACACCTTCATTCTTACGTCAGAAATATGCATTCTATGACCTCACACAACTCCATTCTATGACTTCACAAACCTCCATTCTGTGAAATCACACACCTCCATTCTATGTCTTCACACACCTCCATTGGGACTTCACACACCTCCATTCTATGAGTTCACACAACTCCATTCTGACTTCACACAACTCCATTCTATGACTTCACACACCTCCATTCTGACTTCACTGCGCTCCATTCTGTGACATTACAAAACTCCATTCTATGATTTCACGCATCTCCATACTATGACTTCACACACCTCCATCTATGACTTCACACACTTCCATTCTGAGTTCACACACCTGCATTCTGAGAATTCACGCACATCCATTCTAACTTCACACGCCTCTATTGTATGACTTCACACACCTCCATTCTATGATTTCACAGACCTCCATTCTATGACTTCACCCACCTCCACTCTATGAATTCACACATCTCCATTCTGAATTCACACACCTCCAATCTGTGACTTGACACACCTCCATTCTGACTTCACACACCTCCATTCTGTCACTTCACACACCACCATTCTATGACTTCACACACCTCCATTGTGACTTCACACACCTCCATTCTATGCGTTCACACACCTGCATTGTGACTTCACACACCTCCATTCTATGACTTCACACACCTCCATTCTGTGACTTCACACACCTGCATTCTATGACTTCACACACCTCCATTGTGATTACACACACCTCCATTCTAAGTGTTCACACACCTCAATTCTGAATTCACACACCTCAATTCTGTGACTTCACACACCTCCATTCTGTGATTTCACAAACCTCCATTCTATGACTTCACACACCTCCATTCTGTGGCTTCACACACCTCCATTCTGACTTCACACAACTCCATTCTGACTTCACAGAGCTCCATTCTGTGACATTACAAAACTCCATTCTATGATTTCACGCATCTCCATACTATGACTTCACACACCTCCATCTATGACTTCACACACTTCCATTCTGTGTTCACACACCTGCATTCTGAGAATTCACGCACATCCATTCTAACTTCACACGCCTCCATTGTATGACTTCACACACCTCCATTCTGTGACTTCACACACCTGCATTCTATGACTTCACACACCTTCATTGTGATTACACACACATCCATTCTAAGTGTTCACACACCTCAATTCTGAATTCACACACCTCCATTCTGTGACTTCACACACCTACATTCTGACTTCACACACCTCCATTCTGTGACTTCACACACCTCCATTCTATGATTTCACAGACCTCCATTCTATGACTTCACACACCTCCACTCTATGACTTCACACACCTCCATTCTGAATTCACACACCTCCAATCTGTGACTTCACACACCTCCATTCTGACTTCACACACCTCCATTCTGTCACTTCACTCACCACCATTCTATGACTTCACACAACTCCATTGTGACTTCACACACCTCCATTCTATGCGTTCACACACCTGCATTGTGACTTCACACACCTCCATTCTATGACTTCACACACCTCCAATCTGACTTCACACACCTCCATTCTGAGTTCACACACCTCAATTTTGTGACTTCACATACCTCCATTCTATGATTACACACATCTCCATTCTATGACTTCACACACCTCCATTCTATGACTTTACACACCTCCTTTCTGAGTTGACACACCTCCATTCTGTGACTTCACATACCTCCAATCTGACTTCACACACCTCCATTTTATGACTTCAAACACATCCATTCTGTGACTTCACACACCACCATTTTGACTTCACACACCTCCATTCTTTGACTTCATACACCTCCATTCTATGACTTCATACACCAACATTCTATGACCTCACACACCTCCTTTCTGTGACTTCACTCATGTCCATACTAACTTCACACACCTCCATTCTATGACTTCACACACCTCCAATCTATGACTTCACACATCTCCTATCTGTAACTTCACACACTTCCAATGTTTGACTTTACAAACCTCCATTCCATGACTTCACACACCCCCATTCTATGACTTCACACACCTCCATTTGTGAATTCACACCACAATTTTGACTTCACACACCTCCATTCTGTGACTTCACACACCTCCATTCTGTGACTTCACACACCTCCATTTTGACTTCACACACCTCCATTCTGTGACTTCACACGCCTCCATTCTTTGACATCACACACCTCCATTGTTTGACTTCACACACCTCCATTCTTGGACTTCACACACCTCCATTCCATGACTTTACACACCTCCATTCTATGAGTTCACACACCTCCATTCTTTGAGTTCACACACCTCCATTTTAACTTCACACACCTCCATTCTATGCCTTCACACACCTTCATTCCTACTTCAGAAACATCCATTCTATGACTGCACAAACCTCCATTCTATGACTTCACACACCTCCATTCTGAATCCACACAGCTCCATTCTATGACCTCACACACGTCCATTCTGTGACTTCACACACTTCCATTCTATGACTTCACACACCTTCATTCTTACTTCACAAACACCCATTCTATGACTTCACACGCATCCATTCTATGACTTCACATACCTCCATTCTGTGACTTCACACACCTCCATTCTATGTCTTCACACACCTCCATTGGGACTTCACACACCTCCATTCTATGAGTTCACACACCTCCATTCTAACTTCACACACCTCCATTCTATGACTTCACACTCCGCCATTCTGACTTCACACTCCTCCATTCTGTGAATTCACAAAACTCCATTCTATCATTTCACACACCTCCATAGTATGACTTCACACACCTCCATCTATGACTTCACACATCTCCATTCTGAGTTCACACACCTCCCTTCTGTGACTTCACACACCTCCATTCTGACTTCACACAACAATGTATGACTTCACACTCCTCCATTCTGTGACTTCACACACCTGCATTCTGACTTCACACACCTCCATTCTATGACTTCACAGACCTCGAATCTTTGACTTCACTCACCTCTACTCTATGACTTCACACTGCTCCATTCTATGACTTCCCACACCTCCTTTCTATGACTTCACCCACCTCTATTCTATGACTTCTCACCTCCATTCTGACTTCAGATACCTCCATTGTGTGACTTCACACACCTCCATTCTATGACTTCACACACCTTCATTCTTACTTCAGAAATATCCATTCTATGACCTCACACAACTCCATTCTATGACTTCACAAACCTCCATTCTGTGAAATCACACACCTCCATTCTGAGTTCACACAACTCCATTCGGTGACTTCACACACCTCCATTCTGACTTCACAAACCTCCGTTCTATGACTTCACACACTTCCATTCTATGACATCACACACCTCCATTCTGTGACTTCTCACACCTGCATTCTGAGTTCACACACCTCCATTCTGTGACTTCACACACCTCCATTCCGTGACTTCACACACCTCCTTTCTGTGACTTCACACACCTCCATTCTATGACTTCAAACACCTCCATTCTCTGATTTCACACACCTTCATTCTTACTTCTCACACCTCCATTGTATGACTTCACACACTTCTATTCTAGGACTTCACACACCTCCATTCTGTGACTTCACACACCTCCATTTTGAGTTCACACACCTCCATTCTGTGACTTCACACACCTCCATTCCCTGACTTCACACATCTCCATTCTGTGACTTCACACACCTCCATTCTATGACTTCACACACCTCCTTCTATGAGTTCACACAACTCCATTCTGTGAATTCACAAACCTCCATTCTATGACTTCACACACCTCCATTCTGTGACTTCACACACCTCCATTCTGACTTCACACACCTCCATTCTATGACTTCACACACCTCCATTCTGTGACTTCAAACACCTCCATTCTAGGACTTCACACACCTCCATTGTGACTTCACACAATTCCATTCTATGAGTTCACCCACCACCATTCTGACTTCACAAACCTCCATTCTATGACTTCACAGACTTCGAATCTGTGACTTCACTCACCTCCACTCTGTGACTTCACACTTCTCCATTCTATGACTTCCCACACCTCCTTTCTGTGACTTCAACCACCCCCATTCTATGACTTCACACACCTCCATTTTGACTTCACACACCTCCATTCTATGACTTCACACACCTTCACTCTTACTTCAGAAACATCCATTCTATGACTTCACAAACCTCCATTCTATGACTTCACACACCTCCATTCTATGACTTCACACACCTCCATTCTGTGACTTCACACACCTCCATTCTCTGTCTTCTCACACCTCCATTGTGACTTCACACACGTCCATTCTATGAGTTCACACACCTTCATTCTGACTTCACACAACTCCATTCTATGACTTCACACACCTCCATTCTGACTTCACAGAGCTCCATTCTGTGACATTACAAAACTCCATTCTATGATTTCACGCATCTCCATACTATGACTTCACACACCTCCAACTATGACTTCACACACTTCCATTCTGAGTTCACACACCTGCATTCTGAGAATTCACGCACATCCATTCTAACTTCACACGCCTCCATTGTATGACTTCACACACCTCCATTCTGTGACTTCACACACCTGCATTCTATGACTTCACACACCTCCATTGTGATTACACACACCTCCATTCTAAGTGTTCACACACCTCAATTCTGAATTCACACACCTCCATTCTGTGACTTCACACACCTCCATTCTGACTTCACACACCTCCATTCTGTGACTTCACACACCTCCATTCTATGATTTCACAGACCTCCATTCTATGACTTCACCCACCTCCACTCTATGACTTCACACACGTCCATTCTGAATTCACACACCTCCAATCTGTGACTTCACACACCTCCATTCTGACTTCACACACCTCCATTCTGTCACTTCACACACCTCCATTCTGTGACTTCACACATCTCCATTCTATGACTTCACACACTTCCATTGTGATTTCAAACACCTCCATTCTATGAGTTCACACACGTACATTCTGACTTCACACATCTCAATTCTGTGACTTCACACACCTCCATTCTGACTTCACACAACTCCATTCTGTGACTTCAAACCCCTCCATTCTATGATTTCACACACCTCCATTCTATGAATTCACACACCTCCATTCTATGACTTCAGTCACCTCCATTCTGAATTCACACACCTCCATTCTGTGACTTCTCAAACCTCCATTCTGACTTCACACACCTCCATTCTATGACTTCCACACCTTCATTCTGTGACTTCACACACCACCATTCTATGACTTCACACACCTCCGTTGTGACTTCACACAACTCTATTGTTTGACTTCACACACCTCCATTCTTTGACTTCACACACCTCCATTCTATGACTTCACACACGTCCATTCTATGATTTCACACATGTACATTGTATGACTTCACACACCTCCATTCTGTGACTTCACACACTTCCATTCTGTGACTTCACACACCTCGATTCTCTGATTTCACAAACCTCCATTCTATAGCTTCACACACCTCCATTCTACCCCTTCACACACCTCCAATTTATGACTTCACACACCTCCATTCTATGAATTCACATACCTACCTTTTGACTTCACACGCATCCATTCTATGAGGTCACAGACCTGCATTGTGACTTCACACACCTCCATTCTGACCTCACACACCTCAGTCTGTGACATCTCATACCTCCATTCTATGATTGCACACACCTCCATTCTATGACTTTACACACCTCCTTTCTGACTTGACACACCTCCGTTCTGTGACTTCACACACCTCCAATCTGACTTCACACACCTCCATTTTATGACTTCACACACCTCCATTCTGTGACTTCACACACCACCATTTTGACTTCAAACACCTCTATTCTATGACTTCATACACCTCCATTCTATGACTTCATACACCAACATTCTATGACTTCACACACCTCCATTCTGTGACTTCACTCATGTCCGTACTGACTTCACACCTCCATTCTATGACTTCACACACCTCCATTCTATGACTTCACACATCTCCTTTCTGTAATTTCACACACTTCCAATGTTTGACTTTACAAACCTTCCATTCCATGACTTTACACACCCCCATTCTATGACTTCACACACCTCCATTCTTTGACTTCACACACCTCCATTTTAACTTCACACACCTCCCTTCTGTGACTTCACACACCTCCATTTGTAACTTCACACAACACCATTTTGACTTCACACACCCCCATTCTGTGACTTCACACACCTCCATTCTGTGACTTCACAGACCTCCATTTTGACTTCACACACTTCCATTCTGTGACTTCACAACCTCCATTCTGTGACTTCACACACCTCCATTGTTTGACTTCACACACCTCCATTCTTTGACTTCACACACCTCAATTCCATGACTTCACACACCTCCATTCTATGACTTCACAGACCTTCATTCTTACTTCAGAATCATCCATTCTATGACTTCACACACCTACATTCTATGATTTCCCAAACCCCCATTCTGTGACTTCAGACACCTCTATTCTGAGTTCACACACCTCCATTCGGTGAATTCACACATCTGCATTCTGACTTCACACACCTCCATTCTATGACTTCACACACATCTATTCTATGACTTTACACACCTCCATTCTGTGACTTCACACACGTCCACACTGAGTTCACACACCTCCATTCTGTGACTTCACCCACCTCCATTCTATGATTTCACACACCTCCATTCTCTTTCACACACTTCCATTCTGTGACTTTACACACCTCCATTCTATGACTTCAGACACCTCCATTCTATGACTTCACACCTCCATTTTGATTTCACACACCTCCAATATATGACTTCAAACACCTAAATTCTGTGACTTCACACACCACCATTCTGTGACTTCATCCACCTCCATTCTATGACTTCACACACCTCCCTACTCCGAGTACACACCCCTCCAATTTGACTTCACATACTTCCATTCTATGACTTCCCACACCTCCATTCTAACTTCACCCCTCCATTCTATGACTTCACACGCCTCCATTCTGTGACTTCACACCCCTGCATTCTATGACTTCACACACCTCCATTGTGATTACACACAGCTCCATTCTAAGTGTCCACACACCTCCATTCTGAATTCACACACCTCAATTCTATGACTTCACACACCTCCATTCTGACTTCACACACCTCCATTCTGTGACTTCACACACCTCCATTCTATGATTTCACAGACCTCCATTGTATGACTTCACCCACCTCCACTCTATGACTTCACACACCTCCATTCTGAATTCACACACCTCCAATCTGTGACTTGACACACCTCCATTCTGACTACACACACCTCCATTCTGTCACTTCACACACCACCATTCTATGACTTCACACACCTCCATTGTGACTTCACACACCTCCATTCTATGCGTTCACACACCTGCATTGTGACTTCACACACCTCCATTCTATGACTTCACACACCTCCATTCTGTGACTTCACACACCTGCATTCTATGAATTCACACACCTCCATTGTGATTACACACACCTCCATTCTAAGTGTTCACACACCTCAATTCTGAATTCACACACCTCAATTCTGTGACTTCACACACCTCCATTCTGTGATTTCACAAACCTCCATTCTATGACTTCACACACCTCCATTCTCTGGCTTCACACACCTCCATTCTGACTTCACACAACTCCATTCTATGACTTCACACAACTCCATTCTGACTTCACAGAGCTCCATTCTGTGACATTACAAAACTCCATTCTATGATTTCACGCATCTCCATACTATGACTTCACACACCTCCATCTATGACTTCACGCACTTCCATTCTGAGTTCACACACCTGCATTCTGAGAATTCACGCACATCCATTCTAACTTCACACGCCTCCATTGTATTACTTCACACACCTCCAATCTATGACTTCACACATCTCCTATCTGTAACTTCACACACTTCCAATGTTTGACATTACAAACCTCCATTCCATGACTTCACACACCCCCATTCTATGACTTCACACACCTCCATTTGTGAATTCACACACCACAATTTTGTCTTCACACACCTCCATTCTGTGACTTCACACACCTCCATTCTGTGACTTCACACACCTCCATTTTGACTTCACACACCTCCATTCCATGACTTCACACACCTCCATTCTATGCCTTCACATACCTTCATTCCTACTTCAGAAACATCCATTCTATGACTGCACACACCTCCATTCTATGACTTCACACACCTCCATTCTGAATTCACACAGCTCCATTCTATGACTTCACACACCTCCATTCTATGACTTCACACACTTCCATTCTATGACTTCACTCACCTTCATTCTTACTTCACAAACATCCATTCTATGACTTTACACGCATCCATTCTATGACTTCACACACCTCCATTCTGTGACTTCACACACCTCCATTCTATGTCTTCACACACCTCCATTGGGACTACACACACCTCCATTCTATGAGTTCACACACTTCCATTCTATCTTCACACACCTCCATTCTATGACTTCACACTCCGCCATTCTCACTTCACACTCCTCCATTCTGTGAATTCACAAAACTCCATTCTATCATTTCACACACCTCCATAGTATGACTTCACACACCTCCATCTATGACTTCACACACCTCCATTCTGAGTTCACACACCTCCCTTCTGTGACTTCACACACCTCCATTCTGACTTCACACACCAATGTATGACTTCACACTCCTCCATTCTGTGACTTCACACACCTGCATTCTGACTTCACACACCTCCATTCTATGACTTCACAGACCTCGTATCTTTGACTTCACTCACCTCTACTCTATGACTTCACACTGCTCCATTCTATGACTTCCCACACCTCCTTTCTATGACTTCACCCACCTCTATTCTATGACTTCACACCTCCATTCTGACTTCAGATACCTCCATTGTGTGACTTCACATACCTCCATTCTATGTCTTCACACACCTCCATTCTATGACTTCACACACCTTCATTCTTACTTCAGAAATATCCATTCTATGACCTCACACAACTCCATTCTATGACTTCACAAACCTCCATTCTGTGAAATCACACACCTCCATTCTATGTCTTCACACACCTCCATTGGGACTTCACACACCTCCATTCTATGAGTTCACACAACTCCATTCTGACTTCACACAACTCCATTCTATGACTTCACACACCTCCATTCTGACTTCACTGAGCTCCATTCTGTGACATTACAAAACTCCATTCTATGATTTCACGCATCTCCATACTATGACTTCACACACCTCCATCTATGACTTCACACACTTCCATTCTGAGTTCACACACCTGCATTCTGAGAATTCACGCACATCCATTCTAACTTCACAGGCCTCCATTGTATGACTTCACACACCTCCATTCTATGATTTCACAGACCTCCATTCTATGACTTCACCCACCTCCACTCTATGAATTCACACATCTCCATTCTGAATTCACACACCTCCAATCTGTGACTTGACACACCTCCATTCTGACTTCACACACCTCCATTCTGTGACTTCACACACCTGCATTCTATGACTTCACACACCTCCATTGTGACTTCACACACCTCCATTCTATGCGTTCACACACCTGCATTGTGACTTCACACACCTCCATTCTGTGACTTCACACACCTGCATTCTATGACTTCACACACCTCCATTGTGATTACACACACCTCCATTCTAAGTGTTCACACACCTAAATTCTGAATTCACACACCTCAATTCTGTGACTTCACACACCTCCATTCTGTGATTTCACAAACCTCCATTCTATGACTTCACACACCTCCATTTTGTGGCTTCACACACCTCCATTCTGACTTCACACAACTCCATTCTGACTTCACAGAGCTCCATTCTGTGACATTACAAAACTCCATTCTATGATTTCACGCATCTCCATACTATGACTTCACACACCTCCATCTATGACTTCACACACTTCCATTCTGAGTTCACACACCTGCATTCTGAGAATTCACGCACATCCATTCTAACTTCACACGCCTCCATTGTATGACTTCACACACCTCCATTCTGTGACTTCACACACCTGCATTCTATGACTTCACACACCTTCATTGTGATTACACACACATCCTTTCTAAGTGTTCACACACCTCAATTCTGAATTCACACACCTCCATTCTGTGACTTCACACACCTACATTCTGACTTCACACACCTCCATTCTGTGACTTCACACACCTCCATTCTATGATTTCACAGACCTCCATTCTATGACTTCACCCACCTCCACTCTATGACTTCACACACCTCCATTCTGAATTCACACACCTCCAATCTGTGACTTCACACACCTCCATTCTGACTTCACACACCTCCATTCTGTCACTTCACACACCACCATTCTATGACTTCACACAACTCCATTGTGACTTCACACACCTCCATTCTATGCGTTCACATACCTGCATTGTGACTTCACACACCTCCATTCTATGACTTCACACACCTCCAATCTGACTTCACACACCTCCATTCTGAGTTCACACACCTCAATTTTGTGACTTCACATACCTCCATTCTATGATTACACACATCTCCATTCTATGACTTCACACACCTCCATTCTATGACTTTACACACCTCCTTTCTGAGTTGACACACCTCCATTCTGTGACTTCACATACCTCCAATCTGACTTCACACACCTCCATTTTATGACTTCAAACACATCCATTCTGTGACTTCACACACCACCATTTTGACTTCACACACCTCCATTCTTTGACTTCATACATCTCCATTCTATGACTTCATACACCAACATTCTATGACCTCACACACCTCCTTTCTGTGACTTCACTCATGTCCATGCTAACTTCACACACCTCCATTCTATGACTTCACACACCTCCAATCTATGACTTCACACATCTCCTATCTGTAACTTCACACACTTCCAATGTTTGACTTTACAAACCTCCATTCCATGACTTCACACACCTCCATTTGTGAATTCACACCACAATTTTGACTTCACACACCTCCATTCTGTGACTTCACACACCTCCATTCTGTGACTTCACACACCTCCATTTTGACTTCACACACCTCCATTCTGTGACTTCACACACCTCCATTCTTTGACATCACACACCTCCATTGTTTGACTTCACACACCTCCATTCTTGGACTTCACACACCTCCATTCCATGACATCACACACCTCCATTCTATGAGTTCACACACCTCCATTCTTTGAGTTCACACACCTCCATTTTAACTTCACACACCTCCATTCTATGCCTTCACACACCTTCATTCCTACTTCAGAAACATCCATTCTATGACTGCACAAACCTCCATTCTATGAATTCACACACCTCCATTCTGAATCCACACAGCTCCATTCTATGACTTCACACACCTCCATTCTGTGACTTCACACACTTCCATTCTATGACTTCACACACCTTCATTCTTACTTCACAAACACCCATTCTATGACTTCACAAGCATCCATTCTATGACTTCACACACCTCCATTCTGTGACTTCACACACCTCCATTCTATGTCTTCACACACCTCCATTGGGACTTCACACACCTCCATTCTATGAGTTCACACACCTACATTCTAACTTCACACACCTCCATTCTATGACTTCACACTCCGCCATTCTGACTTCACACTCCTCCATTCTGTGAATTCACAAAACTCCATTCTATCATTTCACACACCTCCATAGTATGACTTCACACACCTCCATCTATGACTTCACACACCTCCATTCTGAGGTCACACACCTCCCTTCTGTGACTTCACACACCTCCATTCTGACTTCACACAACAATGTATGACTTCACACTCCTCCATTCTGTGACTTCACACACCTGCATTCTGACTTCACACACCTCCATTCTATGACTTCACAGACCTCGAATCTTTGACTTCACTCACCTCTACTCTATGACTTCACACTGCTCCATTGTATGACTTCCCACACCTCCTTTCTATGACTTCACCCACCTCTATTCTATGACTTCACACCTACATTCTGACTTCAGATACCTCCATTGTGTGACTTCACATACCTCCATTCTATGTCTTCACACACCTCCATTCTATGACTTCACACACCTTCATTCTTACTTCAGAAATATCCATTCTATGACCTCACACAACTCCATTCTATGACTTCACAAACCTCCATTCTGTGAAACCACAAACCTCCATTCTGAGTTCACACAACTCCATTCGGTGACTTCACACACCTCCATTCTGACTTCACAAACCTCCGTTCTATGACTTCACACACTTCCATTCTATGACATCACACACATCCATTCTGTGACTTCTCACACCTCCATTCTGAGTTCACACACCTCCATTCTGTGACTTCACACACCTCCATTCCGTGACTTCACACACCTCCTTTCTATGACTTCACACACCTCCATTCTATGACTTCAAACACCTCCATTCTCTTATTTCACACACCTTCATTCTTGCTTCTCACACCTCCATTGTATGACTTCACACACTTCTATTCTAGGACTTCACACACCTCCATTCTGTGACTTCACACACCTCCATTTTGAGTTCACACACCTCCATTCTGTGACTTCACACACCTCCATTCCCTGACTTCACACATCTCCATTCTGTGACTTCACACACCTCCATTCTATGACTTCACACACCTCCTTCTATGAGTTCACACAACTCCATTCTGTGAATTCACAAACCTCCATTCTATGACTTCACACACCTCCATTCTGTGACTTCACACACCTCCATTCTGACTTCACACACCTCCATTCTATGACTTCACACACCTCCATTCTGTGACTTCAAACACCTCCATTCTAGGACTTCACACACCTCCATTGTGACTTCACACACTTCCATTCTATGAGTTCACCCACCACCATTCTGACTTCACAAACCTCCATTCTATGACTTCACAGACTTCGAATCTGTGACTTCACTCACCTCCACTCTATGACTTCACACTGCTCCATTCTATGACTTCCCACACCTTCTTTCTGTGACTTCAACCACCCCATTCTATGACTTCACACACCTCCATTTTGACTTCACACACCTCCATTCTATGACTTCACACACCTTCACTCTTACTTCAGAAACATCCATTCTATGACTTCACAAACCTCCATTCTATGACTTCACACACCTCCATTCTATGACTTCACACACCTCCATTCTGTGACTTCCCACACCTCCATTCTCTGTCTTCTCACACCTCCATTGTGACTTCACACACGTCCATTCTATGAGTTCACACACCTTCATTCTGACTTCACACAACTCCATTCTATGACTTCACACACCTTCATTCTGACTTCACACAACTCCATTCTATGACTTCACACACCTCCATTCTGACTTCACAGAGCTCCATTCTGTGACATTACAAAACTCCATTCTATGATTTCACGCATCTCCATACTATGACTTCACACACCTCCATCTATGACTTCACACTCTTCCATTCTGAGTTCACACACCTGCATTCTGAGAATTCACGCACATCCATTCTAACTTCACACGCCTCCATTGTATGACTTCACACACCTCCATTCTGTGACTTCACACACCTGCATTCTATGACTTCACACACCTCCATTGTGATTACACACACCTCCATTCTAAGTGTTCACACACCTCAATTCTGAATTCACACACCTCCATTCTGTGACTTCACACACCTCCATTCTGACTTCACACACCTCCATTCTGTGACTTCACACACCTCCATTCTATGATTTCACAGACCTCCATTCTATGACTTCACCCACCTCCACTCTATGACTTCACACACGTCCATTCTGACTTCACACACCTCCATTCTGTCACTTCACACACCATCATTCTATGACTTCACACACCTCCATTGTGACTTCACACACCTCCATTCTATGCCTTCACACACCTGCATTGTGACTTCACACACCTCCATTCTATGACTTCACACACCTCCATTCTGTGACTTCACACACCTGCATTCTATGACTTCACACACCTCCATTGTGATTACACACACCTCCATTCTAAGTGTTCACACACCTCAATTCTGAATTCACACACCTCAATTCTGTGACTTCACACACCTGCATTCTGTGATTTCACAAACCTCCATTCTATGACTTCACACACCTCCATTCTGTGGCTTCACACACCTCCATTCTGACTTCACACAACTCCATTCTGACTTCACAGAGCTCCATTCTGTGACATTACAAAACTCCATTCTATGATTTCACGCATCTCCATACTATGAGTTCACACACCTCCATCTATGACTTCACACACTTCCATTCTGAGTTCACACACCTGCATTCTGTGAATTCACGCACATCCATTCTAACTTCACACGCCTCCATTGTATGACTTCACACACCTCCATTCTGTGACGTCACACACCTGCATTCTATGACTTCACACACCTCCATTGTGATTACACACACCTCCATTCTAAGTGTTCACACACCTCAATTCTGAATTCACACGCCTCCATTGTATGACTTCACACACCTCCATTCTGACTTCACACACCTCCATTCTGTGACTTCACACACCTCCATTCTATGATTTCACAGACCTCCATTCTATGACTTCACCCACCTCCACTCTATGACTTCACACACGTCCAATCTGTGACTTCACACAGCTCCATTCTGACTTCACACACCTCCATTCTGTCACTTCACACACCATCATTCTATGACTTCACACACCTCCATTGTGACTTCACACACCTCCATTCTATGCGTTCACACACCTGCATTGTGACTTCACACACCTCCATTCTATGACTTCACACACCTCCAATCTGACTTCACACACCTCCATTCTGAGTTCACACACCTCAATTTTGTGACTTCACATACCTCCATTCTATGATTGCACACACCTCCATTCTATGACTTCACACACCTCCATTCTATGACTTTACACACCTCCTTTCTGGGTTGACACACCTCCATTCTGTGACTTCACATACCTCCAATCTGACTTCACACACCTCCATTTTATGACTTCAAACACATCCATTCTGTGACTTCACACACCACCATTTTGACTTCACACACCTCCATTCTTTGACTTCATACACCTCCATTCTATGACTTCATACACCAACATTCTATGACCTCACACACCTCCTTTCTGTGACTTCACTCATGTCCATACTAACTTCACACACCTCCATTCTGTGAGTTCACACACCTCCATTCTTTGAGTTCACACACCTCCATTTTAACTTCACACACCTCCATTCTATGCCTTCACACACCTTCATTCCTACTTCAGAAACATCCATTCTATGACTGCACACACCTCCATTCTATGACTTCACACACCTCCATTCTGAATTCACACAGCTCCATTCTATGACTTCACACACCTACATTCTGTGACTTCACACACTTCCATTCTATGACTTCACACACCTTCATTCTTACTTCACAAACATCCATTCTATGACTTCACACACATCCATTCTATGACTTCACACACCTCCATTCTGTGACTTCACACACCTCCATTCTATGTCTTCACACACCTCCATTGTGACTTCACACACCTCCATTCTATGACTTCACACACCTCCATTCTGTGGCTTCACACACCTCCATTCTGACTTCACACAACTCCATTCTATGACTTCACACAACTCCATTCTGACTTCACAGAGCTCCATTCTGTGAATTCACAAAAATCCATTCTATCATTTCACACACCTCCATAGTATGACTTCACACACCTCCATCTATGACTTCACACACCTCCATTCTGAGGTCACACACCTCCCTTCTGTGACTTCACACACCTCCATTCTGACTTCACACACCAATGTATGACTTCACACTCCTCCATTCTGTGACTTCACAAACTTCCATTGTGACGTCACACACCTCCTTTCTAAGAATTCACACACCTGCATTCTGACTTCACACACCTCCATTCTATGACTTCGCAGACCTCGAAACTTTGACTTCTCTCACCTCTACTCTACGACTTCACACTGCTCCATTCTATGACTTCCCACACCTCCTTTCTATGACTTCACCCACCTCTATTCTATGACTTCACACGTCCATTCTCACTTCAGATACCTCCATTGTGTGACTTCACACACCTCCATTCTATGACTTCACACACCTCCATTCTATGACTTCACACACCTTCATTCTTTCTTCAGAAATATCCATTCTATGACTTCACACACCTCCATTGTGACTTCACACACCTCCATTCTATGCGTTCACACACATGCATTGTGACTTCACACACCTCCATTCTATGACTTCACACACCTCCATTCTGTTACTTCACACACCTGCATTCTATGACTTCACACACCTCCATTGTGATTACACACACCTCCATTCTAAGTGTTCACACACCTCAATTCTGAATTCACACACCTCAATTCTGTGACTTCACACACCTCCATTGTGACTTCACACACGTCCATTCTATGAGTTCACACACCTCCATTCTGACTTCACACAACTCCATTCTATGACTTCACACACCTCCATTCTGACTTCACAGAGCTCCATTCTGTGACATTAAGAAACTCCATTCTATGATTTCACGCATCTCCACACTATGACTTCACACACCTCCATCTATGACTTCACACACTTCCATTCTGAGTTCACACACCTGCATTCTGAGAATTCACGCACATCCATTCTAACTTCACACGCCTCCATTGTATGACTTCACACACCTCCATTCTGTGACTTCACACACCTCCATTCTATGATTTCACAGACCTCCATTGTATGACTTCACCCACCTCCACTCTATGACTTCACACACGTCCATTCTGAATTCACACACCTCCAATCTGTGACTTCACACACCTCCATTCTGACTTCACACACGTCCATTCTGTCACTTCACACACCACCATTCTATGACTTCACACACCTCCATTGTGACTTCACACACCTCCATTCTTTGCGTTCACACACCTGCATTGTGACTTCACACACCTCCATTCTATGACTTCACACACCTCCAATCTGACTTCACACACCTACATTCTGAGTTCACACACCTCAATTTTGTGACTTCACATACCTCCATTCTATGATTGCACACACCTCCATTCTATGACTTCACACACCTCCATTCTATGACTTTACACACCTCCTTTCTGGGTTGACACACCTCCATTCTGTGACTTCACATACCTCCAATCTGACTTCACACACCTCCATTTTATGACTTCAAACACATCCATTCTGTGACTTCACACACCACCATTTTGACTTCACACACCTCCATTCTTTGACTTCATACACCTCCATTCTATGACTTCATACACCAACATTCTATGACCTCACACACTTCCTTTCTGTGACTTCACTCATGTCCATACTAACTTCACACACCTCCATTCTGTGAGTTCACACACCTCCATTCTTTGAGTTCACACACCTCCATTTTAACTTCACACACCTCCATTCTATGCCTTCACACACCTTCATTCCTACTTCAGAAACATCCATTCTATGACTGCACACACCTCCATTCTATGACTTCACACACCTCCATTCTGAATTCACACAGCTCCATTCTATGACTTCACACACCTCCATTCTGTGACTTCACACACTTCCATTCTATGACTTCACACACCTTCATTCTTACTTCACAAACATCCATTCTATGACTTCACACATATCCATTCTATGACTTCACACACCTCCATTCTGTGACTTCACACACCTCCATTCTATGTCTTCACACACCTCCATTGTGACTTCACACACCTCCATTCTATGACTTCACACACCTCCATTCTGTGGCTTCACACACCTCCATTCTGACTTCACACAACTCCATTCTATGACTTCACACAACTCCATTCTGACTTCACAGAGCTCCATTCTGTGAATTCACAAAACTCCATTCTATCATTTCACACACCTCCATAGTATGACTTCACACACCTCCATCTATGACTTCACACACCTCCATTCTGAGGTCACACACCTCCCTTCTGTGACTTCACACACCTCCATTCTGACTTCACACACCAATGTATGACTTCACACTCCTCCATTCTGTGACTTCACAAACTTCCATTGTGACGTCACACACCTCCTTTCTAAGAATTCACACACCTGCATTCTGACTTCACACACCTCCATTCTATGACTTCGCAGACCTCGAAACTTTGAATTCACTCACCTCTACTCTACGACTTCACACTGCTCCATTCTATGACTTCCCACACCTCCTTTCTATGACTTCACCCACCTCTATTCTATGACTTCACACCTCCATTCTCACTTCAGATACCTCCATTGTGTGACTTCACACACCTCCATTCTATGACTTCACACACCTCCATTCTATGACTTCACACACCTTCATTCTTTCTTCAGAAATATCCATTCTATGACCTCACACAACTCCATTCTATGATTTCACAAAACACCATTCTGTGAATTCACACACCTCCATTCTGAGTTCACACAACTCCATTAGGTGACTTCACACACCTCCATTCTGACTTCACAAACCTCCATTCTATGACTTCACAAACTTCCATTCTATGACTTGAAACACCTCCATTCTCTGATTTCACACACCTTCATTCTTACTTCACACACCTCCATTGTATGACTTCACACACTTCCATTCTAGGACTTCACACACCTCCATTCTGTGACTTCACACACCTCCATTCTGAGTTCACACACCTCCATTCTGTGACTTCACACACCTCCAATCCCTGACTTCACACATCTTCATTCTGTGACTTCACACACCTCCATTCTATGACTTCACACACCTCCTTCTATGAGTTCACACAACTCCATTCTGTGAATTCACAAACCTCCATTCTATGACTTCACACACCTCCATTCTGTGACTTCACACACCTCTATTCCATGACTTCACACACCTCCATTCGATGACTTCACACACCTCCATTGTTTGACTTCACACACCTCCATTTTGACTTCACACACCTCCATTCTGTGACTTCACACACCTCCATTTGTGACTTCACACACCAACTTTTTGACTTCACACACCTCCATTCTGTGACTTTAGACACCTACATTCTGTGACTTCACACACCTCCGTTTTGACTTCACACACTTCCATTCTGTGACTTCACACACCTCCATTCTGTGACTTCACACACCTCTATTGTTGGACTTCACACACCTCCAATTTGACTTCACACACCTCCATTCTATGAATTCACACGCCTTCATTCTTACTTCAGAAACATCCATTCTATGACTTCACACACCTTCATTCTGTGACTTCACACACCTCTATTGTTGGACTTCACACCCCTCCAATTTGACTTCACATACCTCCATTCTATGACTTCACAGACCTCCATTCTCTGATTTAACTCCCCTCCATTCTGTGACTTCACGAACCTACATTCTATGAATTCACACATCTCCATTCGATTACTTCACACACCTCCATTGTTTGACTTCACACACCTCCATTGTTTGACTTCACACACCTCCATTCTGACTTCACACACCTCCATCCTATGACTTAACACATCCATTCTATGTCTTCACACACCTCCATTGTGTGACTTCACACACCTCCATTCTATGACTTCACACACCTCCATTGTGATTACACACACCTCCATTCTAAGTGTTCACACACCTCCATTCTGAATTCACACACCTCAATTCTATGACTTCACACACCTCCATTCTGACTTCACACACCTCCATTCTGTGACTTCACACACCTCCATTCTATGATTTCATACCCGTCCATTCTGTGACTTCTCCCACCTCCATTCTGTGACTTCTCCCACCTCAATTCTATGACTTCACCCACCTCCATTCTATGACTTCACACACCTCCATTCTCCGACTTCACACCCCTCCAATTTGAATTCACATACCTCCATTCTATGACTTCACAAACCTCCATTCTCTGATTTCACACACCTCCATTCTGTGACTTCACAAACCTCCATTCTATGAATTCACACATCTCCATTCTATGACTTCACAAACCTACATTCTCTGCTTTCACACAACTCCATTTTGACTTCACACACCTCCACTATATGAATTCACACACCTGCCTTCGGTGACTTCACACTCCTCCATTCTATGACTTCACACATCTACATTCTATGAGTTCACACACCTTCATTCTATGACTTCAAACCCTCCCATTCTATGATTTCACATACCTCCATTCTATGACTTCACATACCGCCACTCTTTGACTTCACACACCTCCATTCTGTGACTTAACACACCTCCATTGTGACTCACACACCTCCATTTCATGACTTCGCACACTTCCATTCTTTGACTTCACACACCTCCATTCTATGACTTCACACACCTCCATTCTGTGACTTCACACACCTCCATTCTATGACTTCATACACCTCCATTTTGACTTCACACACCTCGATTCTATGAGATCACACACCTTCGTTCTAACTTCACACACCTCCATTCTATGACTTCACATACCTCCATTCTGACTTCACACAGCTCCATTCTGTGACTTCACAAACCCCAATTCTGTGACTTCACACACCTCTATTCTGAGTTCACACACCTCTATTCGGTGACTTCACACACCTCCATTCTGACTTCACGCACCTCCATCCTATGACTTCACACACATCCATTTTATGTCTTCACACAGCTCCATTCTGTGACTTCACACACCTCCACACTGAGTTCACACACCTCCATTCTGTGACTTCACCCAACTCCATTCTATGATTTCAAGCACCTCCATTCTATGAGTTCACACACTTCCATTCTTTGACTTCACACACCTCCATTCTATGCCTTCAGACACCTCCATTCTATGATTTCACACCTCCATTTTGATTTCACACACCTCCAATATATGACTTCAAAAACCTCAATTCAGTGACTTCACACACCACGATTCTATGACTTCACCCACCTCCATTCTATGACTTCACACACCTCCCTAATCCGACTTCACACCCCTACAATTTGAGTTCACATACTTCCATTCTATGACTTCCCACACCTCCATTCTGACTTCACCCCTCCATTTTATGACTTCACACACCTCCATTCTGTGACTTCACACACTTTCATTCTATGACTTCACACACCTCCATTGTGATTACACACACCTCCATTCTAAGTGTTCACACACATCCATTCTGAATTCACAAACCTCAATTCTATGACTTCACACACCTCCATTCTGACTTCACACACCTACATTCTGTGACTTCACACACCTCCGTTTTGACTTCACACACTTCCATTATGTGACTTCACACACCTCCATTCTATGACTTCACAAACCTCTATTGTTGGACTTCACACACCTCCATTCTTTGACTTCACACACCTCCATTCCATGACTTCACACACCTCCATTCTATGAGTTCACACACATCCATTGTATGAGTTCACACACCTCCAATTTGACTTCACACACCTCCATTCTATGAATTCACACGCCTTCATTCTTACTTCAGAAACATCCATTCTATGACTTCACACAGCTCAATTCTATGACTTCACAAACCTCCATTCTGTGACTTCACACACCTCCATTCTGAGTTCTCACACCTTCATTCTGTGACTTCACACACCTTCATTCTATGACTTCATACCCGTCCATTCTATGACTTCTCCCACCTCCATTCTGTGACTTCTCCCACCGCCATTCTATGACTTCACCCACCTCCATTCTATGACTTCACACACCTTCATTGTCCGACTTCACACCCCTCCAATTTGAATTCACATACCTCCATTCTATGACTTCACAAACCTCCGTTCTCTGATTTCACACACCTCCATTCTGTGACTTCACAAACCTACATTCTATGAATTCACACATCTCCATTCTATCAGTTCACAAGCCTCCATTCTCTGATTTCACACACCTACATTTTGACTTCCCACACCTCCACTATATGAATTCACACACCTCCCTTCGGTGACTTCACACTCCTCCATTCTATGACTTCAGACATCTACATTCTATGAGTTCACACACCTTCATTCTATGACTTCAAACACTTCCATTCTATGATTTCACATACCTCCATTCTATGACTTCACATACCTCCACTCTTTGACTTCACACACCTTCATTCTGTGACTTAACACACCTCCATTGTGACTTCACACACCTCCATTTCATGACTTCGCACACTTCCATTCTATGACTTCACACACCTCCATTCTATGACTTCACACACCTCCATTCTGTGACTTCACACCTCCATTTTATGACTTCATACACCTCCATTTTCACTTCACACACCTCGATTCTATGAGTTCACACACCTCCGTTCTGACTTCACACACCTCCATTCTATGACTTCATATACCTCCATTCTGACTTCACACAGCTCCATTCTGTGACTTTGAAAACTCCATTCTATGATTTCACGCATTTCCATACTATGACTTCACACACCTCCATCTATGACTTCACACACATCCATTCTGAGTTCACACACCTGCATTCTGAGAATTCACACACATCCATTCTGACTTCACACGCCTCCATTGTATGACTTCACACACCTCCATTCTGTGACTTCGCACACCTCCATTCTATGACTTCACACACTTCCATTGTGACGTACCCACCTACATTCTATGAGTTCACACACACCTCCGTCTATGACTTCGCACACCTCCATTCTGACTTCACACACCTCCGTTCTATGACTTCACAGACCTCGAATCTGTGACTTCACTCATCTCCACTCTAGGACTTCACACTTCTCCATTCTATGACTTCACACACCTCCATTCTATGACTTCACACACATCCATTCTGTCTTTACACACCTCCATACTGTGACTTCACACACCTCCATTCTATGACTTCACACACCTCAATTCTATGACTTCACACACCTCCATTCTATGACTTCACACACCTCCATTCTGTGACTTCACAAACCTCCATTCTATGACTTCAAACACCTTCATTCTTACTTCACAAACTTCCATTCTGTGACTTCACACACCTCCATTCTGTGACCTCACACACCTACATTCTGACTTCACACACCTCCATTCTATGATTTCACACATCTCCATTGTATTATTTCACACACCTCCATTCTTTGACTTCACACACCTCCATTCTATGACTTCACACACCTCCATTCTATGACTTCACACACCTCCATTCTGTGACTTCACACACCTCCATTCCATGACTTCACACACCTACCTTCTATGAGTTCACACACCTCCATTCTATGAGTTCACACACCTCCATTTTGACTTCACACACCTCCATTCTATGACTTCACACACCTCCATTCTGTGACTTCACAGACCTCCATTCTGTGACCACACACCTTTATTGTTTGACTACACACACCTCCATTCTGTGACTTCACACACCTCCATTGTGAGTTCACACACCTCCATTCTGTGACTTCACACACCTCCATTCTGTGACTTCACACACCTCCATTCTGTGACTTCACAAATCTCCGTTCTGTGGCTTCACACACCTCCATTCTGAGGTCACACACCTCCATTCTCTGACTTCACACACCTCCATTCTGTGACTTAACGCACCTCCATTCTATGACCTCACAGACCTCCATTCTGTGACTTCACACACCATTATTTTTTGACTTCACAGACCTCAATTCTGTGACTTCACACACCTCCATTGTGAGTTCACACAACTCCATTCTGTGACTTCACACACCTCCATTCTGAGACTTCACACACCTCCATTCTGTGACTTCACACACCTCCATTCTGTGACTTCACACACCTCGATTTTGACTTCACACACTTCCATTCTTTGACTTCACACACCTCCATTCTGTGACTTCACACACCACCATTGTTTGACTTCACACACCTACATTTTTGGACTTCACGCACCTCCATTCCATGACTTCACACATCTCCATTTTATGAGTTCATACACCTCCATTCTATGACTTCACACACCTTCATTCTACTTCAGAACCATCCATTC
The DNA here is from genome assembly GCA_024803745.1 of Megascapheus bottae. Lineage (NCBI taxonomy): Eukaryota > Metazoa > Chordata > Mammalia > Rodentia > Geomyidae > Megascapheus > Megascapheus bottae. The sequence continues at coordinate 164,081 of JANJXV010000999.1, read as the reverse complement.
TATGACTTGACACACCTCCATTCTATGACTTCCCAAACCTCCATTCTGTGACTTTACACACCTCCATTCTGAGTTCACACACCTCAATTCTGTGACTTCACACACCTACATTATGACTTCACACACCTGCATTCTGTGACTTCACACACCTCCATTCTATGACTTCACAACTCCATTCTGTGACTTCACACACCTCCATTCTGAGTTCACACACATCCATTCTTTGACTTCACACACCTCCAATCTCACTTCACACAGCTCCATTCTATGACTTCACACACCTCCATACTGTGACTTTACACACCTCCATTCTATGACTTCCCACATATCCATTGTGACTTCACACACCTCCATTCTATGAGTTCACACACCTCCATTCTGACTTCACACACCTCCATTCTGTGACTTCACACACTTCCATTCTTACTTCACACACCTCCATTCTATGACTTCACACAACTCCATTCTGACTTCACACACCTCCATTCTATGACTTCACACACCTCCATTCCATGACTTCACACACCTCCTTTCCATGACTTCACACACCTCAATTCTTTGACTTCACACACCTTTTTGTGACGCTACACACCATCTTTTTGACTTCACACACCTCCATTCTGTGATTTCACACATCTCCATTCTGTGACTTCACATACCTTTATTGTTTGACTTCACACACCTCCATTCTTTGACTTCACACACCTCCATTCCATGACTTCACACCCCTCCATTCTATGAGTTCACACTCCTCCATTCTATGAGTTCACACACCTCCATTTTGAGTTCACACACCTCCATTCTATGACTTCACACACCTTCATTCTTACTTCAGAAACATCCATTCTATGACTTCACACATCTCCATTCTATGACTTCACACACCTCCATTCTGTGACTTCACACACCTCCATTCCATGACTTCACACACCTCCATTCTTTGACTTCACACACCTCCATTCTATGAGTTCACACACCTCCATTTGTGACTACACACCACCTATTTGACTTCACACACCTCCATTCTGTGATTTCACACACCTCCATTCTGTGACTTCACACACCTCCATTCTATGACTTCACACACCTCCATTCTATGACTTCACACACCTCCATTCTGTGACTTCACAAATCTCCATTCTGTGACTTCACACACCTCCATTCTGTGACTTCACACACCTCCATTCCGTGACTTCACACACCTGCATTCGATGACTTCACACACCTCCATTCTTTGACTTCACACACCACCATTGTTTGACTTCACACACCTCCATTTTTGGACTTCACACACCTCCATTCCATGACTTCACACATCTCCATTTTATGTGTTCACACACCCCCATTTTGACTTCACACACCTCCATTCTATGACTTCACACACCTTCATTATACTTCAGAAACATCCATTCTATGACTTGACACACCTCCATTCTGAGTTCACACACCTCCAATCTTTGACTTCACACACCTCCATTCTATGAGTTCACACACCGCCATTTGTGACTCTACACACCACCTTTTTGACTACACACACCTCCATTCTGTGATTTCACACACCTCCATTCTGTGACTTCACACACCTTTATTGTTTGAATTCACACACCTCCATTCTTTGACTTCACACCCCTCCATTCTTTGACTTCACACACCTCCATTCCATGACTTCACACACTTCCATTCTATGAGTTCACACACCTCCATTGTATGAGTTCACACACCTCCATTTTGACTTCACACAACTCGATTCTGTGACTTCACACACCTCCATTCTGTGACTTCACACACCTCCATTCCATGACTTCACACACCTCCATTCGATGACTTCACACACCTCAATTCTTTGACTTCACACACCTCCATTCTATGACTTCACACCTCCATTCTGTGATTTCACACACCTCCATTCTGTGACTTCACACACCTTATTGTTTGACTTCACACACCTCCATTCTTTGATTCACACACCTCCATTCCATGACTTCACACACCTCCATTCTATGAGTTCACACACCTCCATTTTGACTTCACACAACTCGATTCTGTGACTTCACACACCTCCATTCTCTGACTTCACACACCTCCATTCTCTGACTTAACACACGTCCATTCTATGCCTTCACAGACCTCCATTCTGTGACTTCACGCACCTTTATTGTTTGACTTCACACACCTCCATTCTGTGACTACACACACCTCCATTGTGAGTTCACACACCTCCATTCTGTGAATTCACACACCTCCATTCTGTGACTTCACAAACATCAATTCTGTGACTTCACACACCTCCATTCTATGACTTCACACACCTACATTCTATGACTTCACACATCTCCATTCTGTGATTTCACACACATCCATTCTGTGACTTCACACACCTTTATTGTTTGACTTCACACACCTCCATTCTTTGACTTCACACACCTCCATTCCATGACTTCACACACCTACCTTCTATGAGTTCACACACCTCCATTCTATGAGTTCACACACCTCCATTTTGACTTCACACACCTCCATTCTATGACTTCACACACCTCCATTCTGTGACTTCACAGACCTCCATTCTGTGACCACACACCTTTATTGTTTGACTACACACTCCTCCATTCTGTGACTTCACACACCTCCATTGTGAGTTCACACACCTCCATTCTGTGACTTCACACACCTCCATTCTGTGACTTCACACACCTCCATTCTGTGACTTCACAAATCTCCGTTCTGTGACTTCACACACCTCCATTCTGAGTTCACACACCTCCATTCTCTGACTTCACACACCTCCATTCTGTGACTTAACGCACCTCCATTCTATGACCTCACAGACCTCCATTCTGTGACTTCACACACCATTATTTTTTGACTTCACAGACCTCCATTCTGTGACTTCACACACCTCCATTGTGAGTTCACACAACTCCATTCTGTGACTTCACACACCTCCATTCTGAGACTTCACACACCTCCATTCTGTGACTTCACACACCTCCATTCTGTGACTTCACACACCTCCATTTTGACTTCACACACTTCCATTCTTTGACTTCACACACCTCCATTCTGTGACTTCACACACCACCATTGTTTGACTTCACACACCTACATTTTTGGACTTCACGCACCTCCATTCCATGACTTCACACATCTCCATTTTATGAGTTCATACACCTCCATTCTATGACTTCACACACCTTCATTCTACTTCAGAACCATCCATTCTATGACTTGACACACCTCCATTCTATGACTTCACAAACCTCCATTCTGTGACTTTACACACCTCCATTCTGAGTTCACTCACCTCAATTCTGTGACTTCACACACCTACATTATGACTTCACACACCTGCATTCTGTGACTTCACACACCTCCATTCTATGACTTCACAACTCCATTCTGTGACTTCACACACCTCCATTCTGAGTTCATACACATCCATTCTTTGACTTCACACACCTCCAATCTCACTTCACACAGCTCCATTCTATGACTTCACACACCTCCATACTGTGACTTCACACACCTCCATTCTATGACTTCACACACATCCATTGTGACTTCACACACCTCCATTCTATGAGTTCACACACCTCCATTCTGACTTCACACACCTCCATTCTGTGACTTCACACACTTCCATTCTTACTTCACACACCTCCATTCTATGACTTCACACAACTCCATTCTGACTTCACACACCTCCATTCTATGACTTCACACACCTCCATTCCATGACTTCACACACCTCCTTTCCATGACTTCACACACCTCAATTCTTTGACTTCACACACCTTTTTGTGACGCTACACACCATCTTTTTGACTTCACACACCTCCATTCTGTGATTTCACACATCTCCATTCTGTGACTTCACATACCTTTATTGTTTGACTTCACACACCTCCATTCTTTGACTTCACACACCTCCATTCCATGACTTCACACCCCTCCATTCTATGAGTTCACACACCTCCATTCTATGAGTTCACACACCTCCATTTTGAGTTCACACACCTCCATTCTATGACTTCACACACCTTCATTCTTACTTCAGAAACATCCATTCTATGACTTCACACATCTCCATTCTATGACTTCACACACCTCCATTCTGTGACTTCACACACCTCCATTCCATGACTTCACACACCTCCATTCTTTGACTTCACACACCTCCATTCTATGAGTTCACACACCTCCATTTGTGACTACACACCACCTATTTGACTTCACACACCTCCATTCTGTGATTTCACACACCTCCATTCTGTGACTTCACACACCTCCATTCTATGACTTCACACACCTCCATTCTGTGACTTCACACACCTCCATTCTTTGACTTCACACACCTCCATTCTATGAGTTCACACACCTCCATTTGTGACTACACACCACCTATTTGACTTCACACACCTCCATTCTGTGATTTCACACACCTCCATTCTGTGACTTCACACACCTCCATTCTATGACTTCACACACCTCCATTCTATGACTTCACACACCTCCATTCTGTGACTTCACACATCTCCATTCTGTGACTTCACACACCTCCATTCTGTGACTTCACACACCTCCATTCCGTGACTTCACACACCTCCATTCGATGACTTCACACACCTCCATTCTTTGACTTCACACACCACCATTTTTTGACTTCACACACCTCCATTTTTGGACTTCACACACCTCCATTCCATGACTTCACACATCTCCATTTTATGTGTTCACACACCCCCATTTTGACTTCACACACCTCCATTCTGTGACTTCACACACCTTCATTATACTTCAGAAACATCCATTCTATGACTTGACACACCTCCATTCTGAGTTCACACACCTCCATTCTTTGACTTCACACACCTCCATTCTATGAGTTCACACACCGCCATTTGTGACTCTACACACCACCTTTTTGACTACACACACCTCCATTCTGTGATTTCACACACCTCCATTCTGTGACTTCACACACCTTTATTGTTTGACTTCACACACCTCCATTCTTTGACTTCACACCCCTCCATTCTTTGACTTCACACACCTCCATTCCATGACTTCACACACTTCCATTCTATGAGTTCACACACCTCCATTCTATGAGTTCACACACCTCCATTTTGACTTCACACAACTCGATTCTGTGACTTCACACACCTCCATTCTGTGACTTCACACACCTCCATTCCATGACTTCACACACCTCCATTCGATGACTTCACACACCTCAATTCTTTGACTTCACACACCTCCATTCTATGACTTCACACCTCCATTCTGTGATTTCACACACCTCCAGTCTGTGACTTCACACACCTTATTGTTTGACTTCACACACCTCCATTCTTTGATTCACACACCTCCATTCCATGACTTCACACACCTCCATTCTATGAGTTCACACACCTCCATTTTGACTTCACACAACTCGATTCTGTGACTTCACACACCTCCATTCTCTGACTTCACACACCTCCATTCTCTGACTTAACACACGTCCATTCTATGCCTTCACAGACCTCCATTCTGTGACTTCACGCACCTTTATTGTTTGACTTCACACACCTCCATTCTGTGACTACACACACCTCCATTGTGAGTTCACACACCTCCATTCTGTGAATTCACACACCTCCATTCTGTGACTTCACAAACATCAATTCTGTGACTTCACACACCTCCATTCTATGACTTCACACACCTACATTCTATGACTTCACACATCTCCATTCTGTGATTTCACACACATCCATTCTGTGACTTCACACACCTTTATTGTTTGACTTCACACACCTCCATTCTTTGACTTCACACACCTCCATTCCATGACTTCACACACCTACCTTCTATGAGTTCACACACCTCCATTCTATGAGTTCACACACCTCCATTTTGACTTCACACACCTCCATTCTATGACTTCACACACCTCCATTCTGTGACTTCACAGACCTCCATTCTGTGACCACACACCTTTATTGTTTGACTACACACTCCTCCATTCTGTGACTTCACACACCTCCATTGTGAGTTCACACACCTCCATTCTGTGACTTCACACACCTCCATTCTGTGACTTCACACACCTCCATTCTGTGACTTCACAAATCTCCGTTCTGTGACTTCACACACCTCCATTCTGAGTTCACACACCTCCATTCTCTGACTTCACACACCTCCATTCTGTGACTTAACGCACCTCCATTCTATGACCTCACAGACCTCCATTCTGTGACTTCACACACCATTATTTTTTGACTTCACAGACCTCCATTCTGTGACTTCACACACCTCCATTGTGAGTTCACACAACTCCATTGTGTGACTTCACACACCTCCATTCTGAGACTTCACACACCTCCATTCTGTGACTTCACACACCTCCATTCTGTGACTTCACACACCTCCATTTTGACTTCACACACTTCCATTCTTTGACTTCACACACCTCCATTCTGTGACTTCACACACCACCATTGTTTGACTTCACACACCTACATTTTTGGACTTCACGCACCTCCATTCCATGACTTCACACATCTCCATTTTATGAGTTCATACACCTCCATTCTATGACTTCACACACCTTCATTCTACTTCAGAAACATCCATTCTATGACTTGACACACCTCCATTCTATGACTTCACAAACCTCCATTCTGTGACTTTACACACCTCCATTCTGAGTTCACTCACCTCAATTCTGTGACTTCACACACCTACATTATGACTTCACACACCTGCATTCTGTGACTTCACACACCTCCATTCTATGACTTCACAACTCCATTCTGTGACTTCACACACCTCCATTCTGAGTTCATACACATCCATTCTTTGACTTCACACACCTCCAATCTCACTTCACACAGCTCCATTCTATGACTTCACACACCTCCATACTGTGACTTCACACACCTCCATTCTATGACTTCACACACATCCATTGTGACTTCACACACCTCCATTCTATGAGTTCACACACCTCCATTCTGACTTCACACACCTCCATTCTGTGACTTCACACACTTCCATTCTTACTTCACACACCTCCATTCTATGACTTCACACAACTCCATTCTGACTTCACACACCTCCATTCTATGACTTCACACACCTCCATTCCATGACTTCACACACCTCCTTTCCATGACTTCACACACCTCAATTCTTTGACTTCACACACCTTTTTGTGACGCTACACACCATCTTTTTGACTTCACACACCTCCATTCTGTGATTTCACACATCTCCATTCTGTGACTTCACATACCTTTATTGTTTGACTTCACACACCTCCATTCTTTGACTTCACACACCTCCATTCCATGACTTCACACCCCTCCATTCTATGAGTTCACACACCTCCATTCTATGAGTTCACACACCTCCATTTTGAGTTCACACACCTCCATTCTATGACTTCACACACCTTCATTCTTACTTCAGAAACATCCATTCTATGACTTCACACATCTCCATTCTATGACTTCACACACCTCCATTCTGTGACTTCACACACCTCCATTCCATGACTTCACACACCTCCATTCTTTGACTTCACACACCTCCATTCTATGAGTTCACACACCTCCATTTGTGACTACACACCACCTATTTGACTTCACACACCTCCATTCTGTGATTTCACACACCTCCATTCTGTGACTTCACACACCTCCATTCTATGACTTCACACACCTCCATTCTGTGACTTCACACACCTCCATTCTTTGACTTCACACACCTCCATTCTATGAGTTCACACACCTCCATTTGTGACTACACACCACCTATTTGACTTCACACACCTCCATTCTGTGATTTCACACACCTCCATTCTGTGACTTCACACACCTCCATTCTATGACTTCACACACCTCCATTCTATGACTTCACACACCTCCATTCTGTGACTTCACACATCTCCATTCTGTGACTTCACACACCTCCATTCTGTGACTTCACACACCTCCATTCCGTGACTTCACACACCTCCATTCGATGACTTCACACACCTCCATTCTTTGACTTCACACACCACCATTGTTTGACTTCACACACCTCCATTTTTGGACTTCACACACCTCCATTCCATGACTTCACACATCTCCATTTTATGTGTTCACACACCCCCATTTTGACTTCACACACCTCCATTCTATGACTTCACACACCTTCATTATACTTCAGAAACATCCATTCTATGACTTGACACACCTCCATTCTGAGTTCACACACCTCCATTCTTTGACTTCACACACCTCCATTCTATGAGTTAACACACCGCCATTTGTGACTCTACACACCACCTTTTTGACTACACACACCTCCATTCTGTGATTTCACACACCTCCATTCTGTGACTTCACACACCTTTATTGTTTGACTTCACACACCTCCATTCTTTGACTTCACACCCCTCCATTCTTTGACTTCACACACCTCCATTCCATGACTTCACACACTTCCATTCTATGAGTTCACACACCTCCATTCTATGAGTTCACACACCTCCATTTTGACTTCACACAACTCGATTCTGTGACTTCACACACCTCCATTCTGTGACTTCACACACCTCCATTCCATGACTTCACACACCTCCATTCGATGACTTCACACACCTCAATTCTTTGACTTCACACACCTCCATTCTATGACTTCACACCTCCATTCTGTGATTTCACACACCTCCAGTCTGTGACTTCACACACCTTATTGTTTGACTTCACACACCTCCATTCTTTGATTCACACACCTCCATTCCATGACTTCACACACCTCCATTCTATGAGTTCACACACCTCCATTTTGACTTCACACAACTCGATTCTGTGACTTCACACACCTCCATTCTCTGACTTCACACACCTCCATTCTCTGACTTAACACACGTCCATTCTATGCCTTCACAGACCTCCATTCTGTGACTTCACGCACCTTTATTGTTTGACTTCACACACCTCCATTCTGTGACTACACACACCTCCATTGTGAGTTCACACACCTCCATTCTGTGAATTCACACACCTCCATTCTGTGACTTCACAAACATCAATTCTGTGACTTCACACACCTCCATTCTATGACTTCACACACCTACATTCTATGACTTCACACATCTCCATTCTGTGATTTCACACACATCCATTCTGTGACTTCACACACCTTTATTGTTTGACTTCACACACCTCCATTCTTTGACTTCACACACCTCCATTCCATGACTTCACACACCTACCTTCTATGAGTTCACACACCTCCATTCTATGAGTTCACACACCTCCATTTTGACTTCACACACCTCCATTCTATGACTTCACACACCTCCATTCTGTGACTTCACAGACCTCCATTCTGTGACCACACACCTTTATTGTTTGACTACACACTCCTCCATTCTGTGACTTCACACACCTCCATTGTGAGTTCACACACCTCCATTCTGTGACTTCACACACCTCCATTCTGTGACTTCACACACCTCCATTCTGTGACTTCACAAATCTCCGTTCTGTGACTTCACACACCTCCATTCTGAGTTCACACACCTCCATTCTCTGACTTCACACACCTCCATTCTGTGACTTAACGCACCTCCATTCTATGACCTCACAGACCTCCATTCTGTGACTTCACACACCATTATTTTTTGACTTCACAGACCTCCATTCTGTGACTTCACACACCTCCATTGTGAGTTCACACAACTCCATTGTGTGACTTCACACACCTCCATTCTGAGACTTCACACACCTCCATTCTGTGACTTCACACACCTCCATTCTGTGACTTCACACACCTCCATTTTGACTTCACACACTTCCATTCTTTGACTTCACACACCTCCATTCTGTGACTTCACACACCACCATTGTTTGACTTCACACACCTACATTTTTGGACTTCACGCACCTCCATTCCATGACTTCACACATCTCCATTTTATGAGTTCATACACCTCCATTCTATGACTTCACACACCTTCATTCTACTTCAGAACCATCCATTCTATGACTTGACACACCTCCATTCTATGACTTCACAAACCTCCATTCTGTGACTTTACACACCTCCATTCTGAGTTCACTCACCTCAATTCTGTGACTTCACACACCTACATTATGACTTCACACACCTGCATTCTGTGACTTCACACACCTCCATTCTATGACTTCACAACTCCATTCTGTGACTTCACACACCTCCATTCTGAGTTCATACACATCCATTCTTTGACTTCACACACCTCCAATCTCACTTCACACAGCTCCATTCTATGACTTCACACACCTCCATACTGTGACTTCACACACCTCCATTCTATGACTTCACACACATCCATTGTGACTTCACACACCTCCATTCTATGAGTTCACACACCTCCATTCTGACTTCACACACCTCCATTCTGTGACTTCACACACTTCCATTCTTACTTCACACACCTCCATTCTATGACTTCACACAACTCCATTCTGACTTCACACACCTCCATTCTATGACTTCACACACCTCCATTCCATGACTTCACACACCTCCTTTCCATGACTTCACACACCTCAATTCTTTGACTTCACACACCTTTTTGTGACGCTACACACCATCTTTTTGACTTCACACACCTCCATTCTGTGATTTCACACATCTCCATTCTGTGACTTCACATACCTTTATTGTTTGACTTCACACACCTCCATTCTTTGACTTCACACACCTCCATTCCATGACTTCACACCCCTCCATTCTATGAGTTCACACACCTCCATTCTATGAGTTCACACACCTCCATTTTGAGTTCACACACCTCCATTCTATGACTTCACACACCTTCATTCTTACTTCAGAAACATCCATTCTATGACTTCACACATCTCCATTCTATGACTTCACACACCTCCATTCTGTGACTTCACACACCTCCATTCCATGACTTCACACACCTCCATTCTTTGACTTCACACACCTCCATTCTATGAGTTCACACACCTCCATTTGTGACTACACACCACCTATTTGACTTCACACACCTCCATTCTGTGATTTCACACACCTCCATTCTGTGACTTCACACACCTCCATTCTATGACTTCACACACCTCCATTCTGTGACTTCACACACCTCCATTCTTTGACTTCACACACCTCCATTCTATGAGTTCACACACCTCCATTTGTGACTACACACCACCTATTTGACTTCACACACCTCCATTCTGTGATTTCACACACCTCCATTCTGTGACTTCACACACCTCCATTCTATGACTTCACACACCTCCATTCTATGACTTCACACACCTCCATTCTGTGACTTCACACATCTCCATTCTGTGACTTCACACACCTCCATTCTGTGACTTCACACACCTCCATTCCGTGACTTCACACACCTCCATTCGATGACTTCACACACCTCCATTCTTTGACTTCACACACCACCATTGTTTGACTTCACACACCTCCATTTTTGGACTTCACACACCTCCATTCCATGACTTCACACATCTCCATTTTATGTGTTCACACACCCCCATTTTGACTTCACACACCTCCATTCTATGACTTCACACACCTTCATTATACTTCAGAAACATCCATTCTATGACTTGACACACCTCCATTCTGAGTTCACACACCTCCATTCTTTGACTTCACACACCTCCATTCTATGAGTTAACACACCGCCATTTGTGACTCTACACACCACCTTTTTGACTACACACACCTCCATTCTGTGATTTCACACACCTCCATTCTGTGACTTCACACACCTTTATTGTTTGACTTCACACACCTCCATTCTTTGACTTCACACCCCTCCATTCTTTGACTTCACACACCTCCATTCCATGACTTCACACACTTCCATTCTATGAGTTCACACACCTCCATTCTATGAGTTCACACACCTCCATTTTGACTTCACACAACTCGATTCTGTGACTTCACACACCTCCATTCTGTGACTTCACACACCTCCATTCCATGACTTCACACACCTCCATTCGATGACTTCACACACCTCAATTCTTTGACTTCACACACCTCCATTCTATGACTTCACACCTCCATTCTGTGATTTCACACACCTCCATTCTGTGACTTCACACACCTTATTGTTTGACTTCACACACCTCCATTCTTTGATTCACACACCTCCATTCCATGACTTCACACACCTCCATTCTATGAGTTCACACACCTCCATTTTGACTTCACACAACTCGATTCTGTGACTTCACACACCTCCATTCTCTGACTTCACACACCTCCATTCTCTGACTTAACACACGTCCATTCTATGCCTTCACAGACCTCCATTCTGTGACTTCACGCACCTTTATTGTTTGACTTCACACACCTCCATTCTGTGACTACACACACCTCCATTGTGAGTTCACACACCTCCATTCTGTGAATTCACACACCTCCATTCTGTGACTTCACAAACATCAATTCTGTGACTTCACACACCTCCATTCTATGACTTCACACACCTACATTCTATGACTTCACACATCTCCATTCTGTGATTTCACACACATCCATTCTGTGACTTCACACACCTTTATTGTTTGACTTCACACACCTCCATTCTTTGACTTCACACACCTCCATTCCATGACTTCACACACCTACCTTCTATGAGTTCACACACCTCCATTCTATGAGTTCACACACCTCCATTTTGACTTCACACACCTCCATTCTATGACTTCACACACCTCCATTCTGTGACTTCACAGACCTCCATTCTGTGACCACACACCTTTATTGTTTGACTACACACTCCTCCATTCTGTGACTTCACACACCTCCATTGTGAGTTCACACACCTCCATTCTGTGACTTCACACACCTCCATTCTGTGACTTCACACACCTCCATTCTGTGACTTCACAAATCTCCGTTCTGTGACTTCACACACCTCCATTCTGAGTTCACACACCTCCATTCTCTGACTTCACACACCTCCATTCTGTGACTTAACGCACCTCCATTCTATGACCTCACAGACCTCCATTCTGTGACTTCACACACCATTATTTTTTGACTTCACAGACCTCCATTCTGTGACTTCACACACCTCCATTGTGAGTTCACACAACTCCATTGTGTGACTTCACACACCTCCATTCTGAGACTTCACACACCTCCATTCTGTGACTTCACACACCTCCATTCTGTGACTTCACACACCTCCATTTTGACTTCACACACTTCCATTCTTTGACTTCACACACCTCCATTCTGTGACTTCACACACCACCATTGTTTGACTTCACACACCTACATTTTTGGACTTCACGCACCTCCATTCCATGACTTCACACATCTCCATTTTATGAGTTCATACACCTCCATTCTATGACTTCACACACCTTCATTCTACTTCAGAACCATCCATTCTATGACTTGACACACCTCCATTCTATGACTTCACAAACCTCCATTCTGTGACTTTACACACCTCCATTCTGAGTTCACTCACCTCAATTCTGTGACTTCACACACCTACATTATGACTTCACACACCTGCATTCTGTGACTTCACACACCTCCATTCTATGACTTCACAACTCCATTCTGTGACTTCACACACCTCCATTCTGAGTTCATACACATCCATTCTTTGACTTCACACACCTCCAATCTCACTTCACACAGCTCCATTCTATGACTTCACACACCTCCATACTGTGACTTCACACACCTCCATTCTATGACTTCACACACATCCATTGTGACTTCACACACCTCCATTCTATGAGTTCACACACCTCCATTCTGACTTCACACACCTCCATTCTGTGACTTCACACACTTCCATTCTTACTTCACACACCTCCATTCTATGACTTCACACAACTCCATTCTGACTTCACACACCTCCATTCTATGACTTCACACACCTCCATTCCATGACTTCACACACCTCCTTTCCATGACTTCACACACCTCAATTCTTTGACTTCACACACCTTTTTGTGACGCTACACACCATCTTTTTGACTTCACACACCTCCATTCTGTGATTTCACACATCTCCATTCTGTGACTTCACATACCTTTATTGTTTGACTTCACACACCTCCATTCTTTGACTTCACACACCTCCATTCCATGACTTCACACCCCTCCATTCTATGAGTTCACACACCTCCATTCTATGAGTTCACACACCTCCATTTTGAGTTCACACACCTCCATTCTATGACTTCACACACCTTCATTCTTACTTCAGAAACATCCATTCTATGACTTCACACATCTCCATTCTATGACTTCACACACCTCCATTCTGTGACTTCACACACCTCCATTCCATGACTTCACACCCCTCCATTCTTTGACTTCACACACCTCCATTCTATGAGTTCACACACCTCCATTTGTGACTACACACCACCTATTTGACTTCACACACCTCCATTCTGTGATTTCACACACCTCCATTCTGTGACTTCACACACCTCCATTCTATGACTTCACACACCTCCATTCTGTGACTTCACACACCTCCATTCTTTGACTTCACACACCTCCATTCTATGAGTTCACACACCTCCATTTGTGACTACACACCACCTATTTGACTTCACACACCTCCATTCTGTGATTTCACACACCTCCATTCTGTGACTTCACACACCTCCATTCTATGACTTCACACACCTCCATTCTGTGACTTCACACACCTCCATTCTGTGACTTCACACATCTCCATTCTGTGACTTCACACACCTCCATTCTGTGACTTCACACACCTCCATTCCGTGACTTCACACACCTGCATTCGATGACTTCACACACCTCCATTCTTTGACTTCACACACCACCATTGTTTGACTTCACACACCTCCATTTTTGGACTTCACACACCTCCATTCCATGACTTCACACATCTCCATTTTATGTGTTCACACACCCCCACTTTGACTTCACACACCTCCATTCTATGACTTCACACACCTTCATTATACTTCAGAAACATCCATTCTATGACTTGACACACCTCCATTCTGAGTTCACACACCTCCATTCTTTGACTTCACACACCTCCATTCTATGAGTTAACACACCGCCATTTGTGACTCTACACACCACCTTTTTGACTACACACACCTCCATTCTGTGATTTCACACACCTCCATTCTGTGACTTCACACACCTTTATTGTTTGACTTCACACACCTCCATTCTTTGACTTCACACCCCTCCATTCTTTGACTTCACACACCTCCATTCCATGACTTCACACACTTCCATTCTATGAGTTCACACACCTCCATTCTATGAGTTCACACACCTCCATTTTGACTTCACACAACTCGATTCTGTGACTTCACACACCTCCATTCTGTGACTTCACACACCTCCATTCCATGACTTCACACACCTCCATTCGATGACTTCACACACCTCAATTCTTTGACTTCACACACCTCCATTCTATGACTTCACACCTCCATTCTGTGATTTCACACACCTCCATTCTGTGACTTCACACACCTTATTGTTTGACTTCACACACCTCCATTCTTGATTCACACACCTCCATTCCATGACTTCACACACCTCCATTCTATGAGTTCACACACCTCCATTTTGACTTCACACAACTCGATTCTGTGACTTCACACACCTCCATTCTCTGACTTCACACACCTCCATTCTCTGACTTAACACACGTCCATTCTATGCCTTCACAGACCTCCATTCTGTGACTTCACGCACCTTTATTGTTTGACTTCACACACCTCCATTCTGTGACTACACACACCTCCATTGTGAGTTCACACACCTCCATTCTGTGAATTCACACACCTCCATTCTGTGACTTCACAAACATCAATTCTGTGACTTCACACACCTCCATTCTATGACTTCACACCCCTACATTCTATGACTTCACACATCTCCATTCTGTGATTTCACACACATCCATTCTGTGACTTCACACACCTTTATTGTTTGACTTCACACACCTCCATTCTTTGACTTCACACACCTCCATTCCATGACTTCACACACCTACCTTCTATGAGTTCACACACCTCCATTCTATGAGTTCACACACCTCCATTTTGACTTCACACACCTCCATTCTATGACTTCACACACCTCCATTCTGTGACTTCACAGACCTCCATTCTGTGACCACACACCTTTATTGTTTGACTACACACTCCTCCATTCTGTGACTTCACACACCTCCATTGTGAGTTCACACACCTCCATTCTGTGACTTCACACACCTCCATTCTGTGACTTCACACACCTCCATTCTGTGACTTCACAAATCTCCGTTCTGTGACTTCACACACCTCCATTCTGAGTTCACACACCTCCATTCTCTGACTTCACACACCTCCATTCTGTGACTTAACGCACCTCCATTCTATGACCTCACAGACCTCCATTCTGTGACTTCACACACCATTATTTTTTGACTTCACAGACCTCCATTCTGTGACTTCACACACCTCCATTGTGAGTTCACACAACTCCATTGTGTGACTTCACACACCTCCATTCTGAGACTTCACACACCTCCATTCTGTGACTTCACACACCTCCATTCTGTGACTTCACACACCTCCATTTTGACTTCACACACTTCCATTCTTTGACTTCACACACCTCCATTCTGTGACTTCACACACCACCATTGTTTGACTTCACACACCTACATTTTTGGACTTCACGCACCTCCATTCCATGACTTCACACATCTCCATTTTATGAGTTCATACACCTCCATTCTATGACTTCACACACCTTCATTCTACTTCAGAACCATCCATTCTATGACTTGACACACCTCCATTCTATGACTTCACAAACCTCCATTCTGTGACTTTACACACCTCCATTCTGAGTTCACTCACCTCAATTCTGTGACTTCACACACCTACATTATGACTTCACACACCTGCATTCTGTGACTTCACACACCTCCATTCTATGACTTCACAACTCCATTCTGTGACTTCACACACCTCCATTCTGAGTTCATACACATCCATTCTTTGACTTCACACACCTCCAATCTCACTTCACACAGCTCCATTCTATGACTTCACACACCTCCATACTGTGACTTCACACACCTCCATTCTATGACTTCACACACATCCATTGTGACTTCACACACCTCCATTCTATGAGTTCACACACCTCCATTCTGACTTCACACACCTCCATTCTGTGACTTCACACACTTCCATTCTTACTTCACACACCTCCATTCTATGACTTCACACAACTCCATTCTGACTTCACACACCTCCATTCTATGACTTCACACACCTCCATTCCATGACTTCACACACCTCCTTTCCATGACTTCACACACCTCAATTCTTTGACTTCACACACCTTTTTGTGACGCTACACACCATCTTTTTGACTTCACACACCTCCATTCTGTGATTTCACACATCTCCATTCTGTGACTTCACATACCTTTATTGTTTGACTTCACACACCTCCATTCTTTGACTTCACACACCTCCATTCCATGACTTCACACCCCTCCATTCTATGAGTTCACACACCTCCATTCTATGAGTTCACACACCTCCATTTTGAGTTCACACACCTCATTCTATGACTTCACACACCTTCATTCTTACTTCAGAAACATCCATTCTATGACTTCACACATCTCCATTCTATGACTTCACACACCTCCATTCTGTGACTTCACACACCTCCATTCCATGACTTCACACACCTCCATTCTTTGACTTCACACACCTCCATTCTATGAGTTCACACACCTCCATTTGTGACTACACACCACCTATTTGACTTCACACACCTCCATTCTGTGATTTCACACACCTCCATTCTGTGACTTCACACACCTCCATTCTATGACTTCACACACCTCCATTCTGTGACTTCACACACCTCCATTCTTTGACTTCACACACCTCCATTCTATGAGTTCACACACCTCCATTTGTGACTACACACCACCTATTTGACTTCACACACCTCCATTCTGTGATTTCACACACCTCCATTCTGTGACTTCACACACCTCCATTCTATGACTTCACACACCTCCATTCTATGACTTCACACACCTCCATTCTGTGACTTCACACATCTCCATTCTGTGACTTCACACACCTCCATTCTGTGACTTCACACACCTCCCATTCCGTGACTTCACACACCTCCATTCGATGACTTCACACACCTCCATTCTTTGACTTCACACACCACCATTGTTTGACTTCACACACCTCCATTTTTGGACTTCACACACCTCCATTCCATGACTTCACACATCTCCATTTTATGTGTTCACACACCCCCATTTTGACTTCACACACCTCCATTCTATGACTTCACACACCTTCATTATACTTCAGAAACATCCATTCTATGACTTGACACACCTCCATTCTGAGTTCACACACCTCCATTCTTTGACTTCACACACCTCCATTCTATGAGTTAACACACCGCCATTTGTGACTCTACACACCACCTTTTTGACTACACACACCTCCATTCTGTGATTTCACACACCTCCATTCTGTGACTTCACACACCTTTATTGTTTGACTTCACACACCTCCATTCTTTGACTTCACACCCCTCCATTCTTTGACTTCACACACCTCCATTCCATGACTTCACACACTTCCATTCTATGAGTTCACACACCTCCATTCTATGAGTTCACACACCTCCATTTTGACTTCACACAACTCGATTCTGTGACTTCACACACCTCCATTCTGTGACTTCACACACCTCCATTCCATGACTTCACACACCTCCATTCGATGACTTCACACACCTCAATTCTTTGACTTCACACACCTCCATTCTATGACTTCACACCTCCATTCTGTGATTTCACACACCTCCATTCTGTGACTTCACACACCTTATTGTTTGACTTCACACACCTCCATTCTTTGATTCACACACCTCCATTCCATGACTTCACACACCTCCATTCTATGAGTTCACACACCTCCATTTTGACTTCACACAACTCGATTCTGTGACTTCACACACCTCCATTCTCTGACTTCACACACCTCCATTCTCTGACTTAACACACGTCCATTCTATGCCTTCACAGACCTCCATTCTGTGACTTCACGCACCTTTATTGTTTGACTTCACACACCTCCATTCTGTGACTACACACACCTCCATTGTGAGTTCACACACCTCCATTCTGTGAATTCACACACCTCCATTCTGTGACTTCACAAACATCAATTCTGTGACTTCACACACCTCCATTCTATGACTTCACACACCTACATTCTATGACTTCACACATCTCCATTCTGTGATTTCACACACATCCATTCTGTGACTTCACACACCTTTATTGTTTGACTTCACACACCTCCATTCTTTGACTTCACACACCTCCATTCCATGACTTCACACACCTACCTTCTATGAGTTCACACACCTCCATTCTATGAGTTCACACACCTCCATTTTGACTTCACACACCTCCATTCTATGACTTCACACACCTCCATTCTGTGACTTCACAGACCTCCATTCTGTGACCACACACCTTTATTGTTTGACTACACACTCCTCCATTCTGTGACTTCACACACCTCCATTGTGAGTTCACACACCTCCATTCTGTGACTTCACACACCTCCATTCTGTGACTTCACACACCTCCATTCTGTGACTTAACGCACCTCCATTCTATGACCTCACAGACCTCCATTCTGTGACTTCACACACCATTATTTTTTGACTTCACAGACCTCCATTCTGTGACTTCACACACCTCCATTGTGAGTTCACACAACTCCATTGTGTGACTTCACACACCTCCATTCTGAGACTTCACACACCTCCATTCTGTGACTTCACACACCTCCATTCTGTGACTTCACACACCTCCATTTTGACTTCACACACTTCCATTCTTTGACTTCACACACCTCCATTCTGTGACTTCACACACCACCATTGTTTGACTTCACACACCTACATTTTTGGACTTCACGCACCTCCATTCCATGACTTCACACATCTCCATTTTATGAGTTCATACACCTCCATTCTATGACTTCACACACCTTCATTCTACTTCAGAACCATCCATTCTATGACTTGACACACCTCCATTCTATGACTTCCCAAACCTCCATTCTGTGACTTTACACACCTCCATTCTGAGTTCACACACCTCAATTCTGTGACTTCACACACCTACATTATGACTTCACACACCTGCATTCTGTGACTTCACACACCTCCATTCTATGACTTCACAACTCCATTCTGTGACTTCACACACCTCCATTCTGAGTTCACACACATCCATTCTTTGACTTCACACACCTCCAATCTCACTTCACACAGCTCCATTCTATGACTTCACACACCTCCATACTGTGACTTCACACACCTCCATTCTATGACTTCCCACACATCCATTGTGACTTCACACACCTCCATTCTATGAGTTCACACACCTCCATTCTGACTTCACACACCTCCATTCTGTGACTTCACACACTTCCATTCTTACTTCACACACCTCCATTCTATGACTTCACACAACTCCATTCTGACTTCACACACCTCCATTCTATGACTTCACACACCTCCATTCCATGACTTCACACACCTCCTTTCCATGACTTCACACACCTCAATTCTTTGACTTCACACACCTTTTTGTGACGCTACACACCATCTTTTTGACTTCACACACCTCCATTCTGTGATTTCACACATGTCCATTCTGTGACTTCACATACCTTTATTGTTTGACTTCACACACCTCCATTCTTTGACTTCACACACCTCCATTCCATGACTTCACACCCCTCCATTCTATGAGTTCACACACCTCCATTCTATGAGTTCACACACCTCCATTTTGAGTTCACACACCTCCATTCTATGACTTCACACACCTTCATTCTTACTTCAGAAACATCCATTCTATGACTTCACACATCTCCATTCTATGACTTCACACACCTCCATTCTGTGACTTCACACACCTCCATTCCATGACTTCACACACCTCCATTCTTTGACTTCACACACCTCCATTCTATGAGTTCACACACCTCCATTTGTGACTACACACCACCTATTTGACTTCACACACCTCCATTCTGTGATTTCACACACCTCCATTCTGTGACTTCACACACCTCCATTCTATGACTTCACACACCTCCATTCTGTGACTTCACACACCTCCATTCTGTGACTTCACACATCTCCATTCTGTGACTTCACACACCTCCATTCTGTGACTTCACACACCTCCATTCCGTGACTTCACACACCTCCATTCGATGACTTCACACACCTCCATTCTTTGACTTCACACACCACCATTGTTTGACTTCACACACCTCCATTTTTGGACTTCACACACCTCCATTCCATGACTTCACACATCTCCATTTTATGTGTTCACACACCCCCATTTTGACTTCACACACCTCCATTCTATGACTTCACACACCTTCATTATACTTCAGAAACATCCATTCTATGACTTGACACACCTCAAATCTATGACTTCACAAACCTCCATTCTGTGACTTCACACACCTCCATTATGACTTCACACACCTCCATTCTATGACTTCACACCTCCATTCTGTGATTTCACACACCTCCATTCTGTGACTTCACACACCTTATTGTTTGACTTCACACACCTCCATTCTTTGATTCACACACCTCCATTCCATGACTTCACACACCTCCATTCTATGAGTTCACACACCTCCATTTTGACTTCACACAACTCGATTCTGTGACTTCACACACCTCCATTCTCTGACTTCACACACCTCCATTCTCTGACTTAACACACGTCCATTCTATGCCTTCACAGACCTCCATTCTGTGACTTCACGCACCTTTATTGTTTGACTTCACACACCTCCATTCTGTGACTACACACACCTCCATTGTGAGTTCACACACCTCCATTCTGTGAATTCACACACCTCCATTCTGTGACTTCACAAACATCAATTCTGTGACTTCACACACCTCCATTCTATGACTTCACACACCTACATTCTATGACTTCACACATCTCCATTCTGTGATTTCGCACACATCCATTCTGTGACTTCACACACCTTTATTGTTTGACTTCACACACCTCCATTCTTTGACTTCACACACCTCCATTCCATGACTTCACACACCTACCTTCTATGAGTTCACACACCTCCAGTCTATGAGTTCACACACCTCCATTTTGACTTCACACACCTCCATTCTATGACTTCACACACCTCCATTCTGTGACTTCACAGACCTCCATTCTGTGACCACACACCTTTATTGTTTGACTACACACACCTCCATTCTGTGACTTCACACACCTCCATTGTGTGTTCACACACCTCCATTCTGTGACTTCACACACCTCCATTCTGTGACTTCACACACCTCCATTCTGTGACTTCACAAATCTCCGTTCTGTGACTTCACACACCTCCATTCTGAGTTCACACACCTCCATTCTCTGACTTCACACACCTCCATTCTGTGACTTAACGCACCTCCATTCTATGACCTCACAGACCTCCATTCTGTGACTTCACACACCATTATTTTTTGACTTCACAGACCTCCATTCTGTGACTTCACACACCTCCATTGTGAGTTCACACAACTCCATTCTGTGACTTCACACAAATCCATTCTGAGACTTCACACACCTCCATTCTGTGACTTCACACACCTCCATTCTGTGACTTCACACACCACCATTTTGACTTCACACACTTCCATTCTTTGACTTCACACACCTCCATTCTGTGACTTCACACACCAACATTGTTTGACTTCACACACCTACATTTTTGGACTTCATGCACCTCCATTCCATGACTTCACACATCTCCATTTTATGAGTTCATACACCTCCATTCTATGACTTCACACACCTTCATTCTACTTCAGAACCATCCATTCTATGACTTGACACACCTCCATTCTATGACTTCACAAACCTCCATTCTGTGACTTTACACACCTCCATTCTGAGTTCACACACCTCAATTCTGTGACTTCACACACCTACATTTTGACTTCACACACCTGCATTCTGTGACTTCACACACCTCCATTCTATGACTTCACAACTCCATTCTGTGACTTCACACACCTCCATTCTGAGTTCACACACATCCATTCTTTGACTTCACACACCTCCAATCTCACTTCACACAGCTCCATTCTATGACTTCACACACCTCCATACTGTGACTTCACACACCTCCATTCTATGACTTCACACACATCCATTGTGACTTCACACACCTCCATTCTATGAGTTCACACACCTCCATTCTGACTTCACACACCTCCATTCTGTGACTTCACACACTTCCATTCTTACTTCACACACCTCCATTCTATGACTTCACACAACTCCATTCTGACTTCACACACCTCCATTCTATGACTTCACACACCTCCATTCCATGACTTCACACACCTCCTTTCCATGACTTCACACACCTCAATTCTTTGACTTCACACACCTTTTTGTGACTCTACACACCATCTTTTTGACTTCACACACCTCCATTCTGTGATTTCACACATCTCCATTCTGTGACTTCACATACCTTTATTGTTTGACTTCACACACCTCCATTCTTTGACTTCACACACCTCCATTCCATGACTTCACACCCCTCCATTCTATGAGTTCACACACCTCCATTCTATGAGTTCACACACCTCCATTTTGAGTTCACACACCTCCATTCTATGACTTCACACACCTTCATTCTTACTTCAGAAACATCCATTCTATGACTTCACACATCTCCATTCTACGACTTCACACACCTCCATTCTGTGACTTCACACACCTCCATTCCATGACTTCACACACCTCCATTCTTTGACTTCACACACCTCCATTC
This sequence comes from Megascapheus bottae, assembly GCA_024803745.1. Lineage (NCBI taxonomy): Eukaryota > Metazoa > Chordata > Mammalia > Rodentia > Geomyidae > Megascapheus > Megascapheus bottae. The sequence continues at coordinate 140,124 of JANJXV010000999.1, read as the reverse complement.
TATGAGTTCACACACCTCCATTTGTGACTACACACCACCTATTTGACTTCACACACCTCCATTCTGTGATTTCACACACCTCCATTCTGTGACTTCACACACCTCCATTCTATGACTTCACACACCTCCATTCTATGCCTTCACACACCTCCATTCTGTGACTTCACACATCTCCATTCTGTGACTTCACACACCTCCATTCTGTGACTTCACACACCTCCATTCCGTGACTTCACACACCTCCATTCGATGACTTCACACACCTCCATTCTTTGACTGCACACACCACCATTGTTTGACTTCACACACCTCCATTTTTGGACTTCACACACCTCCATTCCATGACTTCACACATCTCCATTTTATGTGTTCACACACCCCCATTTTGACTTCACACACCTCCATTCTATGACTTCACACACCTTCATTATACTTCAGAAACATCCATTCTATGACTTGACACACCTCAATTCTATGACTTCACAAACCTCCATTCTGTGAATTCACACACCTCCATTATGACTTCACACACCTCCATTCTATGACTAAACACCTCCATTCTGTGACTTCACACACCTCCATTCTGTCCCTTTACACACCTCCATTCTATGACTAAACACCTCCATTCTGTGACTTCACACACCTCCATTCTGTCCCTTCACACACCTCCATTCTATGGCTTAACACACCTTCATTCTTACTTCACAAACATCCATTCTATGACTTGACACACCTCAATTCTATGACTTCACACACCTCCATTTTGAGTTCACACACCTCCATTCTAGGACTTCACACACCTCCAATCTGACTTCACACAGGTACATTCTATGACTTCACACACCTCCATTCTGTCCCTTCACACACCTCCATTCTACGGCTTAACACACCTTCATTCTTACTTCACAAACATCCATTCTATGACTTCACACACCTGCATTCTATGACTTCACACACCTCCATTCTATGACTTCACACACCCCCATTCTGTGACTTCACACACCTCAATTCTGTGACTTCACACACCTCCATTATGACTTCACACACCTCCATTCTATGACTTCACACCTCCATTCTGTGACTTCACACACCTCCATTCTGAGTTCACACACCTCCATTCTTTGACTTCACACACCTCCATTCTATGAGTTCACACACCTCCATTTGTGACTCTACACACCACCTTTTTGACTACACACACCTCCATTCTGTGATTTCACACACCTCCATTCTGTGACTTCACACACCTTTATTGTTTGACTTCACACACCTCCATTCTTTGACTTCACACCCCTCCATTCTTTGACTTCACACACCTCCATTCCATGACTTCACACACTTCCATTCTATGAGTTCACACACCTCCATTCTATCAGTTCACACACCTCCATTTTGCCTTCACACACCCCCATTCTGTGACTTCACACACCTCAATTCTGTGACTTCACACACCTCCATTATGACTTCACACACCTCCATTCTATGACTTCACACCTCCATTCTGTGACTTCACACACCTCCATTCTGAGTTCACACACCTCCATTCTTTGACTTCACACACCTCCATTCTATGAGTTCACACACCTCCATTTTTGACTCTACACACCACCTTTTTGACTTCACAAACCTCCATTCTGTGATTTCACACACCTCCATTCTGTGACTTCACACACCTTATTGTTTGACTTCACACACCTCCATTCTTTGATTCACACACCTCCATTCCATGACTTCACACACCTCCATTCTATGAGTTCACACACCTTCATTTTGACTTCACACAACTCGATTCTGTGACTTCACACACCTCCATTCTCTGACTTCACACACCTCCATTCTCTGACTTAACACACGTCCATTCTATGCCTTCACAGACCTCCATTCTGTGACTTCACGCACCTTTATTGTTTGACTTCACACACCTCCATTCTGTGACTACACACACCTCCATTTTAGTTCACACACCTCCATTCTGTGAATTCACACACCTCCATTCTGTGACTTCACAAACATCAATTCTGTGACTTCACACACCTCCATTCTATGACTTCACGCACCTACATTCTATGACTTCACACATCTCCATTCTGTGATTTCACACACATCCATTCTGTGACTTCACACACCTTTATTGTTTGACTTCACACACCTCCATTCTTTGACTTCACACACCTCCATTCCATGACTTCACACACCTACCTTCTATGAGTTCACACACCTCCATTCTATGAGTTCACACACCTCCATTTTGACTTCACACACCTCCATTCTATGACTTCACACACCTCCATTCTGTGACTTCACAGACCTCCATTCTGTGACCACACACCTTTATTGTTTGACTACACACACCTCCATTCTGTGACTTCACACACCTCCATTGTGTGTTCACACACCTCCATTCTGTGACTTCACACATCCCTATTCTGTGACTTCACACACCTCCATTCTGTGACTTCACAAATCTCCGTTCTGTGACTTCACACACCTCCATTCTGAGTTCACACACCTCCATTCTCTGACTTCACACACCTCCATTCTGTGACTTAACGCACCTCCATTCTATGACCTCACAGACCTCCATTCTGTGACTTCACACACCATTATTTTTTGACTTCACAGACCTCCATTCTGTGACTTCACACACCCCCATTGTGAGTTCACACAACTCCATTCTGTGACTTCACACAAATCCATTCTGAGACTTCACACACCTCCATTCTGTGACTTCACACACCTCCATTCTGTGACTTCACACACCACCATTTTGACTTCACACACTTCCATTCTTTGACTTCACACACCTCCATTCTGTGACTTCACACACCACCATTGTTTGACTTCACACACCTACATTTTTGGACTTCACGCACCTCCATTCCATGACTTCACACATCTCCATTTTATGAGTTCATACACCTCCATTCTATGACTTCACACACCTTCATTCTACTTCAGAACCATCCATTCTATGACTTGACACACCTCCATTCTATGACTTCACAAACCTCCATTCTGTGACTTTACACACCTCCATTCTGAGTTCACACACCTCAATTCTGTGACTTCACACACCTACATTTTGACTTCACACACCTGCATTCTGTGACTTCACACACCTCCATTCTATGACTTCACAACACCATTCTGTGACTTCACACACCTCCATTCTGAGTTCACACACATCCATTCTTTGACTTCACACACCTCCAATCTCACTTCACACAGCTCCATTCTATGACTTCACACACCTCCATACTGTGACTTCACACACCTCCATTCTATGACTTCACACACATCCATTGTGACTTCACACACCTCCATTCTATGAGTTCACACACCTCCATTCTGACTTCACACACCTCCATTCTGTGACTTCACACACTTCCATTCTTACTTCACACACCTCCATTCTATGACTTCACACAACTCCATTCTGACTTCACAAACCTCCATTCTATGACTTCACACACCTCCATTCCATGACTTCACACACCTCCTTTCCATGACTTCACACACCTCAATTCTTTGACTTCACACACCTTTTTGTGACTCTACACACCATCTTTTTGACTTCACACACCTCCATTCTGTGATTTCACACATCTCCATTCTGTGACTTCACATACCTTTATTGTTTGACTTCACACACCTCCATTCTTTGACTTCACACACCTCCATTCCATGACTTCACACCCCTCCATTCTATGAGTTCACACACCTCCATTCTATGAGTTCACACACCTCCATTTTGAGTTCACACACCTCCATTCTATGACTTCACACACCTTCATTCTTACTTCAGAAACATCCATTCTATGACTTCACACATCTCCATTCTACGACTTCACACACCTCCATTCTGTGACTTCACACACCTCCATTCCATGACTTCACACACCTCCATTCTTTGACTTCACACACCTCCATTCTATGAGTTCACACACCTCCATTTGTGACTACACACCACCTATTTGACTTCACACACCTCCATTCTGTGATTTCACACACCTCCATTCTGTGACTTCACACACCTCCATTCTGTGACTTCACAAACATCAATTCTGTGACTTCACACACCTCCATTCTATGACTTCACGCACCTACATTCTATGACTTCACACATCTCCATTCTGTGATTTCACACACATCCATTCTGTGACTTCACACACCTTTATTGTTTGACTTCACACACCTCCATTCTTTGACTTCACACACCTCCATTCCATGACTTCACACACCTACCTTCTATGAGTTCACACACCTCCATTCTATGAGTTCACACACCTCCATTTTGACTTCACACACCTCCATTCTATGACTTCACACACCTCCATTCTGTGACTTCACAGACCTCCATTCTGTGACCACACACCTTTATTGTTTGACTACACACACCTCCATTCTGTGACTTCACACACCTCCATTGTGTGTTCACACACCTCCATTCTGTGACTTCACACACCTCTATTCTGTGACTTCACACACCTCCATTCTGTGACTTCACAAATCTCCGTTCTGTGACTTCACACACCTCCATTCTGAGTTCACACACCTCCATTCTCTGACTTCACACACCTCCATTCTGTGACTTAACGCACCTCCATTCTATGACCTCACAGACCTCCATTCTGTGACTTCACACACCATTATTTTTTGACTTCACAGACCTCCATTCTGTGACTTCACACACCTCCATTGTGAGTTCACACAACTCCATTCTGTGACTTCACACAAATCCATTCTGAGACTTCACACACCTCCATTCTGTGACTTCACACACCTCCATTCTGTGACTTCACACACCACCATTTTGACTTCACACACTTCCATTCTTTGACTTCACACACCTCCATTCTGTGACTTCACACACCAACATTGTTTGACTTCACACACCTACATTTTTGGACTTCATGCACCTCCATTCCATGACTTCACACATCTCCATTTTATGAGTTCATACACCTCCATTCTATGACTTCACACACCTTCATTCTACTTCAGAACCATCCATTCTATGACTTGACACACCTCCATTCTATGACTTCACAAACCTCCATTCTGTGACTTTACACACCTCCATTCTGAGTTCACACACCTCAATTCTGTGACTTCACACACCTACATTTTGACTTCACACACCTGCATTCTGTGACTTCACACACCTCCATTCTATGACTTCACAACTCCATTCTGTGACTTCACACACCTCCATTCTGAGTTCACACACATCCATTCTTTGACTTCACACACCTCCAATCTCACTTCACACAGCTCCATTCTATGACTTCACACACCTCCATACTGTGACTTCACACACCTCCATTCTATGACTTCACACACATCCATTGTGACTTCACACACCTCCATTCTATGAGTTCACACACCTCCATTCTGACTTCACACACCTCCATTCTGTGACTTCACACACTTCCATTCTTACTTCACACACCTCCATTCTATGACTTCACACAACTCCATTCTGACTTCACAAACCTCCATTCTATGACTTCACACACCTCCATTCCATGACTTCACACACCTCCTTTCCATGACTTCACACACCTCAATTCTTTGACTTCACACACCTTTTTGTGACTCTACACACCATTTTTTGACTTCACACACCTCCATTCTGTGATTTCACACATCTCCATTCTGTGACTTCACATACCTTTATTGTTTGACTTCACACACCTCCATTCTTTGACTTCACACACCTCCATTCCATGACTTCACACCCCTCCATTCTATGAGTTCACACACCTCCATTCTATGAGTTCACACACCTCCATTTTGAGTTCACACACCTCCATTCTATGACTTCACACACCTTCATTCTTACTTCAGAAACATCCATTCTATGACTTCACACATCTCCATTCTACGACTTCACACACCTCCATTCTGTGACTTCACACACCTCCATTCCATGACTTCACACACCTCCATTCTTTGACTTCACACACCTCCATTCTATGAGTTCACACACCTCCATTTGTGACTACACACCACCTATTTGACTTCACACACCTCCATTCTGTGATTTCACACACCTCCATTCTGTGACTTCACACACCTCCATTCTATGACTTCACACACCTCCATTCTATGCCTTCACACACCTCCATTCTGTGACTTCACACATCTCCATTCTGTGACTTCACACACCTCCATTCTGTGACTTCACACACCTCCATTCCGTGACTTCACACACCTCCATTCGATGACTTCACACACCTCCATTCTTTGACTGCACACACCACCATTGTTTGACTTCACACACCTCCATTTTTGGACTTCACACACCTCCATTCCATGACTTCACACATCTCCATTTTATGTGTTCACACACCCCCATTTTGACTTCACACACCTCCATTCTATGACTTCACACACCTTCATTATACTTCAGAAACATCCATTCTATGACTTGACACACCTCAATTCTATGACTTCACAAACCTCCATTCTGTGACTTCACACACCTCCATTATGACTTCACACACCTCCATTCTATGACTAAACACCTCCATTCTGTGACTTCACACACCTCCATTCTGTCCCTTCACACACCTCCATTCTATGACTAAACACCTCCATTCTGTGACTTCACACACCTCCATTCTGTCCCTTCACACACCTCCATTCTATGGCTTAACACACCTTCATTCTTACTTCACAAACATCCATTCTATGACTTGACACACCTCAATTCTATGACTTCACACACCTCCATTTTGAGTTCACACACCTCCATTCTAGGACTTCACACACCTCCAATCTGACTTCACACAGGTCCATTCTATGACTTCACACACCTCCATTCTGTCCCTTCACACACCTCCATTCTACGGCTTAACACACCTTCATTCTTACTTCACAAACATCCATTCTATGACTTCACACACCTCCATTCTATGACTTCACACACCTCCATTCTATGACTTCACACACCCCCATTCTGTGACTTCACACACCTCAATTCTGTGACTTCACACACCTCCATTATGACTTCACACACCTCCATTCTATGACTTCACACCTCCATTCTGTGACTTCACACACCTCCATTCTGAGTTCACACACCTCCATTCTTTGACTTCACACACCTCCATTCTATGAGTTCACACACCTCCGTTTGTGACTCTACACACCACCTTTTTGACTACACACACCTCCATTCTGTGATTTCACACACCTCCATTCTGTGACTTCACACACCTTTATTGTTTGACTTCACACACCTCCATTCTTTGACTTCACACCCCTCCATTCTTTGACTTCACACACCTCCATTCCATGACTTCACACACTTCCATTCTATGAGTTCACACACCTCCATTCTATGAGTTCACACACCTCCATTTTGACTTCACACACCCCCATTCTGTGACTTCACACACCTCAATTCTGTGACTTCACACACCTCCATTATGACTTCACACACCTCCATTCTATGACTTCACACCTCCATTCTGTGACTTCACACACCTCCATTCTGAGTTCACACACCTCCATTCTTTGACTTCACACACCTCCATTCTATGAGTTCACACACCTCCATTTTTGACTCTACACACCACCTTTTTGACTTCACAAACCTCCATTCTGTGATTTCACACACCTCCATTCTGTGACTTCACACACCTTATTGTTTGACTTCACACACCTCCATTCTTTGATTCACACACCTCCATTCCATGACTTCACACACCTCCATTCTATGAGTTCACACACCTTCATTTTGACTTCACACAACTCGATTCTGTGACTTCACACACCTCCATTCTCTGACTTCACACACCTCCATTCTCTGACTTAACACACGTCCATTCTATGCCTTCACAGACCTCCATTCTGTGACTTCACGCACCTTTATTGTTTGACTTCACACACCTCCATTCTGTGACTACACACACCTCCATTTTAGTTCACACACCTCCATTCTGTGAATTCACACACCTCCATTCTGTGACTTCACAAACATCAATTCTGTGACTTCACACACCTCCATTCTATGACTTCACGCACCTACATTCTATGACTTCACACATCTCCATTCTGTGATTTCACACACATCCATTCTGTGACTTCACACACCTTTATTGTTTGACTTCACACACCTCCATTCTTTGACTTCACACACCTCCATTCCATGACTTCACACACCTACCTTCTATGAGTTCACACACCTCCATTCTATGAGTTCACACACCTCCATTTTGACTTCACACACCTCCATTCTATGACTTCACACACCTCCATTCTGTGACTTCACAGACCTCCATTCTGTGACCACACACCTTTATTGTTTGACTACACACACCTCCATTCTGTGACTTCACACACCTCCATTGTGTGTTCACACACCTCCATTCTGTGACTTCACACACCTCTATTCTGTGACTTCACACACCTCCATTCTGTGACTTCACAAATCTCCGTTCTGTGACTTCACACACCTCCATTCTGAGTTCACACACCTCCATTCTCTGACTTCACACACCTCCATTCTGTGACTTAACGCACCTCCATTCTATGACCTCACAGACCTCCATTCTGTGACTTCACACACCATTATTTTTTGACTTCACAGACCTCCATTCTGTGACTTCACACACCTCCATTGTGAGTTCACACAACTCCATTCTGTGACTTCACACAAATCCATTCTGAGACTTCACACACCTCCATTCTGTGACTTCACACACCTCCATTCTGTGACTTCACACACCACCATTTTGACTTCACACACTTCCATTCTTTGACTTCACACACCTCCATTCTGTGACTTCACACACCAACATTGTTTGACTTCACACACCTACATTTTTGGACTTCACGCACCTCCATTCCATGACTTCACACATCTCCATTTTATGAGTTCATACACCTCCATTCTATGACTTCACACACCTTCATTCTACTTCAGAACCATCCATTGTATGACTTGACACACCTCCATTCTATGACTTCACAAACCTCCATTCTGTGACTTTACACACCTCCATTCTGAGTTCACACACCTCAATTCTGTGACTTCACACACCTACATTTTGACTTCACACACCTGCATTCTGTGACTTCACACACCTCCATTCTATGACTTCACAACTCCATTCTGTGACTTCACACACCTCCATTCTGAGTTCACACACATCCATTCTTTGACTTCACACACCTCCAATCTCACTTCACACAGCTCCATTCTATGACTTCACACACCTCCATACTGTGACTTCACACACCTCCATTCTATGACTTCACACACATCCATTGTGACTTCACACACCTCCATTCTATGAGTTCACACACCTCCATTCTGACTTCACACACCTCCATTCTGTGACTTCACACACTTCCATTCTTACTTCACACACCTCCATTCTATGACTTCACACTACTCCATTCTGACTTCACAAACCTCCATTCTATGACTTCACACACCTCCATTCCATGACTTCACACACCTCCTTTCCATGACTTCACACACCTCAATTCTTTGACTTCACACACCTTTTTGTGACTCTACACACCATCTTTTTGACTTCACACACCTCCATTCTGTGATTTCACACATCTCCATTCTGTGACTTCACATACCTTTATTGTTTGACTTCACACACCTCCATTCTTTGACTTCACACACCTCCATTCCATGACTTCACACCCCTCCATTCTATGAGTTCACACACCTCCATTCTATGAGTTCACACACCTCCATTTTGAGTTCACACACCTCCATTCTATGACTTCACACACCTTCATTCTTACTTCAGAAACATCCATTCTATGACTTCACACATCTCCATTCTACGACTTCACACACCTCCATTCTGTGACTTCACACACCTCCATTCCATGACTTCACACACCTCCATTCTTTGACTTCACACACCTCCATTCTATGAGTTCACACACCTCCATTTGTGACTACACACCACCTATTTGACTTCACACACCTCCATTCTGTGATTTCACACACCTCCATTCTGTGACTTCACACACCTCCATTCTATGACTTCACACACCTCCATTCTATGCCTTCACACACCTCCATTCTGTGACTTCACACATCTCCATTCTGTGACTTCACACACCTCCATTCTGTGACTTCACACACCTCCATTCCGTGACTTCACACACCTCCATTCGATGACTTCACACACCTCCATTCTTTGACTGCACACACCACCATTGTTTGACTTCACACACCTCCATTTTTGGACTTCACACACCTCCATTCCATGACTTCACACATCTCCATTTTATGTGTTCACACACCCCCATTTTGACTTCACACACCTCCATTCTATGACTTCACACACCTTCATTATACTTCAGAAACATCCATTCTATGACTTGACACACCTCAATTCTATGACTTCACAAACCTCCATTCTGTGACTTCACACACCTCCATTATGACTTCACACACCTCCATTCTATGACTAAACACCTCCATTCTGTGACTTCACACACCTCCATTCTGTCCCTTCACACACCTCCATTCTATGACTAAACACCTCCATTCTGTGACTTCACACACCTCGATTCTGTCCCTTCACACACCTCCATTCTATGGCTTAACACACCTTCATTCTTACTTCACAAACATCCATTCTATGACTTGACACACCTCAATTCTATGACTTCACACACCTCCATTTTGAGTTCACACACCTCCATTCTAGGACTTCACACACCTCCAATCTGACTTCACACAGGTCCATTCTATGACTTCACACACCTCCATTCTGTCCCTTCACACACCTCCATTCTACGGCTTAACACACCTTCATTCTTACTTCACAAACATCCATTCTATGACTTCACACACCTCCATTCTATGACTTCACACACCTCCATTCTATGACTTCACACACCCCCATTCTGTGACTTCACACACCTCAATTCTGTGACTTCACACACCTCCATTATGACTTCACACACCTCCATTCTATGACTTCACACCTCCATTCTGTGACTTCACACACCTCCATTCTGAGTTCACACACCTCCATTCTTTGACTTCACACACCTCCATTCTATGAGTTCACACACCTCCATTTGTGACTCTACACACCACCTTTTTGACTACACACACCTCCATTCTGTGATTTCACACACCTCCATTCTGTGACTTCACACACCTTTATTGTTTGACTTCACACACCTCCATTCTTTGACTTCACACCCCTCCATTCTTTGACTTCACACACCTCCATTCCATGACTTCACACACTTCCATTCTATGAGTTCACACACCTCCATTCTATGAGTTCACACACCTCCATTTTGACTTCACACACCCCCATTCTGTGACTTCACACACCTCAATTCTGTGACTTCACACACCTCCATTATGACTTCACACACCTCCATTCTATGACTTCACACCTCCATTCTGTGACTTCACACACCTCCATTCTGAGTTCACACACCTCCATTCTTTGACTTCACACACCTCCATTCTATGAGTTCACACACCTCCATTTTTGACTCTACACACCACCTTTTTGACTTCACAAACCTCCATTCTGTGATTTCACACACCTCCATTCTGTGACTTCACACACCTTATTGTTTGACTTCACACACCTCCATTCTTTGATTCACACACCTCCATTCCATGACTTCACACACCTCCATTCTATGAGTTCACACACCTTCATTTTGACTTCACACAACTCGATTCTGTGACTTCACACACCTCCATTCTCTGACTTCACACACCTCCATTCTCTGACTTAACACACGTCCATTCTATGCCTTCACAGACCTCCATTCTGTGACTTCACGCACCTTTATTGTTTGACTTCACACACCTCCATTCTGTGACTACACACACCTCCATTTTAGTTCACACACCTCCATTCTGTGAATTCACACACCTCCATTCTGTGACTTCACAAACATCAATTCTGTGACTTCACACACCTCCATTCTATGACTTCACGCACCTACATTCTATGACTTCACACATCTCCATTCTGTGATTTCACACACATCCATTCTGTGACTTCACACACCTTTATTGTTTGACTTCACACACCTCCATTCTTTGACTTCACACACCTCCATTCCATGACTTCACACACCTACCTTCTATGAGTTCACACACCTCCATTCTATGAGTTCACACACCTCCATTTTGACTTCACACACCTCCATTCTATGACTTCACACACCTCCATTCTGTGACTTCACAGACCTCCATTCTGTGACCACACACCTTTATTGTTTGACTACACACACCTCCATTCTGTGACTTCACACACCTCCATTGTGTGTTCACACACCTCCATTCTGTGACTTCACACACCTCTATTCTGTGACTTCACACACCTCCATTCTGTGACTTCACAAATCTCCGTTCTGTGACTTCACACACCTCCATTCTGAGTTCACACACCTCCATTCTCTGACTTCACACACCTCCATTCTGTGACTTAACGCACCTCCATTCTATGACCTCACAGACCTCCATTCTGTGACTTCACACACCATTATTTTTTAACTTCACAGACCTCCATTCTGTGACTTCACACACCTCCATTGTGAGTTCACACAACTCCATTCTGTGACTTCACACAAATCCATTCTGAGACTTCACACACCTCCATTCTGTGACTTCACACACCTCCATTCTGTGACTTCACACACCACCATTTTGACTTCACACACTTCCATTCTTTGACTTCACACACCTCCATTCTGTGACTTCACACACCAACATTGTTTGACTTCACACACCTACATTTTTGGACTTCATGCACCTCCATTCCATGACTTCACACATCTCCATTTTATGAGTTCATACACCTCCATTCTATGACTTCACACACCTTCATTCTACTTCAGAACCATCCATTCTATGACTTGACACACCTCCATTCTATGACTTCACAAACCTCCATTCTGTGACTTTACACACCTCCATTCTGAGTTCACACACCTCAATTCTGTGACTTCACACACCTACATTTTGACTTCACACACCTGCATTCTGTGACTTCACACACCTCCATTCTATGACTTCACAACTCCATTCTGTGACTTCACACACCTCCATTCTGAGTTCACACACATCCATTCTTTGACTTCACACACCTCCAATCTCACTTCACACAGCTCCATTCTATGACTTCACACACCTCCATACTGTGACTTCACACACCTCCATTCTATGACTTCACACACATCCATTGTGACTTCACACACCTCCATTCTATGAGTTCACACACCTCCATTCTGACTTCACACACCTCCATTCTGTGACTTCACACACTTCCATTCTTACTTCACACACCTCCATTCTATGACTTCACACAACTCCATTCTGACTTCACAAACCTCCATTCTATGACTTCACACACCTCCATTCCATGACTTCACACACCTCCTTTCCATGACTTCACACACCTCAATTCTTTGACTTCACACACCTTTTTGTGACTCTACACACCATCTTTTTGACTTCACACACCTCCATTCTGTGATTTCACACATCTCCATTCTGTGACTTCACATACCTTTATTGTTTGACTTCACACACCTCCATTCTTTGACTTCACACACCTCCATTCCATGACTTCACACCCCTCCATTCTATGAGTTCACACACCTCCATTCTATGAGTTCACACACCTCCATTTTGAGTTCACACACCTCCATTCTATGACTTCACACACCTTCATTCTTACTTCAGAAACATCCATTCTATGACTTCACACATCTCCAATCTACGACTTCACACACCTCCATTCTGTGACTTCACACACCTCCATTCCATGACTTCACACACCTCCATTCTTTGACTTCACACACCTCCATTCTATGAGTTCACACACCTCCATTTGTGACTACACACCACCTATTTGACTTCACACACCTCCATTCTGTGATTTCACACACCTCCATTCTGTGACTTCACACACCTCCATTCTATGACTTCACACACCTCCATTCTATGCCTTCACACACCTCCATTCTGTGACTTCACACATCTCCATTCTGTGACTTCACACACCTCCATTCTGTGACTTCACACACCTCCATTCCGTGACTTCACACACCTCCATTCGATGACTTCACACACCTCCATTCTTTGACTGCACACACCACCATTGTTTGACTTCACACACCTCCATTTTTGGACTTCACACACCTCCATTCCATGACTTCACACATCTCCATTTTATGTGTTCACACACCCCCATTTTGACTTCACACACCTCCATTCTATGACTTCACACACCTTCATTATACTTCAGAAACATCCATTATATGACTTGACACACCTCAATTCTATGACTTCACAAACCTCCATTCTGTGACTTCACACACCTCCATTATGACTTCACACACCTCCATTCTATGACTAAACACCTCCATTCTGTGACTTCACACACCTCCATTCTGTCCCTTCACACACCTCCATTCTATGACTAAACACCTCCATTCTGTGACTTCACACACCTCCATTCTGTCCCTTCACACACCTCCATTCTATGGCTTAACACACCTTCATTCTTACTTCACAAACATCCATTCTATGACTTGACACACCTCAATTCTATGACTTCACACACCTCCATTTTGAGTTCACACACCTCCATTCTAGGACTTCACACACCTCCAATCTGACTTCACACAGGTCCATTCTATGACTTCACACACCTCCATTCTGTCCCTTCACACACCTCCATTCTACGGCTTAACACACCTTCATTCTTACTTCACAAACATCCATTCTATGACTTCACACACCTCCATTCTATGACTTCACACACCTCCATTCTATGACTTCACACACCCCCATTCTGTGACTTCACACACCTCAATTCTGTGACTTCACACACCTCCATTATGACTTCACACACCTCCATTCTATGACTTCACACCTCCATTCTGTGACTTCACACACCTCCATTCTGAGTTCACACACCTCCATTCTTTGACTTCACACACCTCCATTCTATGAGTTCACACACCTCCATTTGTGACTCTACACACCACCTTTTTGACTACACACACCTCCATTCTGTGATTTCACACACCTCCATTCTGTGACTTCACACACCTTTATTGTTTGACTTCACACACCTCCATTCTTTGACTTCACACCCCTCCATTCTTTGACTTCACACACCTCCATTCCATGACTTCACACACTTCCATTCTATGAGTTCACACACCTCCATTCTATGAGTTCACACACCTCCATTTTGACTTCACACACCCCCATTCTGTGACTTCACACACCTCAATTCTGTGACTTCACACACCTCCATTATGACTTCACACACCTCCATTCTATGACTTCACACCTCCATTCTGTGACTTCACACACCTCCATTCTGAGTTCACACACCTCCATTCTTTGACTTCACACACCTCCATTCTATGAGTTCACACACCTCCATTTTTGACTCTACACACCACCTTTTTGACTTCACAAACCTCCATTCTGTGATTTCACACACCTCCATTCTGTGACTTCACACACCTTATTGTTTGACTTCACACACCTCCATTCTTTGATTCACACACCTCCATTCCATGACTTCACACACCTCCATTCTATGAGTTCACACACCTTCATTTTGACTTCACACAACTCGATTCTGTGACTTCACACACCTCCATTCTCTGACTTCACACACCTCCATTCTCTGACTTAACACACGTCCATTCTATGCCTTCACAGACCTCCATTCTGTGACTTCACGCACCTTTATTGTTTGACTTCACACACCTCCATTCTGTGACTACACACACCTCCATTTTAGTTCACACACCTCCATTCTGTGAATTCACACACCTCCATTCTGTGACTTCACAAACATCAATTCTGTGACTTCACACACCTCCATTCTATGACTTCACGCACCTACATTCTATGACTTCACACATCTCCATTCTGTGATTTCACACACATCCATTCTGTGACTTCACACACCTTTATTGTTTGACTTCACACACCTCCATTCTTTGACTTCACACACCTCCATTCCATGACTTCACACACCTACCTTCTATGAGTTCACACACCTCCATTCTATGAGTTCACACACCTCCATTTTGACTTCACACACCTCCATTCTATGACTTCACACACCTCCATTCTGTGACTTCACAGACCTCCATTCTGTGACCACACACCTTTATTGTTTGACTACACACACCTCCATTCTGTGACTTCACACACCTCCATTGTGTGTTCACACACCTCCATTCTGTGACTTCACACACC
Source organism: Megascapheus bottae (assembly GCA_024803745.1). Lineage (NCBI taxonomy): Eukaryota > Metazoa > Chordata > Mammalia > Rodentia > Geomyidae > Megascapheus > Megascapheus bottae. Next base: position 123,863 of record JANJXV010000999.1, on the reverse strand, counting down.
TCTATTCTGTGACTTCACACACCTCCATTCTGTGACTTCACAAATCTCCGTTCTGTGACTTCACACACCTCCATTCTGAGTTCACACACCTCCATTCTCTGACTTCACACACCTCCATTCTGTGACTTAACGCACCTCCATTCTATGACCTCACAGACCTCCATTCTGTGACTTCACACACCATTATTTTTTGACTTCACAGACCTCCATTCTGTGACTTCACACACCTCCATTGTGAGTTCACACAACTCCATTCTGTGACTTCACACAAATCCATTCTGAGACTTCACACACCTCCATTCTGTGACTTCACACACCTCCATTCTGTGACTTCACACACCACCATTTTGACTTCACACACTTCCATTCTTTGACTTCACACACCTCCATTCTGTGACTTCACACACCACCATTGTTTGACTTCACACACCTACATTTTTGGACTTCACGCACCTCCATTCCATGACTTCACACATCTCCATTTTATGAGTTCATACACCTCCATTCTATGACTTCACACACCTTCATTCTACTTCAGAACCATCCATTCTATGACTTGACACACCTCCATTCTATGACTTCACAAACCTCCATTCTGTGACTTTACACACCTCCATTCTGAGTTCACACACCTCAATTCTGTGACTTCACACACCTACATTTTGACTTCACACACCTGCATTCTGTGACTTCACACACCTCCATTCTATGACTTCACAACTCCATTCTGTGACTTCACACACCTCCATTCTGAGTTCACACACATCCATTCTTTGACTTCACACACCTCCAATCTCACTTCACACAGCTCCATTCTATGACTTCACACACCTCCATACTGTGACTTCACACACCTCCATTCTATGACTTCACACACATCCATTGTGACTTCACACACCTCCATTCTATGAGTTCACACACCTCCATTCTGACTTCACACACCTCCATTCTGTGACTTCACACACTTCCATTCTTACTTCACACACCTCCATTCTATGACTTCACACACCTCCATTCCATGACTTCACACACCTCCTTTCCATGACTTCACACACCTCAATTCTTTGACTTCACACACCTTTTTGTGACTCTACACACCATCTTTTTGACTTCACACACCTCCATTCTGTGATTTCACACATCTCCATTCTGTGACTTCACATACCTTTATTGTTTGACTTCACACACCTCCATTCTTTGACTTCACACACCTCCATTCCATGACTTCACACCCCTCCATTCTATGAGTTCACACACCTCCATTCTATGAGTTCACACACCTCCATTTTGAGTTCACACACCTCCATTCTATGACTTCACACACCTTCATTCTTACTTCAGAAACATCCATTCTATGACTTCACACATCTCCATTCTACGACTTCACACACCTCCATTCTGTGACTTCACACACCTCCATTCCATGACTTCACACACCTCCATTCTTTGACTTCACACACCTCCATTCTATGAGTTCACACACCTCCATTTGTGACTACACACCACCTATTTGACTTCACACACCTCCATTCTGTGATTTCACACACCTCCATTCTGTGACTTCACACACCTCCATTCTATGACTTCACACACCTCCATTCTATGCCTTCACACACCTCCATTCTGTGACTTCACACATCTCCATTCTGTGACTTCACACACCTCCATTCTGTGACTTCACACACCTCCATTCCGTGACTTCACACACCTCCATTCGATGACTTCACACACCTCCATTCTTTGACTGCACACACCACCATTGTTTGACTTCACACACCTCCATTTTTGGACTTCACACACCTCCATTCCATGACTTCACACATCTCCATTTTATGTGTTCACACACCCCCATTTTGACTTCACACACCTCCATTCTATGACTTCACACACCTTCATTATACTTCAGAAACATCCATTATATGACTTGACACACCTCAATTCTATGACTTCACAAACCTCCATTCTGTGACTTCACACACCTCCATTATGACTTCACACACCTCCATTCTATGACTAAACACCTCCATTCTGTGACTTCACACACCTCCATTCTGTCCCTTCACACACCTCCATTCTATGACTAAACACCTCCATTCTGTGACTTCACACACCTCCATTCTGTCCCTTCACACACCTCCATTCTATGGCTTAACACACCTTCATTCTTACTTCACAAACATCCATTCTATGACTTGACACACCTCAATTCTATGACTTCACACACCTCCATTTTGAGTTCACACACCTCCATTCTAGGACTTCACACACCTCCAATCTGACTTCACACAGGTCCATTCTATGACTTCACACACCTCCATTCTGTCCCTTCACACACCTCCATTCTACGGCTTAACACACCTTCATTCTTACTTCACAAACATCCATTCTATGACTTCACACACCTCCATTCTATGACTTCACACACCTCCATTCTATGACTTCACACACCCCCCATTCTGTGACTTCACACACCTCAATTCTGTGACTTCACACACCTCCATTATGACTTCACACACCTCCATTCTATGACTTCACACCTCCATTCTGTGACTTCACACACCTCCATTCTGAGTTCACACACCTCCATTCTTTGACTTCACACACCTCCATTCTATGAGTTCACACACCTCCATTTGTGACTCTACACACCACCTTTTTGACTACACACACCTCCATTCTGTGATTTCACACACCTCCATTCTGTGACTTCACACACCTTTATTGTTTGACTTCACACACCTCCATTCTTTGACTTCACACCCCTCCATTCTTTGACTTCACACACCTCCATTCCATGACTTCACACACTTCCATTCTATGAGTTCACACACCTCCATTCTATGAGTTCACACACCTCCATTTTGACTTCACACACCCCCATTCTGTGACTTCACACACCTCAATTCTGTGACTTCACACACCTCCATTATGACTTCACACACCTCCATTCTATGACTTCACACCTCCATTCTGTGACTTCACACACCTCCATTCTGAGTTCACACACCTCCATTCTTTGACTTCACACACCTCCATTCTATGAGTTCACACACCTCCATTTTTGACTCTACACACCACCTTTTTGACTTCACAAACCTCCATTCTGTGATTTCACACACCTCCATTCTGTGACTTCACACACCTTATTGTTTGACTTCACACACCTCCATTCTTTGATTCACACACCTCCATTCCATGACTTCACACACCTCCATTCTATGAGTTCACACACCTTCATTTTGACTTCACACAACTCGATTCTGTGACTTCACACACCTCCATTCTCTGACTTCACACACCTCCATTCTCTGACTTAACACACGTCCATTCTATGCCTTCACAGACCTCCATTCTGTGACTTCACGCACCTTTATTGTTTGACTTCACACACCTCCATTCTGTGACTACACACACCTCCATTTTAGTTCACACACCTCCATTCTGTGAATTCACACACCTCCATTCTGTGACTTCACAAACATCAATTCTGTGACTTCACACACCTCCATTCTATGACTTCACGCACCTACATTCTATGACTTCACACATCTCCATTCTGTGATTTCACACACATCCATTCTGTGACTTCACACACCTTTATTGTTTGACTTCACACACCTCCATTCTTTGACTTCACACACCTCCATTCCATGACTTCACACACCTACCTTCTATGAGTTCACACACCTCCATTCTATGAGTTCACACACCTCCATTTTGACTTCACACACCTCCATTCTATGACTTCACACACCTCCATTCTGTGACTTCACAGACCTCCATTCTGTGACCACACACCTTTATTGTTTGACTACACACACCTCCATTCTGTGACTTCACACACCTCCATTGTGTGTTCACACACCTCCATTCTGTGACTTCACACACCTCTATTCTGTGACTTCACACACCTCCATTCTGTGACTTCACAAATCTCCGTTCTGTGACTTCACACACCTCCATTCTGAGTTCACACACCTCCATTCTCTGACTTCACACACCTCCATTCTGTGACTTAACGCACCTCCATTCTATGACCTCACAGACCTCCATTCTGTGACTTCACACACCATTATTTTTTGACTTCACAGACCTCCATTCTGTGACTTCACACACCTCCATTGTGAGTTCACACAACTCCATTCTGTGACTTCACACAAATCCATTCTGAGACTTCACACACCTCCATTCTGTGACTTCACACACCTCCATTCTGTGACTTCACACACCACCATTTTGACTTCACACACTTCCATTCTTTGACTTCACACACCTCCATTCTGTGACTTCACACACCAACATTGTTTGACTTCACACACCTACATTTTTGGACTTCATGCACCTCCATTCCATGACTTCACACATCTCCATTTTATGAGTTCATACACCTCCATTCTATGACTTCACACACCTTCATTCTACTTCAGAACCATCCATTCTATGACTTGACACACCTCCATTCTATGACTTCACAAACCTCCATTCTGTGACTTTACACACCTCCATTCTGAGTTCACACACCTCAATTCTGTGACTTCACACACCTACATTTTGACTTCACACACCTGCATTCTGTGACTTCACACACCTCCATTCTATGACTTCACAACTCCATTCTGTGACTTCACACACCTCCATTCTGAGTTCACACACATCCATTCTTTGACTTCACACACCTCCAATCTCACTTCACACAGCTCCATTCTATGACTTCACACACCTCCATACTGTGACTTCACACACCTCCATTCTATGACTTCACACACATCCATTGTGACTTCACACACCTCCATTCTATGAGTTCACACACCTCCATTCTGACTTCACACACCTCCATTCTGTGACTTCACACACTTCCATTCTTACTTCACACACCTCCATTCTATGACTTCACACAACTCCATTCTGACTTCACAAACCTCCATTCTATGACTTCACACACCTCCATTCCATGACTTCACACACCTCCTTTCCATGACTTCACACACCTCAATTCTTTGACTTCACACACCTTTTTGTGACTCTACACACCATCTTTTTGACTTCACACACCTCCATTCTGTGATTTCACACATCTCCATTCTGTGACTTCACATACCTTTATTGTTTGACTTCACACACCTCCATTCTTTGACTTCACACACCTCCATTCCATGACTTCACACCCCTCCATTCTATGAGTTCACACACCTCCATTCTATGAGTTCACACACCTCCATTTTGAGTTCACACACCTCCATTCTATGACTTCACACACCTTCATTCTTACTTCAGAAACATCCATTCTATGACTTCACACATCTCCATTCTACGACTTCACACACCTCCATTCTGTGACTTCACACACCTCCATTCCATGACTTCACACACCTCCATTCTTTGACTTCACACACCTCCATTCTATGAGTTCACACACCTCCATTTGTGACTACACACCACCTATTTGACTTCACACACCTCCATTCTGTGATTTCACACACCTCCATTCTGTGACTTCACACACCTCCATTCTATGACTTCACACACCTCCATTCTATGCCTTCACACACCTCCATTCTGTGACTTCACACATCTCCATTCTGTGACTTCACACACCTCCATTCTGTGACTTCACACACCTCCATTCCGTGACTTCACACACCTCCATTCGATGACTTCACACACCTCCATTCTTTGACTGCACACACCACCATTGTTTGACTTCACACACCTCCATTTTTGGACTTCACACACCTCCATTCCATGACTTCACACATCTCCATTTTATGTGTTCACACACCCCCATTTTGACTTCACACACCTCCATTCTATGACTTCACACACCTTCATTATACTTCAGAAACATCCATTCTATGACTTGACACACCTCAATTCTATGACTTCACAAACCTCCATTCTGTGACTTCAAACACCTCCATTATGACTTCACACACCTCCATTCTATGACTAAACACCTCCATTCTGTGACTTCACACACCTCCATTCTGTCCCTTCACACACCTCCATTCTATGACTAAACACCTCCATTCTGTGACTTCACACACCTCCATTCTGTCCCTTCACACACCTCCATTCTATGGCTTAACACACCTTCATTCTTACTTCACAAACATCCATTCTATGACTTGACACACCTCAATTCTATGACTTCACACACCTCCATTTTGAGTTCACACACCTCCATTCTAGGACTTCACACACCTCCAATCTGACTTCACACAGGTCCATTCTATGACTTCACACACCTCCATTCTGTCCCTTCACACACCTCCATTCTACGGCTTAACACACCTTCATTCTTACTTCACAAACATCCATTCTATGACTTCACACACCTCCATTCTATGACTTCACACACCTCCATTCTATGACTTCACACACCCCCATTCTGTGACTTCACACACCTCAATTCTGTGACTTCACACACCTCCATTATGACTTCACACACCTCCATTCTATGACTTCACACCTCCATTCTGTGACTTCACACACCTCCATTCTGAGTTCACACACCTCCATTCTTTGACTTCACACACCTCCATTCTATGAGTTCACACACCTCCATTTGTGACTCTACACACCACCTTTTTGACTACACACACCTCCATTCTGTGATTTCACACACCTCCATTCTGTGACTTCACACACCTTTATTGTTTGACTTCACACACCTCCATTCTTTGACTTCACACCCCTCCATTCTTTGACTTCACACACCTCCATTCCATGACTTCACACACTTCCATTCTATGAGTTCACACACCTCCATTCTATCAGTTCACACACCTCCATTTTGACTTCACACACCCCCATTCTGTGACTTCACACACCTCAATTCTGTGACTTCACACACCTCCATTATGACTTCACACACCTCCATTCTATGACTTCACACCTCCATTCTGTGACTTCACACACCTCCATTCTGAGTTCACACACCTCCATTCTTTGACTTCACACACCTCCATTCTATGAGTTCACACACCTCCATTTTTGACTCTACACACCACCTTTTTGACTTCACAAACCTCCATTCTGTGATTTCACACACCTCCATTCTGTGACTTCACACACCTTATTGTTTGACTTCACACACCTCCATTCTTTGATTCACACACCTCCATTCCATGACTTCACACACCTCCATTCTATGAGTTCACACACCTCCATTTTGACTTCACACAACTCGATTCTGTGACTTCACACACCTCCATTCTCTGACTTCACACACCTCCATTCTCTGACTTAACACACGTCCATTCTATGCCTTCACAGACCTCCATTCTGTGACTTCACGCACCTTTATTGTTTGACTTCACACACCTCCATTCTGTGACTACACATACCTCCATTTTAGTTCACACACCTCCATTCTGTGAATTCACACACCTCCATTCTGTGACTTCACAAACATCAATTCTGTGACTTCACACACCTCCATTCTATGACTTCACGCACCTACATTCTATGACTTCACACATCTCCATTCTGTGATTTCACACACATCCATTCTGTGACTTCACACACCTTTATTGTTTGACTTCACACACCTCCATTCTTTGACTTCACACACCTCCATTCCATGACTTCACACACCTACCTTCTATGAGTTCACACACCTCCATTCTATGAGTTCACACACCTCCATTTTGACTTCACACACCTCCATTCTATGACTTCACACACCTCCATTCTGTGACTTCACAAATCTCCGTTCTGTGACTTCACACACCTCCATTCTGAGTTCACACACCTCCATTCTCTGACTTCACACACCTCCATTCTGTGACTTAACGCACCTCCATTCTATGACCTCACAGACCTCCATTCTGTGACTTCACACACCATTATTTTTTGACTTCACAGACCTCCATTCTGTGACTTCACACACCTCCATTGTGAGTTCACACAACTCCATTCTGTGACGTCACACACCTCCATTCTGAGACTTCACACACCTCCATTCTGTGACTTCACACACCTCCATTCTGTGACTTCACACACCTCCATTTTGACTTCACACACTTACATTCTTTGACTTCACACACCTCCATTCTGTGACTTCACACACCACCATTGTTTGTCTTCATACACCTACATTTTTGGACTTCACGCACCTCCATTCCATGACTTCACACATCTCCATTTTATGAGTTCACACACCTCCATTCTATGACTTCACACACCTTCATTCTACTTCAGAACCATCCATTCTATGACTTGACACACCTCCATTCTATGACTTCACAAACCTCCATTCTGTGACTTTACACACCTCCATTCTGAGTTCACACACCTCAATTCTGTGACTTCACACACCTACATTATGACTTCACACGCCTGCATTCTGTGACTTCACACACATCCATTCTATGACTTCACAACTCCATTCTGTGACTTCACACACCTCCATTCTGAGTTCACACACATCCATTCTTTGACTTCACACACCTCCAATCTCACTTCACACAGCTCCATTCTATGACTTCACACACCTCCATACTGTGACTTCACACACCTCCATTCTATGACTTCACACACATCCATTGTGACTTCACACACCTCCATTCTATGAGTTCACACACCTCCATTCTGACTTCACACACCTCCATTCTGTGACTTCACACACTTCCATTCTTACTTCACACACCTCCATTCTATGTCTTCACACAACCCCATTCTGACTTCACACACCTCCATTCTATGACTTCACACACCTCCATTCCATGACTTCACACACCTCCTTTCCATGACTTCACACACCTCAATTTTTTGACTTCACACACCTTTTTGTGACGCTACACACCATCTTTTTGACTTCACACACCTCCATTCTGTGATTTCACACATCTCCATTCTGTGACTTCACATACCTTTATTGTTTGACTTCACACACCTCCATTCTTTGACTTCACACACCTCCATTCCATGACTTCACACCCCTCCATTCTATGAGTTCACACACCTCCATTCTATGAGTTCACACACCTCCATTTTGAGTTCACACACCTCCATTCTATGACTTCACACACCTTCATTCTTACTTCAGAAACATCCATTCTATGACTTCACACATCTCCATTCTATGACTTCACACACCTCCATTCTGTGACTTCACACACCTCCATTCCATGACTTCACACACCTCCATTCTTTGACTTCACACACCTCCATTCTATGAGTTCACACACCTCCATTTGTGACTACACACCACCTTTTTGACTTCACACACCTCCATTCTGTGATTTCACACACCTCCATTCTGTGACTTCACACACCTTTATTGTTTGACTTCACACACCTCCATTCTTTTACTTCACACACCTCCAATCCATGACTTCACACACCTCCATTCTATGAGTTCACACACCTCCATTCTATGAGTTCACACACCTCCATTTTGACTTCACACACCTCCATCATGTGACTTCACACACCTCCATTCTCTGACTTCACACACCTCCATTCTGTGACTTCACACACCTCCATTCTATGACTTCACACACCTCCATTCTGTGACTTCACACACCTCCATTCTGTGACTTCACACACCTCCATTTTGACTTCACACCCTTCCATTCTTTGATTTCACACACCTCAATTTTTGGACTTCACACACCTCCATTCCATGACTTCACAAATCTCCATTTTATGAGTTTGCACACTTCCATTTTGACTTCACACACCTCCATTCTATGACTTCACACACCTTCATGCTACTTCAGAAACATCCATTCTATGACTTGCCACACCTCCATTCTATTAGTTCACACACCTCCATTCTGTGACTTCACACACCTCCATTCTGTGACTTCACACACCTCCAGTTTGACTTCACACGACTCCATTCTGTGACTTCACACACCTCCATTCTATGACTTCACACACCTCCATTCTGTGACTTCACACACCTCCATTCCATGACTTCACACACCTCCATTCGATGACTTCACACACCTCCATTCTTTGACTTCACACACCTCCATTCTATGAGTTCACACACCTCCATTCGTGACTCTACACACCACCTTTTTGACTTCACAAACCTCCATTCTGTGATTTCACACACCTCCATTCTGTGACTTCACACACCTTATTGTTTGACTTCACACACCTCCATTCTTTGATTCACACACCTCCATTCCATGACTTCACACACCTCCATTCTATGAGTTCACACACCTCCATTCTATGAGTTCACACACCTCTATTTTGACTTCACAAACCTCCATTCTCTGACTTCACACACCTTCATTCTTACTTCAGAAACATCCATTCTATGACTTCACGCACCTCCATTCTATGACTTCACAAATTTCCGTTCTGTGACTTCACACACCTCCATTCTGATTTCACACACCTCCATTCTCTGACTTCACACACCTCCATTCTCTGACTTAACACACGTCCATTCTATGCCTTCACAGACCTCCATTCTGTGACTTCACGCACATTTATTGTTTGACTTCACACACCTCCATTCTGTGACTACACACACCTCCATTGTGAGTTCACACACCTCCATTCTGTGAATTCACACACCTCCATTCTGTGACTTCACAAACATCAATTCTGTGACTTCACACACCTCCATTCTATGACTTCACACACCTACATTCTATGACTTCACACATCTCCATTCTGTGATTTCACACACATCCATTCTGTGACTTCACACACCTTTATTGTTTGACTTCACACACCTCCATTCTTTGACTTCACACACCTCCATTCCATGACTTCACACACCTACCTTCTATGAGTTCACACACTTCCATTCTACGAGTCCACACACCTCCATTTTGACTTCACACACCTCCATTCTATGACTTCACACACCTCCATTCTGTGACTTCACAGACCTCCATTCTGTGACCACACACCTTTATTGTTTGACTACACACACCTCCATTCTGTGACTTCACACACCTCCATTGTGAGTTCACACACCTCCATTCTGTGACTTCACACACCTCCATTCTGTGACTTCGCACACCTCCATTCTGTGACTTCACAAATCTCCGTTCTGTGACTTCACACACCTCCATTCTGAGTTCACACACCTCCATTCTGTGACTTCACAGACCTCCATTCTGTGACCACACACCTTTATTGTTTGACTACACACACCTCCATTCTGTGACTTCACACACCTCCATTGTGAGTTCACACACCTCCATTCTGTGACTTCACACACCTCCATTCTGTGACTTCGCACACCTCCATTGTTTGACTTCACAAACCTCCATTCTTTGACTTCACACACCTCCATTCCATGACTTCACACACCTCCACTCTATCAGTTCACACACATCCTTTCTATGAGTTCACACACCACCATTTTGACTTCACACACCTCCATTCTATGACTTCACACACCTACATTCTTACTTCAGAAACATCCATTCTATGACTTCACACACCTCCATTCTATGACTTCATACACCTCCATTCTATCACTTCACACACCTCCATTCTATGACTTCACACACCTCCATTCTATGACTTCACACACCTCCATTCTCTGACTTCACACATCTCCATTCTATGAGTTCACAAACCTGCATTGTGACTTCACACACGTCCATTCTATGACTTCACACACCTCCATTCTGACTTCACACACCTCCATTTTGACATCACAAACATCAATTCTTTGACTTCACACACCACCATTCTTTGACTTCACACACCTCCATGGTGAGTTCACACACCTCCATTCTGACTTCACAAACATCAGTTCTGTGACTTCACACACCTCCATTCTATGACTTCACACACCTCCATTCTATGACTTCACAAACCTCCATTCTGACTTCACACACCTCCATTCTGACTTCACAAACATCAATTCTGTGACTTCACACACCTCCATTCTATGACTTCACACACCTCCATTCTATGACTTCACACACTTCCATTCTTTCACTTCACACACCTCCATTCTTTGACTTCACACACCTCCATTGTTACTTTACACACCTCCATTCTATGACTTCACACACCTCCATTCTGACTTCACACAGCTCCATTCTATGACTTCAAACACCTCCATTCTTTGCCTTCACACCTACATTCCATGACTTAACACACCTTCATTCTTACTTCATAAACATCCATTCTATGACCTCAAGCACCTCCATTCTATGACTTCACAAATCTCCGTTCTGTGACTTCACACAGCTCCATTCTGAGTTCACACACCTCCATTCTCTGACCTCACACACCTCCATTCTGTGACTTAACACACCTCCAATCTATGACTTCACACACCTCCATTCTGACTTCACTTACGTCCATTCTGACTTCACAAACATCAATTCCGTGACTTCACACACCTCCATTCTCTGACTTCACACACCTCCATTTTATGACTTCACACACCTCCATTCTATGACTTCACACACCTCCATTCTGACTTCACGCACCTCCATTGTGACTTCACAAACATCAATTCTTTGACTTCTCACACCTCCATTCTATGACTTCACACACCTCCATTCTATAACTTCACACACCTCCATTCTTTGACTTCACACACCTCCACTGTGAGTTCACACACCTCCATTCTATGACTTCACACACCTCCATTCTGACTTCACACAGCTCCATTCTATGACTTCACACACCTCCATTGTGTGCCTTCACACACCTACATTCTATGACTTAACACACCTTCATTCTTACTTCACAAACATCAATTCTATGACTTCACACACCTCCATTCTATGACTTCACACACCTCCATTCTATGACTTCACACACCTCCATTCTGTGACTTCACACAACTCAATTCTGTGACCTCACACACCTCCATTATGTCTTCACACACCTCCATTCTATGAGTTCACACACCTTCATTCTATGACTTCACACACCTCCATTCTGTGATTTCACACACCTCCATTCTGAGTTCACACACCTCCCTCCATTCTTTGACTTCACACACCTCCAATCTGACTTCACACACCTCCATTCTATGACTTCGCACACCTCCATGTATGACTTCACACAACTCCATTTTATGATTTCACAGACCTCCATTCTTTGACTTCATACACCTCCATTCTATGACTTCACACACCAACATTCTATGACTTCACACACCTCCAACTATGACTTCACACATCTACATTCTGATTTCACACACCTCCATTCTATGACTTCATACACCTCCATTCTATGACTTCACACACCAACATTCTATGACTTCACACACCTCCATTCTGTGACTTCACACACCTCCATTCTATGATTTCGCACACCTCTATTCTGATTTCACACACCTCCATTCTGTGACTTCACATACCTCTATGCTATGACTTCACACACCTCCATTGTGACTTCACACAACTCCATACTGTGACTTCACACACCTCCTTTCTGTGACTTCACACACCTCCATTCTATGACTTCATACACCTCCATTCTCCCTTCACACACCTCCATTCTCAGTTCAAACACCTCCATTCTGAGCCTTCACACACCTCCATTGTGTGTTCACACACCTCCGTTAAGTGACTTCACACACCTCCATTCTGACTTCACAAACCTCCATTCTATGAATTCACACACTTCCTTTTTATGACGTCACACACCTCCATTGTGAGTTCACACATATCCATTCTGTGACTTCATACACCTCCAACCTGACTTCACACTCCTCCATTCTGTGACTTAACACACCTCATTCTCTGACTTCACACACCTCCATTCTATGATTTCACACACCTCCATACTGTGAATTCACACATCTCCATTCTATGACTTCACACAACTCCATTCTGTATCTTCACACAGCTCCATTCTGTGACTTCAAAAACCACCATTCTATGACTTCACATACCTCCATTGTGACTTCACACACCTCCATTCCGAGTTCACACACCTCCCTTCTGACTTCACACACCTCCATTCTGTGACTTCACACAGCTCCATTCTTACTTCACACACCTCCATTCTATGACTTCGCACACCTCTATTCTGAATTCACACACCTCCATTCTGTGGCTTCACAAACCTCCATGCTATGACTTCAAACACCTACATTGTGACTTCACACAACTCCATCTGTGACTTCACAAACCACGATTCTATGACTTCACACACCTCCATTCTATGACTTCACACTCCTACATTCAATGACTTCACACACTTCTATTCTATCACTTCACCCACCTCCATTCTATGACTTCACACACCGCCATTCTATGACTTAACACACCTGCATTCTGACTTCACACACCTGCATTCTATGACTTCATACACCTCCATTCTATAACTTCACACACCAACATTCTATGACTTCACACACGTCCTTTCTGTGACTGCACACATCTCCATTCTGACTTCACACACCTCCATTCTATGACTTTACACACCTCCATTCTATGCGTTCACACACCTCCATTCTGTGACTTCACACATCTCCATTCTATGATTTCACACACCTCCATTCTATGACTTCACACACCTATATTCTATGACTTCACACACCTCCACTCTGAATTCACAAACTCCATTCTGTGATTTCACACACCTCCATTCTGACTTCACACACCTCCATTCTATGACTTCCACACCTCCATTCTGTGACTTCACAAACCACCATTCTATGACTTCACACACCTCCATTGTGACTTCACACACCTCCATTCTATGAGTTCACACACCTCCATTCTATGACTTCACACAACTCCATTCTGACTTCACACACCTCCATTCTATGACTTCTCACATCTCCATTCTGACTTCACACACTTCCATTCTGTGACTTCACACACCTCCATTCGATGACTTCACACACCTCAATTCTTTGACTTCGCACACCTCCATTTTAACTGCACACACCTCCATTCTGTGACTTCACACACATCCATTTTTGACTTCACACACCAACTTTTTTACTTCACACACCTCCATTATATGACTTCACATACCTCCATTGTGACTTCACACAACTCCATAATATGAGTTCACACACCTGCATTCTGACTTTACACACCTCCATTCTATGACTTTCCACACCTCCATTCTGGCTTCGCACACCCCCATTCTGACTTCACACACCTCAATTCTGTGACTTCACACACCTCCATTCTATGATTTCACAAACCTCCATTCTATGCCTTCACACACCTCCATTCTATGATTATACACACCACCTTTCTGAGTTGACACACCTCCATTCTGTGACTCACACACCTCCAATCTGACTTCACACACCACCATTCTATGACTTAACACACCGCCATTCTATGACTTCGCACGCCGCCATTCTATGACTTTACACGCCGCAATTCTAGGACTTCACACACCTGCATTCTGACTTCACACACCTCCATTCTATGACTTCATACACCTCCATTCTATGACTTTACACACCAACATTCTATGACTTCACACACTTCCATTCTGTGACTTCACACATCTCCATTCTGACTTCACACACCTCCATTCTATGACTTCATACCCCTCCATTCTATGTCTTCACACACCAACATTCTATGACTTCACACACCTCCATTCTGTGACTTCACACATCTCCATTCTGACTTCACACAGCTCCATTCTATGACTTCACACACCTCCATTCTATGACTTCGCTCACCTCTATTCTGACTTCACAGACCTCCATTCTGTGACTTCACACACCTCCATTCTATGACTTCATACACCTCCATTCTATGACTTCACACACCTCCATTCAATGACTTCATACACCACCATTCTGTGAATTCACACATCTCCATTCTGTGACTTCACACAACTCCATTCTGTGGCTTCACACCTCCATTCTGTGACTTCAAAACCACCATTCTATGACTTCACATACCTCCATTGTGACTTCACACACCTCCATTCTGAATTCACACACCAACCTTTTATGACCTCACACACCTCCATTCTGTGTCTTCACACATCTCCATTCTGACTTCACACAACTCCATTTTATGACTTCACACACCTCCAATCTATGAGTTCACACACCTGCATTGTGACTTCACACACCTCCATTCTATGACTTCACACACCTCCCTTCTCACTTCACACATCTCCATTCTGACTTCACACACCTCAATTTTGTGACTTCACACACCTCCATTCTATGATTTTACACACCTAAATTCTATGACTTCACATACCTCCATTCTGTGCCTTCACACACCTCCATTCTGAGTTCACACACCTCCATTCTGTGACTTCACACACCTCCATTCTTACTTCACACACCTCCATTCTATGAATTCACACACTTCCATTCTATGACGTCACACAACTCCATTCTGTGACTTTACACACCTCCATTGTGAGTTCACACATATCCATTCTGTGACATCACACACCTCGACTCTCTGACTTCATACACCTCCATTCTCACTTCACACATCTCCATTCTGACTTCACACACCTCAATTCTGTGACTTCACACACCCCATTCTGTGCCTTCACACACCTCCATTCTGAGTTCACACACCTCCATTCTGTAACTTCACACAACTCCATTCTGACTTCACACACCTCCATTCTGTGACTTCACACACTTCCATTCTGATTTCACACACCTCCATTCTATGAGTTCACACAGCTCCATTCTGACTTCACACACCTCCATTCTATGACTTCGCACACCTCCATATATGACTTCACACAACTCCATTTTATGACTTCACAGACCTCCATTCTTTGACTTCATACACCTCCATTCTATGACTTCACACACCAACATTCTATGACTTAACACAACTCCAACTATGACTTCACACAACTCCATTCTATGACTTCACACACCCCCATACTTTGACTTCTTACAGCTCCATTCTATGACTTCACACACCAACATTCTATGACTTCACCCATCTCAATTCTGTGACTTCACACACCTCCATTCTATGACCTCACATACCTCCATTGTGACTTCACACAACTCCATGAGTTAACACACCTGCATTCTGACTTTACACACCTCCATTCTATGACTTTCCACACCTCCATTCCGGCTTGCACACCTCCATTCTGACTTCACACACCTCAATTCTGTGACTTCACACACCTCCATTCTATGATTTCACAAACCTCCATTCTATGCCTTAACACACCTCCATTCTATGACTTACACACCTCCTTTCTGAGTTGACACACCTCCATTCTGTGACTTCACACACCTGCAATCTGACTTCACACACCTCCATTCTATGACTTCACACACCGCCATTCTATGACTTCACACACCGCCATTCTGACTTCACACACTTCCATTCTTTGACTTCATACCCCTCCATTCTATGACTTCACACACCAACATTCTATGACTTCACACACATCCATTCTGTGACTTCACACATCTCCATTCTGACTTCACACACCTCCATTCTATGACTTCACACACCTCCATTCTATGAGTTCACCCACCTCCATTCTATGACTTTACACGCCGCAGTTCTAGGACTTCACACACCTGCATTCTGACTTCACACACCTCCATTCTATGACTTCATACACCTCCATTCTATGACTTTACACACCAATATTCTATGACTTCACACACTTCCATTCTGTGACTTCACACATCTCCATTCTCACTTCACACACCTCCATTCTATGACTTCATACCCCTCCATTCTATGACTTCACACACCAACATTGTATGACTTCACACACCTCCATTCTGTGACTTCACACATCTCCATTCTGACTTCACACAGCCCCATTCTATGACTTCACACACGTCCATTCTATGACTTCGCACACCTCTATTCTGACTTCACACACCTCCATTCTGTGACTTCACACACCTCCATTGTATGACTTCATACACCTCCACTCTATGACTTCACACACCTCCATTCAATGACTTCATACACTTCCATTCTGTGAATTCACACATCTCCATTCTGTGACTTCACACAACTCCATTCTGTGGCTTCACCCACCTCCATTCTGTGACTTCAAAACCACCATTCTATGACTTCACATACCTCCATTGTGACTTCACACACCTCCATTCCGAGTTCACACACCTCCCTTCTGACTTCACACACCTCCATTCTATGACTTCACACAGCTCCATTCTTACTTCACACACCTCCATTCTATGACTTCGCACACCTCTATTCTGACTTCACACACCTCCATTCTGTGGCTTCACAAACCTCCATGCTGACTTCAAACACCTCCATTGTGACTTCACACAACTCCATCTGTGACTTCACACACCTTCCTTTTGTGACTTCACACACCTCCATTCTGTGACTTCACACATCTCCATTCTGACTTCACACAGCCACATTCTATGACTTCACACACGTCCTTTCTATGACTTCGTACACCTCTATTCTGACTTCACACACCTCCATTCTGTGACTTCACACACCTCCATTGTATGACTTCATACACCTCCACTCTATGACTTCACCCACCTCCATTCTGTGACTTCAAAACCACCATTCTATGACTTCACATACCTCCATTGTGACTTCACACACCTCCATTCTGAATTCACACACCAATCTTTTATGACTTCACACACCTCCATTCTGTGACTTCACAATCTCCATTCTGACTTCACACACCTCCATTTTATGACTTCACACACCTCCAATCTATGAGTTCACACACCTGCATTGTGACTTCACACACCTCCATTCTATGACTTCACACACCTCCCTTCTCACTTCACACATCTCCATTATGACTTCACACACCTCAATTCTGTGACTTCACACACCTCCATTCTATGATTTTACACACCTCCATTCTATGACTTCACACACCTCCATTTGTGCCTTCACACACCTCCATTCTGAGTTCACACACCTCCATTCTGTGACTTCACACACCTCCATTCTGACTTCACACACCTCCATTCTATGAATTCACACACTTCCATTCTATGACGTCACACAACTCCATTCTGTGACTTTACACACCTCCATTGTGAGTTCACACATATCCATTCTGTGACATCACACACCTCAATTCTCTGACTTCATACACCTCCATTCTCACTTCACACATCTCCATTCTGACTTCACACACCTCAATTCTGTGACTTCACACACCTCTATTCTATGATTTTACACACCACCATTCTATGACTTCACACACCTCCATTCTGTGCCTTCACACACCTCCATTCTGAGTTCACACACCTCCATTCTGTAACTTCACACAACTCCATTCTGACTTCACACACCTCCATTCTGTGACTTCACACACTTCCATTCTGATTTCACACACCTCCATTCTATGAGTTCACACAGCTCCATTCAGACTTCACACACCTCCATTCTATGACTTCGCACACCTCCATATATGACTTCACACAACTCCATTTTATGACTTCACAGACCTCCATTCTTTGACTTCATACACCTCCATTTTATGACTTCACACACCAACATTCTATGACTTCACACAACTCCAACTATGACTTCACACAACTCCATTCTATGACTTCACACACCTCCATACTTTGACTTCTTACAGCTCCATTCTATGACTTCACACACAAACATTCTATGACTTCACCCACCTCAATTCTGTGACTTCACACACCTCCATTCTATGACCTCACATACCTCCATTGTGACTTCACACAACTCCATAATATGAGTTCACACACCTGCATTCTGACTTTACACACCTCCATTCTATGACTTTCCACACCTCCATTCTGGCTTCGCACACCTCCATTCTATGCCTTCACACACCTCCATTCTATGACTTTACACACCTCCATTCTGAGTTGACACACCTCCATTCTGTGACTTCACACACCTCCAATCTGACTTCACACACCTCCATTCTATGACTTCACACACCGCCATTCTATGACTTCACACACCGCCATTCTGACTTCACACACCTCCATTCTTTGACTTCATACCCCTCCATTCTATGACTTCACACACCAAAATTCTATGACTTCACCCACATCCATTCTGTGACTTCACACATCTCCATTCTGACTTCACACACCTCCATTCTATGACTTCACACACCTCCATTCTATGAGTTCACCCACCTCCATTCTATGACTTTACATGCCGCAATCCTAGGACTTCACACACCTGCATTCTGACTTCACACACCTCCATTCTATGACTTCATACACCTCCATTCTATGACTTTACACACCAATATTGTATGACTTCACACACTTCCATTCTGTGACTTCACACATCTCCATTCTGACTTCACACACCTCCATTCTATGACTTCATACCCCTCCATTCTATGACTTCACACACCAACATTCTATGACTTCACACACCTCCATTCTGTGACTTCACACATCTCCATTCTGACTTCACACAGCCCCATTCTATGACTTCACACACGTCCATTCTATGACTTCGCTCACCTCTATTCTGACTTCAAACACCTCCATTCTGTGACTTCACACACCTCCATTGTATGACTTCATACACCTCCACTCTATGACTTCACACACCTCCATTCAATGACTTCATACACTTCCACTCTGTGAATTCACACCTCTCCATTCTGTGACTTCACACAACTCCATTCTGTGGCTTCACCCACCTCCATTCTGTGACTTCAAAACCACCATTCTATGACTTCACATACCTCCATTGTGACTTCACACACCTCCATTCCGAGTTCACACACCTCCCTTCTGACTTCACACACCTCCATTCTATGACTTCACACAGCTCCATTCTTACTTCACACACCTCCATTCTATGACTTCGCACACCTCTATTCTGACTTCACACACCTCCATTCTGTGGCTTCACAAACCTCCATGCTGACTTCAAACACCTCCATTGTGACTTCACACAACTCCATCTGTGACTTCACACACCTTCCTTTTGTGACTTCACACACCTCCATTCTGTGACTTCACACATCTCCATTCTGACTTCACACAGCCCCATTCTATGACTTCACACACGTCCATTCTATGACTTCGTACACCTCTATTCTGACTTCACACACCTCCATTCTGTGACTTCACACACCTCCATTGTATGACTTCATACACCTCCACTCTATGACTTCACCCACCTCCATTCTGTGACTTAAAAACCACCATTCTATGACTTCACATACCTCCATTGTGACTTCACACACCTCCATTCTGAATTCACACACCAATCTTTTATGACTTCACACACCTCCATTCTGTGACTTCACAATCTCCATTCTGACTTCACACACCTCCATTTTATGACTTCACACACCTCCAATCTATGAGTTCACACACCTGCATTGTGACTTCACACACCTCCATTCTATGACTTCACACACCTCCCTTCTCACTTCACACATCTCCATTATGACTTCACACACCTCAATTCTGTGACTTCACACACCTCCATTCTATGATTTTACACACCTCCATTCTATGACTTCACACACCTCCATTTGTGCCTTCACACACCTCCATTCTGAGTTCACACACATCCATTCTGTGACTTCACACACCTCCATTCTGACTTCACACACCTCCATTCTATGAATTCACACACTTGCATTCTATGATGTCACACAACTCCATTCTGTGACTTTACACACCTCCATTGTGAGTTCACACATATCCATTCTGTGACATCACACACCTCGATTCTCTGACTTCATACACCTCCATTCTCACTTCACACATCTCCATTCTGACTTCACACACGTCAATTCTGTGAATTCACACACCTCTACTCTATGATTTTACACACCACCATTCTATGACTTCACACACCTCCATTCTGTGCCTTCACACACCTCCATTCTGAGTTCACACACCTCCATTCTGTAACTTCACACAACTCCATTCTGACTTCACACACCTCCATTCTGTGACTTCACACACTTCCATTCTGATTTCACACACCTCCATTCTATGAGTTCACACAGCTCCATTCAGACTTCACACACCTCCATTCTATGACTTCGCACACCTCCATATATGACTTCACACAACTCCATTTTATGACTTCACAGACCTCCATTCTTTGACTTCATACACCTCCATTCTATGACTTCACACACCAACATTCTATGACTTCACACACCTCCAACTATGACTTCACACAACTCCATTCTTTGACTTCATACACCTCCATACTTTGACTTCTTACAGCTCCATTCTATGACTTCACACACCAACATTCTATGACTTCACCCACCTCCATTCTGTGACTTCACACACCTCCATTCTATGACCTCACATACCTCCATTGTGACTTCACACAACTCCATAATATGAGTTCACACACCTGCATTCTGACTTTACACACCTCCATTCTATGACTTTCCACACCTCCATTCTGGCTTCGCACACCTCCATTCTATGCCTTCACACACTCCCTTCTATGACTTTACACACCTCCTTTCTGAGTTGACACACCTCCATTCTGTGACTTCACACACCTCCCATCTGACTTCACACACCTCCATTCTATGACTTCACACACCGCCATTCTATGACTTCACACACCGCCATTCTGACTTCACACACCTCCATTCTTTGTCTTCATACTCCTCCATTCTATGACTTCACACACCAACATTCTATGACTTCACACACATCCATTCTGTGACTTCACACATCTCCATTCTGACTTCACACACCTCCATTCTATGACTTCACACACCTCCATTCTATGAGTTCACCCACCTCCATTCTATGACTTTACACGCCGCAATTCTAGGACTTCACACACCTGCATTCTGACTTCACACACCTCCATTCTATGACTTCATACACCTCCATTCTATGACTTTACACACCAACATTCTATGACTTCACACATTTCCATTCTGTGACTTCACACATCTCCATTCTGACTTCACACACCTCCATTCTATGACTTCATACCCCTCCATTCTATGACTTCACACACCAACATTCTATGACTTCACACACCTCCATTCTATGACTTCGCACACCTCGACTCTGACTTCACACACCTCCATTCTGTGACTTCACACACCTCCATTCAATGACTTCATACACTTCCATTCTGTGAATTCACACATCTCCATTCTGTGACTTCACACAACTCCATTCTGTGGCTTCACACACCTCCATTCTGTGACTTCAAAACCACCATTCTATGACTTCACATACCTCCATTGTGACTTCACACACCTCCATTCTGAATTCACACACCAACCTTTTATGACTTCACACACCTCCATTCTGTGACTTCACACATCTCCATTCTGACTTCACACACCTCCATTTTATGACTTCACACACCTCCAATCTATGAGTTCACACACCTGCATTGTGACTTCACACACCTCCATTCTATGATTTCACACACCTCCCTTCTCACTTCACACATCTCCATTCTGACTTCACACACCTCAATTCTGTGACTTCACACACCTCCATTCTATGATTTTACAAACCTCCATTCTATGACTTCACACACCTCCATTCTGTGCCTTCACACACCTCCATTCTGAGTTCACACACCTCCATTCTGTGACTTCACACACCTCCATTCTGACTTCACACATCTCCATCCTATGAATTCACACACTTCCATTCTATGACGTCACACAACTCCATTCTGTGACTTTACACACCTCCATTGTGAGTTCACACATATCCATTCTGTGACATCACACACCTCGATTCTCTGACTTCATACACCTCCATTCTATGATTTCACAAACCTCCATTCTGTGATTTCACACATCTTCATTCTATGACTTCACACAACTCCATTCTGTGGCTTCACACACCTCCATTCTGTGACTTCAAAACCACCATTCTATGACTTCACATACCTCCATTGTGACTTCACACACCTCCATTCCGAGTTCACACACCTCCATTCTGACTTCACACACCTCCATTTTATGACTTTCCATAGCTCCATTCCGGCTTGCACACCTCCATTCTGACTTCACACACCTCAATTCTGTGACTTCACACACCTCCATTCTATGATTTCACAAACCTCCATTCTATGCCTTAACACACCTCCATTCTATGACTTTACACACCTCCTTTCTGAGTTGACACACCTCCATTCTGTGACTTCACACACCTGCAATCTGACTTCACACACCTCCATTCTATGACTTCACACACCGCCATTCTATGACTTCACACACCGCCATTCTGACTTCACACACTTCCATTCTTTGACTTCATACCCCTCCATTCTATGACTTCACACACCAACATTCTATGACTTCACACACATCCATTCTGTGACTTCACACATCTCCATTCTGACTTCACACACCTCCATTCTATGACTTCACACACCTCCATTCTATGAGTTCACCCACCTCCATTCTATGACTTTACACGCCGCAGTTCTAGGACTTCACACACCTGCATTCTGACTTCACACACCTCCATTCTATGACTTCATACACCTCCATTCTATGACTTTACACACCAATATTCTATGACTTCACACACTTCCATTCTGTGACTTCACACATCTCCATTCTCACTTCACACACCTCCATTCTATGACTTCATACCCCTCCATTCTATGACTTCACACACCAACATTGTATGACTTCACACACCTCCATTCTGTGACTTCACACATCTCCATTCTGACTTCACACAGCCCCATTCTATGACTTCACACACGTCCATTCTATGACTTCGCACACCTCTATTCTGACTTCACACACCTCCATTCTGTGACTTCACACACCTCCATTGTATGACTTCATACACCTCCACTCTATGACTTCACACACCTCCATTCAATGACTTCATACACTTCCATTCTGTGAATTCACACATCTCCATTCTGTGACTTCACACAACTCCATTCTGTGGCTTCACCCACCTCCATTCTGTGACTTCAAAACCACCATTCTATGACTTCACATACCTCCATTGTGACTTCACACACCTCCATTCCGAGTTCACACACCTCCCTTCTGACTTCACACACCTCCATTCTATGACTTCACACAGCTCCATTCTTACTTCACACACCTCCATTCTATGACTTCGCACACCTCTATTCTGACTTCACACACCTCCATTCTGTGGCTTCACAAACCTCCATGCTGACTTCAAACACCTCCATTGTGACTTCACACAACTCCATCTGTGACTTCACACACCTTCCTTTTGTGACTTCACACACCTCCATTCTGTGACTTCACACATCTCCATTCTGACTTCACACAGCCACATTCTATGACTTCACACACGTCCTTTCTATGACTTCGTACACCTCTATTCTGACTTCACACACCTCCATTCTGTGACTTCACACACCTCCATTGTATGACTTCATACACCTCCACTCTATGACTTCACCCACCTCCATTCTGTGACTTCAAAACCACCATTCTATGACTTCACATACCTCCATTGTGACTTCACACACCTCCATTCTGAATTCACACACCAATCTTTTATGACTTCACACACCTCCATTCTGTGACTTCACAATCTCCATTCTGACTTCACACACCTCCATTTTATGACTTCACACACCTCCAATCTATGAGTTCACACACCTGCATTGTGACTTCACACACCTCCATTCTATGACTTCACACACCTCCCTTCTCACTTCACACATCTCCATTATGACTTCACACACCTCAATTCTGTGACTTCACACACCTCCATTCTATGATTTTACACACCTCCATTCTATGACTTCACACACCTCCATTTGTGCCTTCACACACCTCCATTCTGAGTTCACACACCTGCATTCTGTGACTTCACACACCTCCATTCTGACTTCACACACCTCCATTCTATGAATTCACACACTTCCATTCTATGACGTCACACAACTCCATTCTGTGACTTTACACACCTCCATTGTGAGTTCACACATATCCATTCTGTGACATCACACACCTCAATTCTCTGACTTCATACACCTCCATTCTCACTTCACACATCTCCATTCTGACTTCACACACCTCAATTCTGTGACTTCACACACCTCTATTCTATGATTTTACACACCACCATTCTATGACTTCACACACCTCCATTCTGTGCCTTCACACACCTCCATTCTGAGTTCACACACCTCCATTCTGTAACTTCACACAACTCCATTCTGACTTCACACACCTCCATTCTGTGACTTCACACACTTCCATTCTGATTTCACACACCTCCATTCTATGAGTTCACACAGCTCCATTCAGACTTCACACACCTCCATTCTATGACTTCGCACACCTCCATATATGACTTCACACAACTCCATTTTATGACTTCACAGACCTCCATTCTTTGACTTCATACACCTCCATTTTATGACTTCACACACCAACATTCTATGACTTCACACAACTCCAACTATGACTTCACACAACTCCATTCTATGACTTCACACACCTCCATACTTTGACTTCTTACAGCTCCATTCTATGACTTCACACACCAACATTCTATGACTTCACCCACCTCAATTCTGTGACTTCACACACCTCCATTCTATGACCTCACATACCTCCATTGTGACTTCACACAACTCCATAATATGAGTTCACACACCTGCATTCTGACTTTACACACCTCCATTCTATGACTTTCCACACCTCCATTCTGGCTTCGCACACCTCCATTCTATGCCTTCACACACCTCCATTCTATGACTTTACACACCTCCTTTCTGAGTTGACACACCTCCATTCTGTGACTTCACACACCTCCAATCTGACATCACACACCTACATTCTATGACTTCACACACCGCTATTCTATGACTTCACACACCGCCATTCTGACTTCACACACCTCCATTCTTTGACTTCATACCCCTCCATTCTATGACTTCACACACCAAAATTCTATGACTTCACCCACATCCATTCTGTGACTTCACACATCTCCATTCTGACTTCACACACCTCCATTCTATGACTTCACACACCTCCATTCTATGAGTTCACCCACCTCCATTCTATGACTTTACATGCCGCAATCCTAGGACTTCACACACCTGCATTCTGACTTCACACACCTCCATTCTATGACTT
Organism: Megascapheus bottae; assembly: GCA_024803745.1. Taxonomy (NCBI): domain Eukaryota; kingdom Metazoa; phylum Chordata; class Mammalia; order Rodentia; family Geomyidae; genus Megascapheus; species Megascapheus bottae. The sequence continues at coordinate 96,893 of JANJXV010000999.1, read as the reverse complement.
CATACACCTCCATTCTATGACTTTACACACCAATATTGTATGACTTCACACACTTCCATTCTGTGACTTCACACATCTCCATTCTGACTTCACACACCTCCATTCTATGACTTCATACCCCTCCATTCTATGACTTCACACACCAACATTCTATGACTTCACACACCTCCATTCTGTGACTTCACACATCTCCATTCTGACTTCACACAGCCCCATTCTATGACTTCACACACGTCCATTCTATGACTTCGCTCACCTCTATTCTGACTTCAAACACCTCCATTCTGTGACTTCACACACCTCCATTGTATGACTTCATACACCTCCACTCTATGACTTCACACACCTCCATTCAATGACTTCATACACTTCCACTCTGTGAATTCACACATCTCCATTCTGTGACTTCACACAACTCCATTCTGTGGCTTCACCCACCTCCATTCTGTGACTTCAAAACCACCATTCTATGACTTCACATACCTCCATTGTGACTTCACACACCTCCATTCCGAGTTCACACACCTCCCTTCTGACTTCACACACCTCCATTCTATGACTTCACACAGCTCCATTCTTACTTCACACACCTCCATTCTATGACTTCGCACACCTCTATTCTGACTTCACACACCTCCATTCTGTGGCTTCACAAACCTCCATGCTGACTTCAAACACCTCCATTGTGACTTCACACAACTCCATCTGTGACTTCACACACCTTCCTTTTGTGACTTCACACACCTCCATTCTGTGACTTCACACATCTCCATTCTGACTTCACACAGCCCCATTCTATGACTTCACACACGTCCATTCTATGACTTCGTACACCTCTATTCTGACTTCACACACCTCCATTCTGTGACTTCACACACCTCCATTGTATGACTTCATACACCTCCACTCTATGACTTCACCCACCTCCATTCTGTGACTTAAAAACCACCATTCTATGACTTCACATACCTCCATTGTGACTTCTCACACCTCCATTCTGAATTCACACACCAATCTTTTATGACTTCACACACCTCCATTCTGTGACTTCACAATCTCCATTCTGACTTCACACACCTCCATTTTATGACTTCACACACCTCCAAACTATGAGTTCACACACCTGCATTGTGACTTCACACACCTCCATTCTATGACTTCACACACCTCCCTTCTCACTTCACACATCTCCATTATGACTTCACACACCTCAATTCTGTGACTTCACACACCTCCATTCTATGATTTTACACACCTCCATTCTATGACTTCACACACCTCCATTTGTGCCTTCACACACCTCCATTCTGAGTTCACACACATCCATTCTGTGACTTCACACACCTCCATTCTGACTTCACACACCTCCATTCTATGAATTCACACACTTGCATTCTATGATGTCACACAACTCCATTCTGTGACTTTACACACCTCCATTGTGAGTTCACACATATCCATTCTGTGACATCACACACCTCGATTCTCTGACTTCATACACCTCCATTCTCACTTCACACATCTCCATTCTGACTTCACACACCTCAATTCTGTGAATTCACACACCTCTACTCTATGATTTTACACACCACCATTCTATGACTTCACACACCTCCATTCTGTGCCTTCACACACCTCCATTCTGAGTTCACACACCTCCATTCTGTAACTTCACACAACTCCATTCTGACTTCACACACCTCCATTCTGTGACTTCACACACTTCCATTCTGATTTCACACACCTCCATTCTATGAGTTCACACAGCTCCATTCAGACTTCACACACCTCCATTCTATGACTTCGCACACCTCCATATATGACTTCACACAACTCCATTTTATGACTTCACAGACCTCCATTCTTTGACTTCATACACCTCCATTCTATGACTTCACACACCAACATTCTATGACTTCACACACCTCCAACTATGACTTCACACAACTCCATTCTTTGACTTCATACACCTCCATACTTTGACTTCTTACAGCTCCATTCTATGACTTCACACACCAACATTCTATGACTTCACCCACCTCCATTCTGTGACTTCACACACCTCCATTCTATGACCTCACATACCTCCATTGTGACTTCACACAACTCCATAATATGAGTTCACACACCTGCATTCTGACTTTACACACCTCCATTCTATGACTTTCCACACCTCCATTCTGGCTTCGCACACCTCCATTCTATGCCTTCACACACCTCCATTCTATGACTTTACACACCTCCTTTCTGAGTTGACACACCTCCATTCTGTGACTTCACACACCTCCCATCTGACTTCACACACCTCCATTCTATGACTTCACACACCGCCATTCTATGACTTCACACACCGCCATTCTGACTTCACACACCTCCATTCTTTGTCTTCATACTCCTCCATTCTATGACTTCACACACCAACATTCTATGACTTCACACACATCCATTCTGTGACTTCACACATCTCCATTCTGACTTCACACACCTCCATTCTATGACTTCACACACCTCCATTCTATGAGTTCACCCACCTCCATTCTATGACTTTACACGCCGCAATTCTAGGACTTCACACACCTGCATTCTGACTTCACACACCTCCATTCTATGACTTCATACACCTCCATTCTATGACTTTACACACCAACATTCTATGACTTCACACATTTCCATTCTGTGACTTCACACATCTCCATTCTGACTTCACACACCTCCATTCTATGACTTCATACCCCTCCATTCTATGACTTCACACACCAACATTCTATGACTTCACACACCTCCATTCTATGACTTCGCACACCTCGACTCTGACTTCACACACCTCCATTCTGTGACTTCACACACCTCCATTCAATGACTTCATACACTTCCATTCTGTGAATTCACACATCTCCATTCTGTGACTTCACACAACTCCATTCTGTGGCTTCACACACCTCCATTCTGTGACTTCAAAACCACCATTCTATGACTTCACATACCTCCATTGTGACTTCACACACCTCCATTCTGAATTCACACACCAACCTTTTATGACTTCACACACCTCCATTCTGTGACTTCACACATCTCCATTCTGACTTCACACACCTCCATTTTATGACTTCACACACCTCCAATCTATGAGTTCACACACCTGCATTGTGACTTCACACACCTCCATTCTATGATTTCACACACCTCCCTTCTCACTTCACACATCTCCATTCTGACTTCACACACCTCAATTCTGTGACTTCACACACCTCCATTCTATGATTTTACAAACCTCCATTCTATGACTTCACACACCTCCATTCTGTGCCTTCACACACCTCCATTCTGAGTTCACACACCTCCATTCTGTGACTTCACACACCTCCATTCTGACTTCACACATCTCCATCCTATGAATTCACACACTTCCATTCTATGACGTCACACAACTCCATTCTGTGACTTTACACACCTCCATTGTGAGTTCACACATATCCATTCTGTGACATCACACACCTCGATTCTCTGACTTCATACACCTCCATTCTATGATTTCACAAACCTCCATTCTGTGATTTCACACATCTTCATTCTATGACTTCACACAACTCCATTCTGTGGCTTCACACACCTCCATTCTGTGACTTCAAAACCACCATTCTATGACTTCACATACCTCCATTGTGACTTCACACACCTCCATTCCGAGTTCACACACCTCCATTCTGACTTCACACACCTCCATTTTATGACTTTCCATAGCTCCATTCTTACTTCACACACCTCCATTCTATGACTTCGCAAACCTCTATTCTGACTTCACACACCTCCATTGTTTGACTTCACACACCTCCAATTTGACTTCACACACCTCCATTCTGTGACTTCACACACCTCTATTTGTGTCTTCACACAACACCATTTTGACTTCACACACCTCCCTTCTGTGACTTCACACACATCCATTCTGTGACTTCACAGACCTCCATTATGATTTCACACACTTCCATTCTTGACTTCACACACCTCCATTCTGTGACTTCACACAACTCCATTCTATGACTTCACACACCCTCGTTCTTACTTCAGAATCATCCATTCTATGCCTTCACACACCTCCATTCTATGAATTCACAAACCCCCATTCTGTGACTTCACACACCTCTATTCTGAGTTCACACACCTCCATTCCGTGACTTCACACACCTCCATTCTGAATTCACACACCTCCATTCTGTGACTTCACACACCTCTATTGTATGATTTCACCCACCTCCGTTCTATGACTTCACACACCTCCATTCTATGACTTCACACACGTCCATTCTATGACTTCACACACTTCCATTCTTTTACTTCACACCTCCATTCTTTGACGTCACACAACTCCTTTGTGAGTTCACACACCTCCCTTCTATGACTTCACACACCTCCATTCTGACTTCACACAGCTCCATTCTGTGACTTCACACACCTCCATTCTGTGCCTTCACACACCTCCATTCTATGACTTAACACACCTTCATTCCTACTTCACAAACATCCATTCTATGACTTCACACACCTCCATTCTATGACTTCACACACCTCCATTCTATGACTTCACACACCTCCATTCTGTGACTTCACACACCTCAATTCTGTGACTTCACACACCTCCATTCTGACTTCACACACCTCCATTCTGTGACTTCACACACCTCCATTGTATGATTTCACACACCTCCGATCTATGACTTCACACACCTCCATTCTATGACTTCACACACGACCATTCTATGACTTCACACACTTCCATTCTTTTACTTCACACACCTCCATTCTTTGACTTCACACACCTCCTTTGTGAGTTCACACACCTCCATTCTATGACTTCACACACCTCCATTCTGACTTCACACATCTCCATTCTATGACTTCACACACCTCCATTCTGTGCCTTCACACACCTCCATTCTATGACTTAAAACACCTTCAATCCTACTTCACAAACATCCATTCTATGACTTCACACAGCTCCATTCTATGACTTCACACACCTCCATTCTATGACTTCACACACCTCCATTGTGTGACTTCACACACCTCAATTCTGTGACGTCACATACCTCCATTATGACTTCACACACCTCCATTCTATGACTTCACACACCTCCATTCTATGACTTCACACACCTCCATTCTGTGACTTCACACACCTCCATTGTATGATGTCACACACCTCCGTTCTATGACTTCACACACCTCCATTCTATGACTTCACACACCTCCATTCTATGACTTCACACACCTCCATTCTGTGACTTCACACAGCTCCATTCTGAGTTCACACAGCTCCCTTCATTCTGTGACTTCACACACCTCCAATCTGACTCCACACAGCTCCATTCTATGACTTCACACACCTCCATTCTGTGACTTCACACACCTCCATTCTATGACTTCACACACCTCCATTGTGACTTCACACACCTCCATTCTATGAGTTCACACACCTCCATTCTGACTTCACACACCTCCATTCTATGACTTCACACAGCTCCATTCTGACTTCACACACCTCCATTCTATGACTTCACACAACTCCATTCTGACTTCACACACCTCCATTCTGTGACTTCACACACTTCCATTCTGATTTCACACACCTCCATTCTCTGACTTCACACAGCTCCATTCTGACTTCACACACCTCCATTCTATGACTTCGCACACCTCCATATATGACTTCACACAACTCCTTTTTATGACATCACAGACCTCCATTCTGTGACATCATACACCTCCATTCTATGACTTCACACAGCAACGTTCTATGACTTCACACACCTCAATCTATGACTTCACACAACTCCATTCTATGACTTCACACACCTCCATACTTTGACTTCTTACAGCTCTGTTCTATGACTTCACACACCAACATTCTATGACTTCACCCACCTCAATTCTGTGACTTCACACACCTCCATTCTGACTTCACAACCTCCATTCTATGACTTCACACACCAACATTCTATGACTTCACACACCTCCATTCTGTGACTTCACACATCTCCATTCTTACTTCACACACCTCCATTCTATGACTTCACACACCTCCATTCTATGATTTCGCACACCTCTATGGTGATTTCACACACTTCCATTCTGTGACTTCCCACACCTATATGCTATGACTTCACAAACCTCAATTGTGACTTCACACAACCCCATACTGTGACTTCACACACTTCCATTCTTTGACTTCACACACTGCCATTCTGTGACTTCACACACCACCATTGTTTGAATTCACACAGCTCAATTTTTGGACTTCACACACCTCCATTCCATAACTTCACACATCTCCATTTTATGAGTTCGCACACCTCCATTTTGACTTCACACACCTCCCTTCTATGACTTCACACACCTTCATTCTACTTCAGTAACATCCATTCTATGATTTGACACACCTCCATTCTATGACTTCACACACCTCCATTCTGTGACTTCACACACATCCATTTTGACTTCACACACTTCCATTCTGTGACTTCACACACTTCCATTCTGTGACTTCGCACACCTCCATTCTATGACTTCACACACCTCCATTCTGTGACTTCACACACATCCATTTTGACTTCACACACTTCCATTCTGTGACTTCACACACCTCCATTCTGTGACTTCGCACACCTCCATTCTATGACTTCACACACCTCCATTCTGACTTCACACACCTCCATTCTGACATCACAAACATCAATTCTGTGACTTCACACACCTCCATTCTTTGACTTCACACACCTCCATTGTGAGTTCACACACCTCCATTCTGACTTCACAAACATCAATTCTGTGACTTCACACACCTCCATTCTATGACTTCATACACCTCCATTCTATGACTTCGCACACTTCCATATATGACTTCACACAACTCCAATTTATGACTTCACACACTTCCATTCTATGACTTCACACACCTCCATTCTGTGACTTCACACATCTCCATTCTGATTTCACACACCTCCATTCTATGACTTCATACAACTCCATTCTATGACTTCACACACCAACATTCTATGACTTCACACACCTCCATTCTGTGACTTCACACATCTAAATTCTTACTTCACACACCTCCATTCTATGCCTTCACACACCTCCATTCTATATTTCCCACACCTCTATTCTGATTTCACACACCTCCATTCTGTGACTTCAGACACCTCTATGCTATGACTTCACACACCTCCGTTCTGTGACTTAACACACCTCCATTCTATGACTTCACACAGCTCCATGATATGACTTCACACACCTCCATTCTATGACTTCACACACCTCCATTGTGACTTCACACACCTCCATTCTATGAGTTCACACACCTCCATTCTGACTTCACACACGTCCATTCTATGACTTCACACACCTCCAATCTGATTTCACACACCTCCATTCTATGACTTCACACAGCTCCATTCTGACTTCACACACCTCCATTCTATGACTTCGCAGACCTCCATATATGACTTCACACAACTCCATTTTATGACTTCACAGACCTCCATTCTTTGACTTCATACACCTCCATTCTATGACTTCACACACCAACATTCTATGACTTCACACACCTCCAACTATGACTTCACACAACTCCATTCTATGACTTCACACACCTCCATACTTTGACTTCTTACACTTCCATTCTATGACTTCACACACCAACATTCTATGACTTCACCGACCTCCATTCTGTGACTTCACACATCTCCATTCTGATTTCACACACCTCCATTCTATGACTTCATACACCTCCATTCTATGACTTCACACACCAACATTCTATGACTTCACACACCTCCATTCTGTGACTTCAAACATCTCGATTCTTACTTCACACACCTCCATTCTATGACTTCACACACCTCCATTCTATGATTTCGCACACCTCTATTCTGATTTCACACACCTCCATTGTGACTACACACAACTCCATACTGTGACGTCACACACCTCCTTTCTGTGACTTCACACACCTCCATTCTATGACTTCATACATTTCCATTCTATGACTTCACACACCTCCATTCAATGACTTCACACACTTCCATTCTATGACTTCACACACCTCCATTCTTTGACTTCACACACCGCCATTCTATGACTTCACACACCTTCTTTCTGACTTCACACACCTCCATTCTATGACTTCATACACCTCCATTCTATGACTTGACAAACCAACATTCTATGACTTCACACACCTCCATTCTATGACTTCACACATCTCCATTCTGACTTCACACACCTCCATTCTATGACTTCACACACCTCAAAACTATGAGTTCACACACCTGCATTGTGACTTCACACACCTCCATTCTATGACTTAACACACCTCCATTCTGTGCCTTCACACACCTCCATTGTGTGTTCACACACCTCCATTAAGTGACTTCACACACCTCCATTCTAACTTCACACACCTCCATTCTATGAATTCACACACTTCCTTTTTATGATGTCACACACCTCCATTCTGTGACATTACACACCTCCAATGTGAGTTCACAAATATCCATTCAGTGACTTCACACACCTCCATTCCGAGTTCACACACCTCCATTCTGAATTCACACACCTCCATTCTATGACTTCACACAGCTCCATTCTTACTTCACACACCTCCATTCTATGACTTCGCACACCTCAATTCTGACTTCACACACGTCAATTCTGTGGCTTCACAAACCTCCATGCTATGACTTCAAACTCCTCCATTGTGACTTCACACATCTCCATCTATGACTTCACACACCTTCCTTTTGTGACTTCACACACCTCCATTCTATGGCTTCACCCACCTCCATTCTATGCCTTCACACACCGCCATTCTATGACTTAACACACCTGCATTCTGACTTCACACACCTGCATTCTATGACTTCATACAGCTCCATTCTATGACTTCACACACCAACATTCTATGACTTCACACACCTCCATTCAGTGACTGCACACATCTCCATTCTGACATCACACACCTCCATTCTATGACTTCACACACCTACATTCTATGTGTTCACACACCTCCATTCTGTGACTTCACACATCTCCATTCTATGATTTCACACATCTCCATTCTATGACTTCACACACCTACATTCTATGACTTCACACACCTCCATTCTGAATTCACACAACTCCATTCTGTGATTTCACACACCTCCATTCTGACTTCACACACCTCCATTCTATGACGTCCACACCTCCTTTCTGTGACTTCACAAACCACCATTCTATGACTTCACACACCTCCATTGTGACTTCACACACCTCAATTCTATGAGTTCACACACCTCCATTCTATGACTTCACACACCTCCATTCTTACTTCACACATCTCCATTCTATGACTTCTCACATCTCCATTCTGACTTCACACACCTCCATTCTGTGACTCCACAACCTCCATTCGATGACTTCACACACCTCCATTCTTTGACTTCATACACCTCCATTCTGTGACTTCACACACATCCATTTGTGACTTCACACGCCAACTTTTTGACTTCACACACCTCCATTCTGTGACTTCTCACACCTCCATTCCATGACTTCACACACCTCCATTTTGTGACTTCACACACCTCCACTCTATGACTTCACAGACCTCCATTCTATGACTTCACATACCTACATTGTGACTTCACACAACTCCATAATATGAGTTCAGACACCTGCATTCTGACTTTACACACCTCCATGCTCTGACTTCCCACCCCTCTATTCTGGCTTCGCCCACCTCCATTCTGACTTCACAAACCTCAATTCTGTGACTTCACACACCTCCATTCTATGATTTCACACACCTCCATTCTATGACTTCACACACATCCATTCTGTGACTTTACACATCGCCATTCTGACTTCACAGACCTCCATTCTATGACTTCACACACCTCCATTCTATGAGTTCACCCACCTCCATTCTGTGACTTTACACGCCGCCATTCTAGGACTTCACACACCTGCATTCTGACTTCACACACCTGCATTCTATGACTTCACACACCTCCATTCTATGACTTCATACACCTCCATTCTATGACTTTACACACCAACATTCTATGACTTCACACACTTCCATTCTGTGACTTCACACATATCCATTCTGACTCCACACACCTCCATTCTATGACTTCATACACCTCCATTCTGTGACTTCACACACCAACATTCTATGATTTCACACACCTCCATTCTGTGACTACACACATCTCCATTCTGAATTCACACAGCTCCATTCTATGACTTCACACACCTCCATTCTATGACTTTGCACACCTCTATTCTGACTTCACACACCTCCATTCTGTGACTTCACACACCTCCATTCTATGACTTCATACATTTCCATTCTATGACTTCACACACCTCCATTCAATGACTTCACACACTTCCATTCTATGACTTCACACACCTCCATTCTTTGACTTCACACACCGCCATTCTATGACTTCACACACCTTCTTTCTGACTTCACACACCTCCATTCTTTGACATCATACACCTCCATTCTATGACTTGACACACCAACATTATATGACTTCACACACCTCCATTCTATGACTTCACACATATCCATTCTGACACCACACACCTCCATTCTATGACTTCACACACCTCCATTCTATGAGTTCACCCACCTCCATTCTATGACTTTACACGCCGCCATTCTAGGACTTCACACACCTGCATTCTGACTTCACACACCTCCATTCTATGACTTCACACATCTCCATTCTATGACTTCATACACCTCCATTCTATGACTTTACACACCAACATTCTATAACTTCACACACTTCCATTCTGTGACTTCACACATATCCATTCTGACTCCACACACCTCCATTCTATGACTTCACACACCTCCATTCTATGAGTTCACCCACCTCCATTCTATGACTTTACACGCCTCCATTCTAGGACTTCACACACCTGCCTTCTGACTTCACACACCTCCATTCTATGACTTCACACCCCTCCATTCTATGACTTCATACACCTCCATTCTATGACTTTACACACCAACATTCTATGAATTCACACACTTCCATTCTATGACTTCACACACCTCCATTCTATGAGTTCACCCACCTCCATTCTATGACTTTACACGCCTCCATTCTAGGACTTCTCACACCTGCCTTCTGACTTCACACACCTCCATTCTATGACTTCACACACCTCCATTCTATGACTTCATACACCTCAATTCTGTGACTTCACACACCTCCATTCTATGACTTCACACACTTCCATTCTATGGCTTCTCACACCTCCATTCTCTGACTTCACACAGCTCCATTGTGAGTTCACACACCTCCATTCTGTGACTTCACACACCTCCATTCTGTGACTTCACACACCTCCATTCTGTGACTTCACACACCTCCATTCTGTGACTTCACACACCTCCATTCTGTGACTTCACACACCTCCATTCTATGACTTCACACAACTGCATTCTATGAATTCACACATCTCCATTCTGGGATTTCACACACCTCCATTCTGAGTTCACACACCTCCATTCTGTGACTTAACACACCTTCATTCTGTGACTTCACACACCTTCATTCTATGACTTCACACACCTCCATTCTATGACTTCACACACCTCCATTCTATGACTTCACACACCTCCATTCTTTGCCTTCACACACCTCCATTCTATGATTTCACACAGGTAAATTCTGACTTCACACCTCCATTTGTGACTTCACACTCCACAATTTTGACTTCACACACCTCCATTCTGTGAGTTCACACACCTCCATTCTGTGACTTCACACACATCCATTTTGACTTCACACACTTCCATTCTGTGACTTCACACACCTCCATTCCATGACTTCACACACCTCCATTCTATCAGTTCACACACATCCATTCTATGAGTTCACACACCACCATTTTGACTTCACATACCTTCATTCTCTGACTTCACACACCTCCATTGTGAGTTCACACACCTCCATTCTGACTTCACAAACATTAATTCTGTGACTTCACACATCTCCATTCTATGACTTCACACACCTCCATTCTATGACTTCACACACCTCCATTGTATGACTTCACAAACCTCCAGTCTATGACTTCACACACCTCCATTCTATGACTTCACACACCTCCATTCTATGACTTCACACACCTCCATTCTATTTCTTCACACACCTCCATTCTGTGACTTCATACACCTCCATTCTGTGACTTCACACACCTCCATTCTATGAGTTCACACACCTGCATTGTGGCTTCACACACCTCCATTCTATGACTTCACACACCTCTATTCTGACTTCACACACCACCATTCTGACTTCACAAACATCAATTCTGTGACTTCACACACCTCTATTCTCTGACTTCACACACCTCCATTGTGACTTCACACATCTCCATTCTATGACTTCACACACCTCCATTCTATGACTTCACACACCTCCATTCTATGACTTCTCACACCCCCATTCTGACTTTACACACCTCCATTCTAACTTCACAAACATCAGTTCTGTGACTACACACACCTCCATTCTATGACTTCACACACCTCCATTCTATGACTTCACACACTTCCATTCTATGACTTCACACACTTCCATTCTTTTACTTCACACACCTCCATTCTTTGACTTCACACACCTTCTTTGTGAGTTCACACACCTCCATTCTATGACTTCACACACCTCCATTCTGACTTCACACAGCTCCATTCTATGACTTCACACACCTCCATTCTGTGCCTTCACACACCTCCATTCTATGACTTAACACACCTTCATTCTGACTTCACAAACATTCATTCTATGACTTCACACACCTCCATTCTGACTTCACACACCTCCATTCTATGACTTCACACACCTCCTCTGACTTCACACACCTCCATTCTTTGACTTCACACAACTCCATTCTGACTTCACACACCTCCATTCTCTGACTTCACACACCTCCATTCTTATTTCACACACCTCCATTCTATGACTTCACACAGCTCCATTCTGACTTCACACACCTCCATTCTATGAGTTGCTGACCTCCATATATGATTTCACACAACTCCATTTTATGACTTCACAGACCTCCATTCTTTGACTTCATACACATCCATTCTATGACTTCACACACCAACATTCTATGACTTCACACACCTCCAACTAAGAATTCACACAACTGCATTCTATGACTTCACACAACTCCATACTTTGACTTCTTACACCTCCATTCTATGACTTCACACACCAACATTCTATGACTTCACCCACCTAAATTCTGTGTCTTCACACATCTCCATTCTGACTTCACACACCAACATTCTATGACTTCACACACCTCCATTCTGTGACTTCACACATCTCCATTCTTACTTCACACACCTCCATTCTATGACTTCACACACCTCCATTCTATGATTTCGCACACCTCTATTCTGATTTCACACACCTCCATTCTGTGACTTCACACACCTCTATGCTATGACTTCACACACCTCCATTGTGACTTCACACAACCCCATACTGTGACTTCACACACTTCCATTCTTTGACTTCACACACCGCCATTCTGTGACTTCACACACCACAATTGTTTGAATTCACACACCTTAATTTTTGGACTTCACACACCTCCATTCCATGACTTCCCATATCTCCATTTTATGAGTTCGCACACCTCCATTTTGAGTTCACACACCTCCATTCTATACTTCACACACCTTCATTCTACTTCAGTAACATCCATTCTATGACTTGACACACCTCCATTCTATGACTTTACACACCTCCATTCTGTGACTTCACACACATCCATTTTGACTTCACACACTTCCATTCGGTGACTTCACACACCTCCATTCTGTGAATTCGCACACCTCCATTGTTTGACTTCACACACCTCCATTCTTTGACTTCACACACCTCCATTCCATGACTTCACACACCTCCACTCTATCAGTTCACACACATCCTTTCTATGAGTTCACACACCACCATTTGACTTCACACACCTCCATTCTATGACTTCACACACCTACATTCTTACTTCAGAAACATCCATTCTATGACTTCACACAACTCCATTCTATGACTTCATACACCTCCATTCTATGACTTCACACACCTCTATTCTATGACTTCACACACCTCCATTCTATGACTTCACACACCTCCATTCTGTGACTTCACACATCTCCATTCTATGAGTTCACAAACCTGCATTGTGACTTCACACACGTCCGTTCTATGACTTCACACATCTCCATTCTGACTTTACACACCTCCATTCTGACATCACAAACATCAATTCTTTGACTTCACACACCACCATTCTTTGACTTCACACACCTCCATTGTGAGTTCACACACCTCCATTCTGACTTCACAAACATCAATTCTGTGACTTCACACACCTCCATTCTATGACTTCACACACCTCCATTCTATGACTTCACACACCTCCATTCTATGACTTCACAAACCTCCATTCTGACTTCACACACCTCCATTCTGACTTCACAAACATCAATTCTGTGACTTCACACACCTCCATTCTATGACTTCACACACCTCCATTCTATGACTTCACACACTTCCATTCTTTCACTTCACACACCTCCATTCTTTGACTTCACACACCTCCTTTGTTAGTTTACACACCTCCATTCTATGACTTCACACACCTCCATTCTGACTTCACACAGCTCCATTCTATGACTTCACACACCTCCATTCTGTCCCTTCACACCTACATTCCATGACTTAACACACCTTCATTCTTACTTCACAAACATCCAATCTATGAATTCACACACCTCCATTCTATGACTTCACAGAACTCCATTCTATGACTTCACACACCTCCATTCTGTGACTTCACACACCTCAATTCTGTGACTTCACACACCTCCATTATGACTTCACACACCTCCATTCTATGACTTCACACACCTCCATTCTGTGACTTCACACACTTCCATTCTGAGTTCACACATCTCCATTCTGTGACTTCCCACACCTCCAATCTGACTCCACACAGCTCCATTCTATGACTTCACACACCTCCATTCTGTGACTTCACACACGTCCATTCTATGACTTCACACACGTCCATTGTGACTTCACACACCTCCATTCTATGAGTTCACCCACCTCCATTCTGACTTCACACACCTCCATTCTATGACTTCACACACCTCCATTCTGACTTCACACACCTCCATTCTATGACTTCACACAACTCCATTCTGACTTCACACACCTCCATTCTGTGACTTCACACACCTCGATACCATGGCTTCCCACACCTCCATTCGATGACTTCACACACATCCATTCTTTGACTTCACACACCTCCATTATATGAGTTCACACACCTCCATTTGTGACTCTACACACCACTTTTTGACTTCACAAACCTCCATTCTGTGATTTCACACACCTCCATTCTGTGACATCACACACTTCATTGTTTGACTTCACTCACCTCCATTCTTTGACTTCACACACCTCCATTCCATGACTCCACACACCTCCATTCTATGAGTTCACACACCTCCATTTTGACTGCACACACCTCCATTCTATGACTTCACACACCTTCATTCTTACTTCATAAACATCCATTCTATGACCTCAAGCACCTCCATTCTATGACTTCACAAATCTCCGTTCTGTGACTTCACACACCTCCATTCTGTGACTTCACACACCTCAATTCTCTGACCTCACACACCTCCATTCTGTGACTTAACACACCTCCAATCTATGACTTCACAGATCTCCATTCTGTGACTTAACACACCTTTATTGTTTGACTTCACACACCTCCATTCTGTGACTTCACACACCTCCATTGTGAGTTCACACACCTCCATTCTCTGACCTCACACACCTCCATTCTGTGACTTAACACACCTCCATTCTATGACTTCACAGATCTCCATTCTGTGACTTAACACACCTTTATTGTTTGACTTCACACACCTCCATTCTGTGACTTCACACAACTCCATTGTGAGTTCACACACCTCCATTCTGTGACTTCACACACCTCATTTTTGTGACTTCACACACCTCCATTCAGTGACTTCACACACCTCCATTTTTACTTCACACACTTCCATTCTTTGACTTCACACACCTCCCTTCTGTGACTTCACACACCACCATTGTTTGACTTCACACACCTCCATTTTTGGACTTCACGCACCTCCATTCCATGATTTCACACATGTCCATTTTATGAGTTCACACACCTCTATTTTGACTTCACACACCTCCATTCTATGACTTCACACACCTTCATTCTACTTCAGAAACATCCCTTCTATGACTTCACACACCTCCATTCTATGACTTCACAAACCTCCATTCTGTGACTTCACACACCTCCATTCTGAGTTCACACACCTCTATTCTGTGACTTCACACACCTCAATTCTAGCTTCACACACCTCCATGCTATGAATTCACACACTTCCATTCTATGACTTCACACACCTCCATTCTTTGACTTCACACACCTCCATTGTGAGTTCACACACCTCCATTCTGTGACTTCAGACACCTCCATTCTGTGACTTCACACACCTCCATTCTGTGACTTCACACCCCTCCCTTCTATGACTTCACTCACCTCCATTCTATGAATTCACACATCTCCATTCTGTGCCTTCACACACCTCCATTCTATGACTTCCCACACCTCCCTTCTGGGACTTCACACAACTCCATTCTGAGTTCACACACCTTCATTCTGTGACTTCACACACCTTCATTCTTTGACTTCACACACCTCCATTCTATGACTTCACAAAACTCCATTCTTTGACTTCGCACACCTCCATTCTTTGACTTCACACACCTCCATTCTATGATTTCACACTGCTAAATTCTGACTTCACACTTCCATTTGTGACTTCACACTCCACAATTTTGATTTCACACACCTCCATTCTGTGACTTCACACACCTCCATTCTGTGACTTCACACACATCCATTTTGACTTCACACACTTCCATTCTGTGACTTCACACACCTCAATTCTGTGACTTCACACACCTCCATTCTGAATTCACACACGTCCATTCTGATTTCACAAACATCAATTCTGTGACTTCACACACCTCCATTCTCTGACTTCACACACCTCCATTTTATGACTTCACACACCTGCATTCTAGGACTTTACACACCTGCATTCTGACTTCACGCACCTCCATTGTGTCTTCACAAACATCAATTCTGTGACTTCAAACACCTCCATTCTATGACTTCACAAACCTCCATTCTATGAGTTCACACACCTCCATTCTATGACTTCACACACCTCCATTCTGTGCATTCTCACACCTCCATTCTATGACTTAACACACCTTCATTCTTACTTCACAAACATCCATTCTATGACTTCACACACCTCCATTCTATGACTTCACACACCTCCATTCTATGACTTCACACACCTCCATTCTGTGATTTCACACACCTAAATTCTGTGACTTCACACACCTACATTATGACTTCACACACCTCCATTCTATGACTTCACACACCTCCATTCTATGACTTCACACACCTCCATTCTGTTATTTCACACACCTCCATTCTGAGTTCACACACCTCCCTCCATTCTTTGACTTCATACACCTCCAATCTGACTTCACACAGCTCCATTATATGACTTCACACACCTCCATTGTGACTTCACACACCTCCATCCTATGAGTTCACACACCTCCATTCTGACTTCACACACCTCCATTCTATGACTTCGCACACCTCCATGTATGACTTCACACAACTCCATTTAATGACTTCACAGACCTCCATTCTTTGACTTCATACACCTCCATTCTATGAGTTCACACACCAACAATCTATGACTACACACACCTCCAACTATGACTTCACACAACTCCATTCTATGATTTCACACACCTCCATATTTTGACTTCTTACACCTCCATTCTATGAGTTCACACACCAACATTCTATGACTTCACCCACCTCCATTCTGTGACTTCACACATCTCCATTCTGATTTCACACACCTCCATTCTATGACTTCATACACCTCCATTCTATGACTTCACACACCAACATTCTATGACTTCACAAACCTCCCTTCTGTGACTTCACACATCTCCATTCTTACTTCACACACCTCCATTCTATAACTTCACACACCTCCATTCTATGATTTCGCACACCTCTATTCTGATTTCACACACCTCCATTCTGTGACTTCACACACCTCTATGCTATGACTTCACACACCTCCATTGTGACTTCAAACAACTCCATACTGTGACTTCACACACCTCCTTTCTGTGACTTCACACACCTCCATTCTATGACTTCATACATTTCCATTCTATGACTTCACACACCTCCATTCAATGACTTCACACACTTCCATTCTATGACTTCACACACCTCCATTCTTTGACTTCACACACCGCCATTCTATGACTTCACACTCCTTCATTCTGACTTCACACACCTCCATTCTATGACTTCATACACCTCCATTCTATGACTTGACACACCAACATTCTATCACTTCACACACCTCCATTCTGTGACTTCACACTTCTCCATTCTGACTTCACACACCTCCATTCTATGACTTCACACACCTCCAAACTATGAGTTCACACACCTGCATTGTGACTTCACACACCTCCATTCTAAGACTTCACACACCTCCATTCTGTGACTTCACACACATCCATTTTGACTTCACACACTTCCATTCTGTGACTTCACAGACCTCCATTCTTTGACTTCGCACACCTCCATTGTTTGACTTCACACACCTCCATTCTTTGACTTCACACACCTCCATTCCATGACTTCACACACCTCCACTCTATCAGTTCACAAACATCCTTTCTATGAGTTCGCACACCACCATTTTGACTTCACACACCTCCATTCTATGACTTCACACACCTACATTCTTACTTCAGAATCATCCATTCTATGACTTCACACACCTCCATTCTATGACTTCATACACCTCCATTCTATGACTTCACACACCTCCATTCTATGACTTTACATACATCCATTCTATGACTTCACACACCTCCATTCTGGGACTTCACACAGCTCCATTCTATGAGTTCACAAACCTGCATTGTGACTTCACACACCTCCATTCTGACTTCACACACCTCCATTATGACATCACAAACATCAATTCTGTGACTTCACACACCTCCATTCTTTGACTTCACACACCTCCATTGTGAGTTCACACACCTCCATTCTGACTTCACAAACATCAATTCTGTGACTTCACACACCTCCATTCTATGACTTCACACACCTCCATTCTATGACTGCACACACCTCCTTTCTATGACTTCACAAACCTCCATTCTGACTTCACACACCTCCATTCTGACTTCACAAACATCAATTCTGTGACTTCACACACCTCCATTCTATGACTTCACAAACCTCCATTCTGACTTCACACACATCCATTCTTTGACTTCACACACCTCCATTGTGAGTTCACACACTTCCATTCTATGACTTCACACACCTCCATTCTGACTTCACACAGCTCCATTCTATGACTTCACACACCTCCATTCTGTGCCTTCACACACCTACATTCCATGATATAACACACCTTCATTCTTACTTCACAAACATCCATTCTATGACTTCACACACCTCCATTCTATGACTTCGCACACCTCCATTCTATGACTTCACACACCTCCATTCTGTGACTTCACACACCTCAATTCTGTGACTTCACACACCTACATTATGACTTCACACACCTCTATTCTATGACTTCACACACCTCCATTCTGTTACTTCACACACCTCCAATCTGAGTTCACACATCTCCATTCTGTGACTTCACACACCTCCAATCTGACTCCACACAGCTCCATTCTATGACTTCACACACCTCCATTCTGTGACTTCACACACCTCCATTCTATGACTTCACACACCTCCATTGTGACTTCACACACCTCCATTCTATGAGTTCACCCACCTCCATTCTGACTTCACACACCTCCATTCTATGACTTCACACACCTCCAGTCTGACTTCACACACCTCCATTCTGTGACTTCACACACCTCGATTCCATGTCTTCCCACACCTCCATTCGATGACTTCACACACCTCCATTCTTTGACTTCACACACCTCCAATCTATGAGTTCACACACCTCCATTTGTGACTCTACACACCACCTCTTTGACTTCACAAACCTCCATTCTGTGATTTCACACACCTCCATTCTGTGACTTCACACACTTTATTGTTTGACTTCACACACCTCCATTCTTTGACTTCACACACCTCCATTCCATGACTTCACACACCTCCATTCTATGAGTTCACACACCTCCATTCTATGAGTACACACACCTCCATTTTGACTTCAGACACCTCCATTCTCTGACCTCACACACCTCCATTCTCTGACTTAACACACCTCCATTCTATGACTTCACAGATCTCCATTCTGTGACTTAACACACCTTTATTGTTTGACTTCACACACCTCCATTCTGTGACTTCACACACCTCCATTGTGACTTCAGACACCTCCATTCTGTGACTTCACACACCTCCATTCTGTGACTTCACACACCTCCATTCTGTGACTTCCCACACCTCCATTCTATGACTTCATACACCTCCATTCTATGACTTTACACACCAACATTCTATGACTTCACACACTTCCATTCTGTGACTTCACACATATCCATTCTGACTCCACACACCTCCATTCTATGACTTCACACACCTCCATTCTATGAGTTCACCCACCTCCATTCTATGACTTTACACGCCGCCATTTTAGGACTTCACACACCTGCATTCTGACTTCACACACCTCCATTCTATGACTTCACACATCTCCATTCTATGACTTCATACACCTCCATTCTATGACTTTACACACCAACATTCTATAACTTCACACACTTCCATTCTGTGACTTCACACATATCCATTCTGACTCCACACACCTCCATTCTATGACTTCACACACCTCCATTCTATGAGTTCACCCACCTCCATTCTATGACTTTACACGCCTCCATTCTAGGACTTCACACACCTGCCTTCTGACTTCACACACCTCCATTCTATGACTTCACACACCTCCATTCTATGACTTCATACACCTCCATTCTATGACTTTACACACCAACATTCTATGAATTCACACACTTCCATTCTATGACTTCACACACCTCCATTCTATGAGTTCACCCACCTCCATTCTATGACTTTACACGCCTCCATTCTAGGACTTCACACACCTGCCTTCTGACTTCACACACCTCCATTCTATGACTTCACACACCTCCATTGTGAGTTCACACACCTCCATTCTGTGACTTCACACACCTCCATTCTGTGACTTCACACACCACCATTCTGTGACTTCACACACCTCCATTCTGTGACTTCACACACCTCCATTCTGTGACTTCACACACCTTCATTCTATGACTTCACACACCTGCATTCTATGAATTCACACATCTCCATTCTGGGACTTCACACACCTCCATTCTGAGTTCACACACCTCCATTCTGTGACTTAACACACCTTCATTCTGTGACTTCACACACCTTCATTCTATGACTTCACACACCTCCATTCTATGACTTCACACACCTCCATTCTATGACTTCACACACCTCCATTCTTTGCCTTCACACACCTCCATTCTATGATTTCACACAGGTAAATTCTGACTTCACAACTCCATTTGTGACTTCACACTCCACAATTTTGACTTCACACACCTCCATTCTGTGAGTTCACACACCTCCATTCTGTGACTTCACACACATCCATTTTGACTTCACACACTTCCATTCTGTGACTTCACACACCTCCATTCCATGACTTCACACACCTCCATTCTATCAGTTCACACACATCCATTCTATGAGTTCACACACCACCATTTTGACTTCACATACCTTCATTCTATGACTTCACACACCTCCATTCTGACTTCACACACCTCCATTCTGACTTCACAAACATCAATTCTGTGACTTCACACACCTCTATTCTCTGACTTTCACTCACATCCATTGTGAGTTTACACACCTCCATTCTGACTTCACAAACATCAATTCTGTGACTTCACACATCTCCATTCTATGACTTCACACACCTCCATTCTATGACTTCACACACCTCCGTTGTATGACTTCACAAACCTCCAGTCTATGACTTCACACACCTCCATTCTATGACTTCACACACCTCCATTCTATGACTTCACACACCTCCATTCTATGACTTCACACACCTCCATTCTGTGACTTCATACACCTCCATTCTGTGACTTCACACACCTCCATTCTATGAGTTCACACACCTGCATTGTGGCTTCACACACCTCCATTCTATGACTTCACACACCTCTATTCTGACTTCACACACCACCATTCTGACTTCACAATCATCAATTCTGTGACTTCACACACCTCTATTCTCTGACTTCACACACCTCCATTGTGAGTTCACACATCTCCATTCTGACTTCACAAACATCAATTCTGTGACTTCACACATCTCCATTCTATGACTTCACACACCTCCATTCTGTGACTACACACACCTCCATTCTATGACTTCACACACCTCCATTCTATGACTTCACACACTTCCATTCTATGACTTCACACACTTCCATTCTTTTACTTCACACACCTCCATTCTTTGACTTCACACACCTTCTTTGTGAGTTCACACACCTCCATTCTATGACTTCACACACCTCCATTCTGACTTCACACAGCTCCATTCTATGACTTCACACACCTCCATTCTGTGCCTTCACACACCTCCATTCTATGACTTAACACACCTTCATTCTGACTTCACAAACATTCATTCTATGACTTCACACACCTCCATTCTGACTTCACACACCTCCATTCTATGATTTCACACACCTCCTCTGTCTTCACACACCTCCATTCTTTGACTTCACACAACTCCATTCTGACTTCACACACCTCCATTCTCTGACTTCACACACCTCCATTCTTATTTCACACACCTCCATTCTATGACTTCACACAGCTCCATTCTGACTTCACACACCTCCATTCTATGAGTTGCTGACCTCCATATATGATTTCACACAACTCCAATTTATGACTTCACAGACCTCCTTTCTTTGACTTCATACACATCCATTCTATGACTTCACACACCAACATTCTATGACTTCACACACCTCCAACTAAGAATTCACACAACTGCATTCTATGACTTCACACAACTCCATACTTTGACTTCTTACACCTCCATTCTATGACTTCACACACCAACATTCTATGACTTCACCCACCTAAATTCTGTGTCTTCACACATCTCCATTCTGACTTCACACACCAACATTCTATGACTTCACACACCTCCATTCTGTGACTTCACACATCTCCATTCTTACTTCACACACCTCCATTCTATGACTTCACACACCTCCATTCTATGATTTCGCACACCTCTATTCTGATTTCACACACCTCCATTCTGTGACTTCACACACCTCTATGCTATGACTTCACACACCTCCATTGTGACTTCACACAACCCCATACTGTGACTTCACACACTTCCATTCTTTGACTTCACACACCGCCATTCTGTGACTTCACACACCTTAATTTTTGGACTTCACACACCTCCATTCCATGACTTCCCATATCTCCATTTTATGAGTTCGCACACCTCCATTTTGAGTTCACACACCTCCATTCTATACTTCACACACCTTCATTCTACTTCAGTAACATCCATTCTATGACTTGACACACCTCCATTCTATGACTTCACACACCTCCATTCTGTGACTTCACACACATCCATTTTGACTTCACACACTTCCATTCTGTGACTTCACACACCTCCATTCTGTGAATTCGCACACCTCCATTGTTTGACTTCACACACCTCCATTCTTTGACTTCACACACCTCCATTCCATGACTTCACACACCTCCACTCTATCAGTTCACACACATCCTTTCTATGAGTTCACACACCACCATTTTGACTTCACACACCTCCATTCTATGACTTCACACACCTACATTCTTACTTCAGAAACATCCATTCTATGACTTCACACAACTCCATTCTATGACTTCATACACCTCAATTCTATGACTTCACACACCTCTATTCTATGACTTCACACACCTCCATTCTATGACTTCACACACCTCCATTCTGTGACTTCACACATCTCCATTCTATGAGCTCACAAACCTGCATTGTGACTTCACACACGTCCGTTCTATGACTTCACACACCTCCATTCTGACTTTACACACCTCCATTCTGACATCACAAACATCAATTCTTTGACTTCACACACCACAATTCTTTGACTTCACACACCTCCATTGTGAGTTCACACACCTCCATTCTGACTTCACAAACATCAATTCTGTGACTTCACACACCTCCATTCTATGACTTCACACACCTCCATTCTATGACTTCACACACCTCCATTCTATGACTTCACAAACCTCCATTCTGACTTCACACACCTCCATTCTGACTTCACAAACATCAATTCTGTGACTTCACACACCTCCATTCTATGACTTCACACACCTCCATTCTATGACTTCACACACTTCCATTCTTTCACTTCACACACCTCCATTCTTTGACTTCACACACCTCCTTTGTTAGTTTACACACCTCCATTCTATGACTTCACACACCTCCATTCTGACTTCACACAGCTCCATTCTATGACTTCACACACCTCCATTCTGTCCCTTCACACCTACATTCCATGACTTAACACACCTTCATTCTTACTTCACAAACATCCAATCTATGAATTCACACACCTCCATTCTATGACTTCACAGACCTCCATTCTATGACTTCACACACCTCCATTCTGTGACTTCACACACCTCAATTCTGTGACTTCACACACCTCTATTATGACTTCACACACCTCCATTCTATGACTTCACACACCTCCATTCTGTGACTTCACACACTTCCATTCTGAGTTCACACATCTCCATTCTGTGACTTCCCACACCTCCAATCTGACTCCACACAGCTCCATTCTATGACTTCACACACCTCCATTGTGAGTTCACACACCTCCATTCTCTGACCTCACACACCTCCATTCTGTGACTTAACACACCTCCATTCTATGACTTCACAGATCTCCATTCTGTGACTTAACACACCTTTATTGTTTGACTTCACACACCTCCATTCTGTGACTTCACACAACTCCATTGTGAGTTCACACACCTCCATTCTGTGACTTCACACACCTCAATTTTGTGACTTCACACACCTCCATTCAGTGACTTCACACACCTCCATTTTTACTTCACACACTTCCATTCTTTGACTTCACACACCTCCCTTCTGTGACTTCACACACCACCATTGTTTGACTTCACACACCTCAATTTTTGGACTTCACGCACCTCCATTCCATGATTTCACACATGTCCATTTTATGAGTTCACACACCTCCATTTTGACTATACACACCTCCATTCTATGACTTCACACACCTTCATTCTACTTCAGAAACATCCCTTCTATGACTTCACACACCTCCATTCTATGACTTCACAAACCTCCATTCTGTGACTTCACACACCTCCATTCTGAGTTCACACACCTCTATTCTGTGACTTCACACACCTCAATTCTAGCTTCACACACCTCCATTCTATGAATTCACACACTTCCATTCTATGACTTCACACACCTCCATTCTTTGACTTCACACACCTCCATTGTGAGTTCACACACCTCCATTCTGTGACTTCAGACACCTCCATTCTGTGACTTCACACACCTCCATTCTGTGACTTCACACCCCTCCATTCTATGACTTCACTCACCTCCATTCTATGAATTCACACATCTCCATTCTGTGCCTTCACACACCTCCATTCTATGACTTCCCACACCTCCATTCTGGGACTTCACACAACTCCATTCTGAGTTCACACACCTTCATTCTGTGACTTCACACACCTTCATTCTTTGACTTCACACACCTCCATTCTATGACTTCACACACCTCCATTCTTTGACTTCGCACACCTCCATTCTTTGACTTCACAAACCTCCATTCTATGATTTCACACTGCTAAATTCTGACTTCACACTTCCATTTGTGACTTCACACTCCACAATTTTGATTTCACACACCTCCATTCTGTGACTTCACACACCTCCATTCTGTGACTTCACACACATCCATTTTGACTTCACACACTTCCATTCTGTGACTTCACACACCTCAATTCTGTGACTTCACACACCTCCATTCTGAATTCACACACGTCCATTCTGATTTCACAAACATCAATTCTGTGACTTCACACACCTCCATTCTCTGACTTCACACACCTCCATTTTATGACTTCACACACCTGCATTCTAGGACTTTACACACCTGCATTCTGACTTCACGCACCTCCATTGTGTCTTCACAAACATCAATTCTGTGACTTCAAACACCTCCATTCTATGACTTCACAAACCTCCATTCTATGAGTTCACACACCTCCATTCTATGAGTTCACACACTTCCATTCTTTTACTTCACACACCTCCATTCTTTGACTTCACACACCTCCACTGTGAGTTCACACACCTCCATTCTATGACTTCACACACCTCCATTCTGTGCATTCTCACACCTCCATTCTATGACTTAACACACCTTCATTCTTACTTCACAAACATCCATTCTATGACTTCACACACCTCCATTCTATGACTTCACACACCTCCATTCTATGACTTCACACACCTCCATTCTGTGATTTCACACACCTAAATTCTGTGACTTCACACACCTACATTATGACTTCACACACCTCCATTCTATGACTTCACACACCTCCATTCTATGACTTCACACACCTCCATTCTGTTATTTCACACACCTCCATTCTGAGTTCACACACCTCCCTCCATTCTTTGACTTCATACACCTCCAATCTGACTTCACACAGCTCCATTATATGACTTCACACACCTCCATTGTGACTTCACACACCTCCATCCTATGAGTTCACACACCTCCATTCTGACTTCACACACGTCCATTCTATGACTTCGCACACCTCCATGTATGACTTCACACAACTCCATTTAATGACTTCACAGACCTCCATTCTTTGACTTCATACACCTCCATTCTATGAGTTCACACACCAACAATCTATGACTACAAACACCTCCAACTATGACTTCACACAACTCCATTCTATGATTTCACACACCTCCATATTTTGACTTCTTACACCTCCATTCTATGACTTCACACACCAACATTCTATGACTTCACCCACCTCCATTCTGTGACTTCACACATCTCCATTCTGATTTCACACACCTACATTCTATGACTTCATACACCTCCATTCTATGACTTCACACACCAACATTCTATGACTTCACACACCTCCCTTCTGTGACTTCACACATCTCCATTCTTACTTCACACACCTCCATTCTATAACTTCACACACCTCCATTCTATGATTTCGCACACCTCTATTCTGATTTCACACACCTCCATTCGGTGACTTCACACACCTCTATGCTATGACTTCACACACCTCCATTGTGACTTCAAACAACTCCATACTGTGACTTCACACACCTCCATTCTATGACTTCATACATTTCCATTCTATGACTTCACACACCTCCATTCAATGACTTCACACACTTCCATTCTATGACTTCACACACCTCCATTCTTTGACTTCACACACCGCCATTCTATGACTTCACACTCCTTCATTCTGACTTCACACACCTCCATTCTATGACTTCATACACCTCCATTCTATGACTTGACACACCAACATTCTATGAGTTCACACACCTCCATTCTGTGACTTCACACTTCTCCATTCTGACTTCACACACCTCCATTCTATGACTTCACACACCTCCAAACTATGAGTTCACACACCTGCATTGTGACTTCACACACCTCCATTCTAAGACTTCACACACCTCCATTCTGTGACTTCACACACATCCATTTTGACTTCACGCACTTCCATTCTATGACTTCACACACCTCCATTCTTTGACTTCGCACACCTCCATTGTTTGACTTCATACACCTCCATTCTTTGACTTCACACACCTCCATTCCATGACTTCACACACCTCCATTGTATGACTTCACACACCTACATTCTTACTTCAGAATCATCCATTCTATGACTTCACACACCTCCATTCTATGACTTCATACACCTCCATTCTATGACTTCACACACCTCCATTCTATGACTTTACATACATCCATTCTATGACTTCCCACACCTCCATTCTGGGACTTCACACAGCTCCATTCTATGAGTTCACAAACCTGCATTGTGACTTCACACACCTCCATTGTATGACTTCACACACCTCCATTCTGACTTCACACACCTCCATTCTGACATCACAAACATCAATTCTGTGACTTCACACACCTCCATTCTTTGACTTCACACACCTCCATTGTGAGTTCACACACCTCCATTCTGACTTCACAAACATCAATTCTGTGACTTCACACACCTCCATTCTATGACTTCACACACCTCCATTCTATGACTGCAAACACCTCCTTTCTATGACTTCACAAACCTCCATTCTGACTTCACACACCTCCATTCTGACTTCACAAACATCAATTCTGTGACTTCCCACACCTCCATTCTATGACTTCAGAAACCTCCATTCTGACTTCACACATCTCCCTTCTATGACTTCACACACTTCCATTCTTTCACTTCACACACATCCATTTTTGACTTCACACACCTCCATTGTGAGTTCACACACCTCCATTCTATGACTTCACACACCTCCATTCTGACTTCACACAGCTCCATTCTATGACTTCACACACCTCCATTCTGTGCCTTCACACACCTACATTCCATGACATAACACACCTTCATTCTTACTTCACAAACATCCATTCTATGACTTCACACACCTCCATTCTATGACTTCGCACACCTCCATTCTATGACTTCACACACCTCCATTCTGTGACTTCACACACCTCAATTCTGTGACTTCACACACCTACATTATGACTTCACACACCTCCATTCTATGACTTCACACACCTCCATTCTGTTACTTCACACACCTCCAATCTGAGTTCACACATCTCCATGCTGTGACTTCACACACCTCCAATCTGACTCCACACAGCTCCATTCTATGACCTCACACACCTCCATTCTGTGACTTCACACACCTCCATTCTATGACTTCACACACCTCCATTGTGACTTCACACACCTCCATTCTATGAGTTCACCCACCTCCATTCTGACTTCACACACCTCCATTCTATGACTTCACACACCTCCAGTCTGACTTCACACACCTCCATTCTGTGACTTCACACACCTCGACTCCATGTATTCCCACACCTCCATTCGATGACTTCACACACCTCCATTCTTTGACTTCACACACCTCCAATCTATGAGTTCACACACCTCCATTTGTGACTCTACACACCACCTCTTTGACTTCACAAACCTCCATTCTGTGATTTCACACACCTCCGTTCTGTGACTTCACACACTTTATTGTTTGACTTCACACACCTCCATTCTTTGACTTCACACACCTCCATTCCATGACTTCACACACCTCCATTCTATGAGTTCACACACCTCCATTCTATGAGTACACACACCTCCATTTTGACTTCAGACACCTCCATTCTCTGACCTCACACACCTCCATTCTGTGACATAACACACCTCCATTCTATGACTTCACAGATCTCCATTCTGTGACTTAACACACCTTTATTGTTTGACTTCACACACCTCCATTCTGTGACTTCACACACCTCCATTGTGACTTCAGACACCTCCATTCTGTGACTTCACACACATCCATTCTGTGACTTCACACACCTCCAATCTGTGACTTCACACACCTCCACTCTGTGACTTCACACACCTCCATTCTGTGACTTCACACACCTCCATTTTGACTTCACACACTTCCATTCTTTGACTTCGCACACCTCCATTCTGTGACTTCACACACCACCATTGTTTGACTTCACACACCTCCATTTTTGGACTTCACGCACCTCCATTCCATGACTTCACACATGTCCATTTTATGAGTTCACACACCTCCATTTTGACTTCACACTCCTCCATTCTATGACTTCACACACCTTCATTCTACTTCAGAAACATCCCTCTTATGACTTCACACACCTCCATTCTATGACTTCACAAACCTCCATTCTGTGACTTCACACACCTCCATTCTATGATTTCACACACCTCCATACTGTGAATTCACACATCTCCATTCTATGACTTCACACAACTCCATTCTGTGGCTTCACACAGCTCCATTCTGTGACTTCAAAAACCACCATTCTATGACTTCACATACCTCCATTGTGACTTCACACACCTCCATTCCGAGTTCACACACCTCCCTTCTGACTTCACACACCTCCAACTATGACTTCCCACAGCTCCATTCTTACTTCACACACCTCCATTCTATGACTTCGCACACCTCTATTCTGACTTCACACACCTCCATTCTGTGGCTTTACAAACCTCCATGCTATGACTTCAAACTCCTCCATTGTGACTTCACACAACTCCATCTGTGACTTCACACACCTTCCTTTTGTGACTTCACACACCTCCATTCTATGACTTCACACACCTCCATTCTATGACTTCACACTCCTACATTCAATGACTTCACACACTTCTATTCTATCACTTCACCCACCTCCATTCTATGACTTCACACACCGCCATTCTATGCCTTAACACACCTGCATTCTGACTTCACACACCAACATTCTATGACTTCACACACCTCCTTTCTGTGACGGCACACATCTCCATTCTGACTTCACACACCTCCATTCTATGACTTCACACCCCTCCATTCTATGTGTTCACACACCTCCATTCTGTGACTTCACACATCTCCATTCTATGATTTCACACACCTCCATTCTATGAGTTCACACACCTACATTCTATGACTTCACACACCTCCATTCTGAATTCACACAACTCCATTCTGTGATTTCACACACCTCCATTCTGACTTCACACACCTCCATTCTATGACTTCCACACCTCCATTCTGTGACTTCACAAACCACCATTCTATGACTTCACACACCTCCATTGTGACTTCACACACCTCCATTCTATGAGTTCACACACCTCCATTCTATGACTTCACACACCTCCATTCTGACTTCACACACATCCATTCTATGACTTCTCACATCTTCATTCTGACTTCACACACCTCCATTCTGTGACTTCACACACCTCCATTCGATGACTTCACACACCTCAATTCTTTGACTTCACACACCTCCATTTTAACTGCACACACCTCCATTCTGTGACTTCACACACATCCATTTTTGACTTCACACACCAACTTTTTTACTTCACACACCTCCATTCTGTGACTTCACATACCTCCACTCTTTGACTTCACACACCTCCATTCTATGACTTCACATACCTCCATTGTGACTTCACACAACTCCATAATATGAGTTCACACACCTGCATTCTGACTTTACACCCCTCCATTCTATGACTTTCCACACCTCCATTCTGGCTTCGCACACCTCCATTCTGAATTCACACACCTCAATTCTGTGACTTCACACACCTCCATTCTATGATTTCACAAACCTCTATTCTATGCCTTCACACACCTCTATTCTATGACTTTACACACCTCCTTTCTGAGTTGACACACCTCCATTCTTTGACTCACACACCTCCAATCTGGCTTCACACACCACCATTCTATGACTTCACACACCGCCATTCTATGACTTCACACACCGCCATTCTGACTTCACACACCTCCATTCTTTGACTTCATACCCCTCCATTCTATGACTTCACACACCAACATTCTATGACTTCACACACATCCATTCTGTGACTTCACACATCTCCATTCTCACTTCACACACCTCCATTCTATGAGTTCACCCACCTCCATTCTATGACTTTACACGCCGCAATTCTAGGACTTCACACACCTGCATTCTGACTTCACACACCTCCATTGTATGACTTCATACACCTCCATTCTATGACTTTACACACCAACATTCTATGACTTCACACACCTCCATTCTGACTTCACACAGCTCCATTCTATGACTTCACATACCTCCATTCTATGACTTCGCTCACCTCTATTCTGACTTCACACACCTCCATTCTGTGACTTCACACACCTCCATTCTATGACTTCATACACCTCCATTCTATGACTTCACACACCTCCATTCAATGACTTCATACACTTCCATTCTGTGAATTCACACATCTCCATTCTGTGACTTCACACAACTCCATTCTGTGGCTTCACACACCTCCATTCTGTGACTTCAAAACCACCATTCTATGACTTCACATACCTCCATTGTGACTTCACACACCTCCATTCTGAATTCACACACCAACATTTTATGACTTCACACACCTCCATTCTGTGTCTTCACACATCTCCATTCTGATTCACACACCTCCATTTTATGACTTCACACACCTCCAATCTATGAGTTCACACACCTGCATTGTGACTTCACACACCTCCATTCTATGACTTCACACACCTCCCTTCTCACTTCACACATCTCCATTCTGACTTCACACACCTCAATTCTGTGACTTCACACACCTCCATTCTATGATTTTACACACCTCCATTCTATGACTTCACATACCTCCATTCTGTGCCTTCACACACCTCCATTCTGAGTTCACACACTTCCATTCTGTGACTTCACACACCTCCATTCTGACTTCACACACCTCCATTCTATGAATTCACACACTTCCATTCTATGACGTCACACAACTCCATTCTGTGACTTTACACACCTCCATTGTGAGTTCAGACATATCCATTCTGTGACATCACACACCTCGATTCTCTGACTTCATACACCTCCATTCTCACTTCACACATCTCCATTCTGACTTCACACACCTCAATTCTGTGACTTCACACAGCTCCATTCTGACTTCACACACCTCTATTCTATGATTTTACACACCACCATTCTATGACTTCACACACCTCCATTCTGTGCCTTCACACACCTCCATTCTGAGTTCACACACCTCCATTCTGTAACTTCACACAACTCCATTCTGACTTCACACACCTCCATTCTGTGACTTCACACACTTCCATTCTGATTTCACACACCTCCATTCTATGAGTTCACACAGCTCCATTCTGACTTCACACACCTCCATTCTATGACTTCACACACCTCCATATATGACTTCACACAACTCCATTTTATGACTTCACAGACCTCCATTCTTTGACTTCATACACCTCCATTCTATGACTTCACACACCAACATTCTATGACTTCACACACCTCCAACTATGACTTCACACAACTCCATTCTATGACTTCACACACCTCCATACTTTGACTTTTTACAGCTCCATTCTATGACTTCACACACCAACATTCTATGACTTCACCCACCTCAATTCTGTGACTTCACACACCTCCATTCTATGACTTCTCATACCTCCATTGTGACTTCACTCAAGTCCATAATATGAGTTCACACACCTGCATTCTGACGTTACACACCTCCATTCTATGACTTTCCACACCTCCATTCTGGCTTCGCACACCTCCATTCTGACTTCACACACCTCAATTCTGTGACTTCACGCACCTCCATTCTATGATTTCACAAACCTCCATTCTATGCCTTAACACACCTCCATTCTATGACTTTACACACCTCCTTTCTGAGTTGACACACCTCCATTCTGTGACTTCACACACCTCCAATCTGACTTCACACACCTCCATTCTATGACTTCACACACCGCCATTCCATGACTTCACACACCGCCATTCTGACTTCACACACCTCCATTCTTTGACTTCATACCCCTCCATTCTATGACTTCACACACCAACATTCTATGACTTCACACACCTCCATTCTGTGACTTCACACATCTCCATTCTAACTTCACACACCTCCATTCTATGACTTCACACACCTCCATTCTATGAGTTCACTCACCTCCATTCTATGACTTTACACGCCGCAATTCTAGGACTTCACACACATGCATTCTGACTCCACACACCTCCATTCTATGACTTCATACACCTCCATTCTATGACTTTACACACCAATATTCTATGACTTCACAAACTTCCATTCTGTGACTTCACACATCTCCATTCTGACTTCACACACCTCCATTCTATGACTTCATACCCCTCCATACTATGACTTCACACACCAACATTCTATGACTTCACACACCTCCATTCTGTGACTTCACACATCTCCATTCTGACTTCACACAGCCCCATTCTATGAATTCACACACCTCCATTCTATGACTTCGCACACCTCCATTCTGACTTCACACACCTCCATTCTGTGACTTCACACACCTCCATTCTATGACTTCATACACCTCCACTCTATGACTTCACACACCTCCATTCAATGACTTCATACACTTCCATTCTGTGAATTCACACATCTCCATTCTGTGACTTCACACAACTCCATTCTGTGGGTTCACACACCTCCATTCTGTGACTTCAAAACCACCATTCTATGACTTCACATACCTCCATTGTGACTTCACACACCTCCATTCCGAGTTCACACACCTCCCTTCTGACTTCACACACTTCCATTCTATGACTTCACACAGCTCCATTCTTACTTCACACACCTCCATTCTATGACTTCGCAGACCTCTATTCTGACTTCACACACCTCCATTCTGTGGCTTCACAAACCTCCATGCTGACTTCAAACACCTCCATTGTGACTTCACACAACTCCATCTGTGACTTCACACACCTTCCTTTTGTGACTTCACACACCTCCATTCTATGATTTCACACACCTCCATTCTATGACTTCAAACTCCTACATTCAATGACTTCACACACTTCTATTCTATCACTTCACCCACCTCCATTCTATGACTTCACACACCTCAATTCTGTGACTTCACACACCTCTATTCTATGATTTTACACACCACCATTCTGTGACTTCACACACCTCCGTTCTGTGCCTTCACACACCTCCATTCTGAATTCACACACCTCCATTCTGTAACTTCACACACCTCCATTCTGTGACTACACACACTTCCATTCTATGACTTCGCACACCTCCATATATGACTTCACACAACTCCATTTTAAGACTTCACAGACCTCCATTCTTTGACTTCATACACCTCCATTCTATGACTTCACACACCAACATTCTATGACTTCACACACCTCCACTCTGAATTCACACAACTCCATTCTGTGATTTCACACACCTCCATTCTGACTTCACACACCTCCATTCTATGACTTCCACACCTCCTTTCTGTGACTTCACAAACCACCATTCTATGACTTCACACACCTCCATTGTGACTTCACACACCTCCATTCTATGAGTTCACACACCTGCATTCTATGACTTCACACACCTCCATTCGATGACTTCACACACCTCAATTCTTTGACTTCACACACCTCCATTTTAACTGCACACACCTCCATTCTGTGACTTCACACACATCCATTTTTGACTTCACCCACCCACTTTTTTACTTCACACACCTCCATTCTGTGACTTCACACACCTCCACTCATTGACTTCACACACCTCCATTCTATGACTTCACATACCTCCATTGTGACTTCACACAACGCCATAATATGAGTTCACACACCTGCATTCTGACTTTACACACCTCCATTCTATGACTTTCCACACCTCCATTCTGGCTTCGCACACCTCCATTCTGACTTCACACACCTCAATTCTGTGACTTCACACACCTCCATTCTATGATTTCACAAACCTCCATTCTATGCCTTCACACACCTCCATTCTATGACTTTACACACCTCCTTTCTGAGTTGACACACCTCTATTCTGTGACTTCACACACCTCCAATCTGACTTCACACACCTCCATTCTATGACTTCACACACCGCCATTCTATGACTTCACACGCTGCCATTCTGACTTCACACACCTCCATTGTTTGACTTCATACCCTTACATTCTATGACTTCACACACCAACATTCTATGACTTCACACACCTCCATTCTGTGACTTCACACATCTCCATTCTGACTTCACACAGCTCCATGCTATGACTTCACACACCTAAATTCTATGACTTCGCTCACCTCTATTCTGACTTCACACACCTCCATTCTCTGACTTCACACACCTCCATTCTATGACTTCATACACCTCCATTCTATGACTTCACACACCTCCATTCAATGACTTCATACACTTCCATTCTGTGAATTCACACATCTCCATTCTGTGACTTCACACAACTCCATTCTGTGGCTTCACACACCTCCATTCTGTGACTTCAAAACCACCATTCTATGACTTCACATACCTCCATTGTGACTTCACACACCTCCATTCTGAATTCACACACCAATCTTTTATGACTTCACACACCTCCATTCTGTGACTTCACAATCTCCATTCTGACTTCACACACCTCATTTTATGACTTCACACACCTCCAATCTATGAGTTCACACACCTGCATTGTGACTTCACACACCTCCATTCTATGACTTCACACACCTCCCTTCTCACTTTACACATCTCCATTATGACTTCACACACCTCAATTCTGTGACTTCACACACCTCCATTCTATGATTTTACACACCTCCATTCTATGACTTCACACACCTCCATTTGTGCCTTCACACACCTCCATTCTGAGTTCACACACCTCCATTCTGTGACTTCACACACCTCCATTCTGACTTCACACACTTACATTCTATGAATTCACACACTTCTATTCTATGAGGTCACACAACCCCATTCTGTGACTTTACACACCTCCATTGTGAGTTCACACATATCCATTCTGTGACATCACACACCTCGATTCTCTGACTTCATACACCTCCATTCTCACTTCACACATCTCCATTCTGACTTCACACGCCTCAATTCTGTGACTTCACACACCTCTATTCTATGATTTTACACACCACCATTCTGTGACTTCACACACCTCGGTTCTGTGCCTTCACACACCTCCATTCTGAATTCACACACCTCCATTCTGTAACTTCACACAACTCCATTCTGACTTCACACACCTCCATTCTGTGACTACACACACTTCCATTCTATGACTTCGCACACCTCCATATATGACTTCACACAACTCCATTTTAAGACTTCACAGACCTCCATTCTTTGACTTCATACACCTCCATTCTATGACTTCACACACCAACATTCTATGACTTCACACACCTCCACTCTGAATTCACACAACTCCATTCTGTGATTTCACACACCTCCATTCTGACTTCACACACCTCCATTCTATGACTTCCACACCTCCTTTCTGTGACTTCACAAACCACCATTCTATGACTTCACACACCTCCATTGTGACTTCACACACCTCCATTCTATGAGTTCACACACCTGCATTCTATGACTTCACACACCTCCATTCGATGACTTCACACACCTCAATTCTTTGACCTCACACACCTCCATTTTAACTGCACACACCTCCATTCTGTGACTTCACACACATCCATTTTTGACTTCACCCACCCACTTTTTTACTTCACACACCTCCATTCTGTGACTTCACACACCTCCACTCTTTGACTTCACACACCTCCATTCTATGACTTCACATACCTCCATTGTGACTTCACACAACTCCATAATATGAGTTCACACACCTGCATTCTGACTTTACACACCTCCATTCTATGACTTTCCACACCTCCATTCTGGCTTCGCACACCTCCATTCTGACTTCACACACCTCAATTCTGTGACTTCACACACCTCCATTCTATGATTTCACAAACCTCCATTCTATGCCTTCACACACCTCCATTCTATGACTTTACACACCTCCTTTCTGAGTTGACACACCTCCATTCTGTGACTTCACACACCTCCAATCTGACTTCACACACCACCATTTTATGACTTCACACACCGCCATTCTATGACTTCACACACTGCCATTCTGACTTCACACACCTCCATTGTTTGACTTCATACCCCTCCATTCTATGACTTCACACACCAACATTCTATGACTTCACACACCTCCATTCTGTGACTTCACACATCTCCATTGTGACTTCACACAGCTCCATGCTATGACTTCACACACCTCCATTCTATGACTTCGCACACCTCTATTCTGACTTCACACACCTCCATTCTCTGACTTCACACACCTCCATTCTATGACTTCATACACCTCCATTCTATGAGTTCACACACCTCCATTCAATGACTTCATACACTTCCATTCTGTGAATTCACACATCTCCATTCTGTGACTTCACACAACTCCATTCTGTGGCTTCACACACCTCCATTCTGTGACTTCAAAACCACCATTCTATGACTTCACATACCTCCATTGTGACTTCACACACCTCCATTCTGAATTCACACACCAATCTTTTATGACTTCACACACCTCCATTCTGTGACTTCACAATCTCCATTCTGACTTCACACACCTCCATTTTATGACTTCACACACCTCCAATCTATGAGTTCACACACCTGCATTGTGACTTCACACACCTCCATTCTATGAGTTCACACACCTTCCTTCTCACTTCACACATCTCCATTATGACTTCACACACCTCCATTCTATGATTTTACACACCTCCATTCTATGACTTCACACACCTCCATTTGTGCCTTCACACACCTCCATTCTGAGTTCACACGCCTCCATTCTGTGACTTCACACACCTCCATTCTGACTTCACACACTTACATTCTATGAATTCACACACTTCCATTCTATGACGTCACACAACCCCATTCTGTGACTTTACACACCTCCATTGTGAGTTCACACATATCCATTCTGTGACATCACACACCTCGATTCTCTCACTTCATACACCTCCATTCTCACTTCACACATCTCCATTCTGACTTCACACACCTCAATTCTGTGACTTCACACACCTCTATTCTGTGATTTTACACACCCCCATTCTATGACTTCACACACCTCCATTCTGTGCCTTCACAAACCTCCATTCTGAGTTCACACACCTCCATTGTGTAACTTCACACAACTCCATTCTGACTTCACACACCTCCATTCTGTGACTTCACACACTTCCATTCTATGACTTCGCACACCTCCATATATGACTTCACACAACTCCATTTTAAGACTTCACAGACCTCCATTCTTTGACTTCATACACCTCCATTCTATGACTTCACACACCAACATTCTATGACTTCACACACCTCCAACTATGACTTCACACAACTCCATTCTTTGACTTCACACACCTCCATACTTTGACTCCTTACAGCTCCATTCTATGACTTCACACACCAACATTCTATGACTTCACCCACCTCCATTCTGTGACTTCACATACCTCCATTCTATGACCTCACATACCTCCATTGTGACTTCACACAACTCCATAATATGAGTTCACACACCTGCATTCTGACTTTACACACCTCCATTCTATGACTTTCCACACCTCCATTCTGGCTTCGCACACCTCCATTCTATGCCTTCACACACCTCCATTCTATGACTTTACACACCTCCTTTCTGAGTTCACACACCTCCATTCTGTGACTTCACACACCTCCAATCTGACTTCACACACCTCCATTCTATGACTTCACACACCGCCATTCTATGACTTCACACACCGCCATTCTGACTTCACACACCTCCATTCTTTGACTTCATACCCCTCCATTCTATGACTTCACACACCAACATTCTATGACTTCACACACAGCCATTCTGTGACTTCACACATCTCCATTCTGACTTCACACACCTCCATTCTATGACTTCACATACCTCCATTCTATGAGTTCACCCACCTCCATTGTATGACTTTACACGCCGCAATTCTAGGACTCCACACACCTGCATTCTGACTTCACACACCTCCATTCTATGACTTCATACACCTCCATTCTATGACTTTACACACCAACATTATATGACTTCACACACTTCCATTCTGTGACTTCACACATCTCCATTCTGACTTCACACACCTCCATTCTATGACTTCATACCCCTCCATTCCATGACTTCACACACCAACATTCTATGACTTCACACACCTCCATTCTGTGACTTCACACATCTCCATTCTGACTTCACACAGCCCCATTCTATGACTTCACACACGTCCATTCTATGACTTCGCACACCTCTATTCTGACTTCACACACCTCCATTCTGTGACTTCACACACCTCCATTCTATGACATCATACACCTCCATTCTATGACTTCACACACCTCCATTCAATGACTTCATACACTTCCATTCTGTGAATTCACACATCTCCATTCTGTGACTTCACGCAACTCCATTCTGTGGCTTCACACACCTCCATTCTGTGACTTCAAAACCACCATTCTATGACTTCACATACCTCCATTGTGACTTCACACACCTCCATTCTGAATTCACACACCAACCTTTTATGACTTCACACACCTCCATTCTGTGACTTCACACATCTACATTCTGACTTCACACACCTCCATTTTATGACTTCACACTCCTCCAATCTATGAGTTCACACACCTGCATTGTGACTTCACACACCTCCATTCTATGACTTCACACACCTCCCTTCTCACTTCACACATCTCCATTATGACTTCACACACCTCAATTCTGTGATTCACACACCTCCATTCTATGATTTTACACACCTCCATTCTATGACTTCACACACCTCCATTCTGTGCCTTCACACACCTCCATTCTGAGTTCACACACCTCCATTCTGTGACTTCACACACCTCCATTCTGAGTTCACACACCTCCATCCTATGAATTCACAGACTTCCATTCTATGACGTCACACAACTCCATTCTGTGACTTTACACACCTCCATTGTGAGTTCACACATATCCATTCTGTGACATCACACACCTCGATTCTCTGACTTCATACACCTCCATTCTATGATTTCACAAACCTCCATTCTGTGATTTCACACATCTCCATTCTATGACTTCACACAACTCCATTCTGTGGCTTCACACACCTCCATTCTGTGACTTCAAAACCACCATTCAATGACTTCACATACCTCCATTGTGACTTCACACACCTCCATTCCGAGTTCACACACCTACATTCTGACTTCACACACCTCCATTTTATGACTTTCCATAGCTCCATTCTTACTTCACACACCTCCATTCTATGATTTCGCAAACCTCTATTCTGACTTCACACACCTCCATTGTTTGACTTCACACACCTCCAGTTTGACTTCACACACCTCCATTCTGTGACTTCACACACCTGTATTTGTGTCTTCACACAACACCGTTTTGACTTCACACACCTCCCTTCTGTGACTTCACACACATCCATTCTGTGACTTCACAGACCTCCATTATGATTTCACAAACTTCCATTCTTGACTTCACACACCTCCATTCTGTGACTTCACAGAACTCCATTGTTTGACTTCACACACCTCCAATCTTTGACTTCACACACCTCAATTCTATGACTTCACACACCTCCATTCTATGACTTCACACGCCCTCGTTCTTAATTCTGAATCATCCATTCTATGCCTTCACACACCTCCATTCTATGATTTCACAAACCCCCATTCTGTGACTTCACACACCTCTATTCTGAGTTCACACACCTCCATTCCGTGACTTCACACACCTCCATTCTGAATTCACACACCTCCATTCTGTGACTTCACACACCTCTATTGTATGATTTCACCCACCTCCGTTCTATGACTTCACACACCTCCATTCTATGACTCACACACGTCCATTCTATGACTTCACACACTTCCATTCTTTTACTTCACACACCTCCATTCTTTGACGTCACACACCTCCTTTGTGAGTTCACACACCTCCATTCTATGACTTCACACACCTCCATTCTGACTTCACACAGCTCAATTCTATGACTTCACACACCTCCCTTCTGTGCCTTCACACACCTCCATTCTATGACTTAACACACCTTTATTCCTACTTCACAAACATCCATTCTATGACTTCACACACCTCCATTCTATGACTTCACACACCTCCATTCTATGACTTCACACACCTCCATTCTGTGACTTCACACACCTCAATTCTGTGACTTCCCACACCTCCATTCTGACTTCACACACCTCCATTCTGTGACTTCACACACCTCCATTGTATAATTTCACACACCTCCGATCTATGACTTCACACACCTCCATTCTGTGACTTCACACACGTCCATTCTCTGACTTCACACACTTCCATTCTTTTACTTCACACACCTCCATTCTTTGACTTCACACACCTCCTTTGTGAGTTCACACACCTCCATTCTATGACTTCACACACCTCCATTCTGACTTCACACAGCTCCATTCTATGACTTCAAACACCTCCATTCTGTGCCTTCACACACCTCCATTCTATGACTTAACACACCTTCAATCCTACTTCACATCCATTCTATGACTTCACACACCTCCATTCTATGACTTCACACACCTCCATTCTACGACTTCACACACCTCCATTCTGTGACTTCACACACCTCAATTCTGTGACGTCACACACCTCCATTATGACTTCACACACCTCCATTCTATGACTTCACACACCTCCATTCTATGACTTCACACACCTCCATTCTGTGACTTCACACACCTCCATTGTATGATTTCACACACCTCCGTTCTATGACTTTACACACCTCCATTCTATGACTTCACACACCTCCATTCTGTGACTTCACACAGCTCCATTCTGAGTTCACACAGCTCCCTCCATTCTGTGACTTCACACACCTCCAATCTGACTCCACACAGCTCCATTCTATGACTTCACACACCTCCATTCTGGGACTTCACACACCTCCATTCTATGACTTCGCACACCTCCATTGAGACTTCACACACCTCCATTCTATGAGTTCAAACACCTCCATTCTGACTTCACACACCTCCATTCTATGACTTCACACAGCTCCATTCTGACTTCACACACCTCCATTCTATGACTTCACACAACTCCATTTTATGACTTCACAGACCTCCATTCTGTGACTTCATACACCTCCATTCTATGACTTCACACACCAACATTCTATGACTTCACACACCTCCAACTATGACTTCACACAACTCCATTCTATGACTTCACACACCTCCGTACTTTGACTTCTTACAGCTCCGATCTATGACTTCACACACCAACATTCTAAGACTTCACCCACCTCAATTCTGTGACTTCACACACCTCCATTCTGACTTCACAACCTCCATTCTATGACTTCACACACCAACATTCTATGACTTCACACATCTCCATTCTTACTTCACACACCTCCATTCTATGACTTCACACACCTCCATTCTATGATTTCGCACACCTCTATTCTGATTTCACACACTTCCATTCTGTGTCTTCACACACCTATATGCTATGACTTCACACACCTCCATTGTGACTTCACACAACCCCAT
Organism: Megascapheus bottae; assembly: GCA_024803745.1. NCBI lineage: Eukaryota > Metazoa > Chordata > Mammalia > Rodentia > Geomyidae > Megascapheus > Megascapheus bottae. Next base: position 53,126 of record JANJXV010000999.1, on the reverse strand, counting down.
ACTGTGACTTCACACACTTCCATTCTTTGACTTCACACACCGCCATTCTGTGACTTCACACACCACCATTGTTTGACTTCACACACCTCAATTTTTGGACTTCACACACCTCCATTCCATAACTTCACACATCTCCATTTTATGAGTTCGCACACCTCCATTTTGACTTCACACACCTCCATTCTATGACTTCACACACCTTCATTCTACTTCAGTAACATCCATTCTATGACTTGACACACCTCCATTCTATGACTTCACACACCTCCATTCTGTGACTTCACACACATCCATTTTGACTTCACACACTTCCATTCTGTGAATTCACACACCTCCATTCTGTGACTTCGCACACCTCCATTGTTTGACTTCACACACCTTCATTCTTACTTCAGAAATATCCATTCTATGACTTCACACACCTCCATTCTTTGACTTCATACACCTCCATTCTATGACTTCACACACCTCCATTCTATGACTTCACACACCTCCATTCTATGACTTCACACACCTCCATTCTGTGACTTCACACATCTCCATTCAATGAGTTCACAAACCTCCATTCTGATTTCACACACCTCCATTCTGACTTCACAAACATCAATTCTGTGACTTCACACACCTCCATTCTTTGACTTCACACACCTCCATTGTTAGTTCACACACCTCCATTCTGACTTCACAAACATCAATTCTGTGACTTCACACACATCCATTCTATGACTTCATACACCTCCATTCTATGACTTCACACACCTCCATTCTATGACTTCACAAACCTCCATTCTGATTTCACACACCTCCATTCTGACTTCACAAACATCAATTTTGTGACTTCACACACCTCCATTCTATGACTTCACACACCTCCATTCTATGACTTCACACACTTCCATTCTTTCACTTCACACACCTCCAGTCTTTGACTTCACACACCTCCCTTGTTAGTTCACACACCTCCATTCTATGACTTCACACACCTCCATTCTGACTTCACACAGCTCCATTCTTTGACTTCACACACCTCCATTCTGTGCCCTCACACACCTGCATTCCATGACTTAACACACCTTTATGCTTACTTCAGAAACATCCATTTTATGACTTCACACACCTCCATTCTATGACTTCACACACATCCATTCTATGACTTCACACACCTCCATTCTGTGACTTCACACACCTCAATTCTGTGACTTCACACACCTCCATTATGACTTCACACACCTCCATTATATTACTTCACGCACCTCCATTCTGTGACTTCACACAGCTCCATTCTATGACTTCACACACCTCCATTCTGTGCCTTCACACACCTACATTCCATGACTTAATACACCTTCATTCTTACTTCACAAACATCCATTCTATGACTTCACACACCTACATTCCATGACTTAACACACCTTCATTTTTACTTCACAAACATCCATTCTATGACTTCACACACCTACATTCCATGACTTAACACACCTTCATTCTTACTTCACAAACATCCATTCTATGACTTCAAACACCTCCATTCCATGACTTCACACACCTCCAATCTGACTTCACACAGCTCCATTCTATGACTTCACACACCTCCATTCTGTGACTTCACACACTTCTATTCTATGACTTCACACACCTCCATTGTGACTTCACACACCTCCATTCTATGAGTTTACCCACCTCCATTCTGACTTCACACACCTCCATTCTATGTCTTCACACACCTCCATTCTGACTTCACACACCTCCATTCTATGACTTCACACAACTCCATTCTGACTTCACACACCTCCATTCTGTGACTTCACACACATCGATTCCATGGCTTCCCACACCTCCATTTGAGGACTTCACACACCTCCATTCTTTGACTTCACACACCTCCATTCTATGAGTTCACACACCTCCATTTGTGACTCTACACACCACCTTTTGGACTTCACAAACCTCCATTCTGTGATTTCACACACCTCCATTCTGTGACTTCACACACTTTATTGTTTGACTTCACACACCTCCATTCTGTGACTTCACACACCTCCATTCCATGACTTCACACACCTCCATTCTATGAGTTCACACACCTCCATTTTTACTCCTCACTCCTCCATTCTCTGACTTCACACATCTTCATTCCTACTTCAGAAACATCCATTCTATGACTTCACGCACCTCCGTTCTATGACTTCACAAATCTCCATTCTGTGACTTCACACACCTCCATTCTCTGCCCTAACACAACTCCATTCTGTGTCTTAACACACCTCCATTCTATGACTTCACGGATCTCCATTCTGTGACTTAACACACCTTTATTGTTTGATTTCACACACCTACCTTCTGTGACTTCACACACCTCCATTGTGAGTTCACACACCTCCATTCTGTGACTTCACACACCTCCATTCTGTGACTTCACACACCTCCATTCTGTGACTTCACACACCTCCATTCTGTGACTTTACACACCTCCATTTTAAGTGCACACACTTCCATTCTTTGACTTCACACACCTCCATTCTGTGACTTCACACACCACCATTGTTTGACTTCACACACCTCCATTTTTGGACTTCACGCACCTCCATTCCATGACTTCATACATGTCCATTTCATGAGTTCACATACCTCCATTTTGACTTCACACACCTCCATTCTATGACTTCACACACCTTCATTCTACTTCAGGAACATCCCTTCTATGACTTCACACACCTCCATTCTATGACTTCACAAACCTCCATTCTGTGACTTCACACTCCTCCATTCTGAGTTCACACACCTCAATTCTGTGACTTCACACACCTCAATTCTGGCTTCATACACCTCCATTCTATGACTTCACACACTTCCATTCTATAACTTCACACACCTCCATTCTTTGACTTCACACACCTCCCTTGTGTGTTCACACACCTCCATTCTTTGACTTCACACACCTCCATTCTGTGACTACACACACCTCCATTCTGTGACTTCACACACCTCCATTCTGAGTTGACACACCTCCCTCCATTCTTTGACTTCACACACCTCCAATCTGACTTCACACAGCTCCATTATATGACTTCACACACCTCCATTCTGACTTCACACACCTCCACTCTATGACTTCACACACCTCCATTGTGACTTCACACACCTCCATTCTATGAGTTCACACACCTCCATTCTGACTTCACACACCTCCATTCTATGACTTCACACACCTCCATTCTGATTTCACACACCTCCATTCTATGACTTCACACAGCTCCATTCTGACTTCACACACCTCCATTCTATGACCTCGCACACCTCCATATATGACTTCACACAACTCCAATTTATGACTTCACAGACCTCCATTCTTTGATTTCATAGCCTCCATTCTATGACTTCACACACCAACATTCTATGATTTCGCACACCTCCAACTATGACTTCACACAACTCCGTTCTATGACTTCACACACCTCCATACTTTGACTTCTTACACTTCCATTCTATGACTTCACACACCTCCATTCTGTGACTTCACACATCTCCATTCTGATTTCACACACCTCCATTCTATGACTTCATACAACTCCATTCTATGAGTTCACATACCAACATTCTATGACTTCACACACCTCCATTCTTTGACTTCACACATCTCCATTCTTACTTCACACACCTCCATTCTATGATTTCGCACATCTCTATTCTGATTTCACACACCTCCATTCTGTGACTTCACACATCTCTATGCTATGACTTCACACACCTCCATTGTGACTTCACACAACTCCATACTGTGACTTCACACACCTCCTTTCTGTGACTTCACACACCTCCATTCTATGACTTCATACATTTCTATTCTATGACTTCACACACCTCCATTCAATGACTTCACAAACTTCCATTCTATGACTTCACAGACCTCCATTCTTTGACTTCACACACCGCCATTCTATGACTTCACACACCTTCTTTCTGACTTCACACACCTCCATTCTATGTCTTCATACACCTCCATTCTATGAATTGACACACCAACATTCTATGACTTCACACACCTCCATTCTATGACTTCACACATCTCCATTCTGACTTTACACACCTCCATTCTATGACTTCACACACCTCCAAACTATGAGTTCACACACCTGCATTGTGACTTCACACACCTCCATTCTATGACTTAACACACCTCCATTCTGTGCCTTCACACACCTCCATTAAGTGACTTCACACACCTCCATTCTAACTTCACACACCTCCATTCTATGAATTCACACACTTCCTTTTTATGACGTCACACACGTCCATTCTGTGACTTTACACACCTCCATTGTGAGTTCACACATATCCATTCTGTGACTTCACACACCTCCAACCTGACTTCACACTCCTCCATTCTGTGACTTAACACAACTCTATTCTCTGACTTCACACACCTCCATTCTATGATTTCACACACCTCCATACTGTGAATTCACACATCTCCATTCTATGACTTCACACAACTCCATTCTGTGGCTTCACACACCTCCATTCTGTGACTTCAATAACCACCATTGTATGACTTCACATACCTCCAATGTGACTTCACGCACCTCCATTCCGTGTTCACACACCTCCATTTTGAATTCACACACCTCCATTCTATGAATTCACACAGCTCCATTCTTACTTCACACACCTCCATTCTATGACTTCACACATCTTATTCCTACTTCAGAAACATCCATTCTATGACTTCACGCACCTCCGTTCTATGACTTCACAAATCTCCATTGTGTGACTTCACACACCTCCATTCTGAGTTCACACACCTCCATTCTCTGCCCTCACACACCTCCATTCTGTGACTTAACACACCTCCATTCTACGACTTCACAGATCTCCATTCTGTGACTTAACACACCTTTATTGTTTGATTTCACACACCTCCATTCTGTGACTTCACACACCTCCATTGTGAGTTCACACACCTCCATTCTGTGACTTCACACACCTCAATTCTGGTTTCACACACCTCCATTCTATGACTTCACACACTTCCATTTTATGACTTCACACACCTCCATTCTTTGACTTCACACACCTCCCTTGTGTGTTCACACACCTCCATTTGACTTCACACACCTCCATTCTATGACTTCACACAACTCCATTCTGTGACTTCACACACCTTCTTTCTGACTTCACACACCTCCCTCCATTCTTTGACTTCACACACCTCCAATCTGACTTCACACAGCTCCATTATATGACTTCACACACCTCCATTCTGACTTCACACACCTCCATTCTATGACTTCACACACCTCCATTGTGACTTCACACACTTCCATTCTATGAGTTCACACACCTCCATTCTGACTTCATACACCTCCATTCTATGACTTCACACACCTCCATTCTGATTTCACACACCTCCATTCTATGACTTCACACAGCTCCATTCTGACTTCACACACCTCCAAACTATGAGTTCACACACCTGCATTGTGACTTCACACACCTCCATTCTACGACTTAACACACCTCCATTCTGTGCCTTCACACACCTCCATTGTGTGTTCACACACCTCCATTAAGTGACTTCACACACCTCCATTCTAACTTCACACACCTCCATTCTATGAATTCACACACTTCCTTTTTATGACGTCACACACCTCCTTTCTGTGACTTTACACACCTCCATTGTGAGTTCACACATATCCATTAAGTGACTTCACACACCTCCATTCCGAGTTCACACACCTCCATTCTGAATTCACACACCTCCATTCTACGACTTCAGACAGCTCCATTCTTACTTCACACACCTCCATTCTATGACTTCGCACACCTCAATTCTGACTTCACACACCTCCATTCTGTGGCTTCACAAACCTCCATGCTATGACTTCAAACTCCTCCATTGTGACTTCACACAACTCCATCTATGACTTCACACACCTTCCTTTTGTGACTTCACACACCTCCATTCAATGACTTCACCCACCTCCATTCTATGACTTCACACACCGACATTCTATGACTTAACACACCTGCATTCTGACTTCACACACCTGCATTCTATGACTTCATACACCTCCATTCTATGACTTCACACACCAACATTCTATGACTTCACACACCTCCATTCAGTGACTGCACACATCTCCATTCTGACTTCACACACCTCCATTCTATGACTTCACACACCTCCATTCTCTGTGTTCACACACCTCCATTCTGTGACTTCACACATCTCCATTCTATGATTTCACACATCTCCATTCTATGACTTCACACACCTACATTCTATGACTTCACACACCTCCATTCTGAATTCACACAATTCCATTCTGTGATTTCACACACCTCCATTCTGACTTCACACACCTCCATTCTATTACTTCCACACCTCCTTTCTGTGACTTCACAAACCACCATTCTATGACTTCACACACCTCCATTGTGACTTCACACACCTCCATTCTATGAGTTTACACACCTCCATTCTATGACTTCACACACCTCCATTCTGACTTCACACATCTCCATTCTATGACTTCTCACATGTCCATTCTGACTTCACACACCTCCATTCTGTGACTTCACAACCTCCATTCGATGACTTCACACACCTCCATTCTTTGACTTCACACACCTCCATTCTGTGACTTCACACACATCCATTTGTGACTTCACACGCCAACTTTTTGACTTCACACACCTCCATTCTGTGACTTCACACACCTCCATTCCATGACTTCAAACACCTCCATTCTATGACTTCACATGCCTACATTGTGACTTCACACAACTCCATAATATGAGTTCAGACTCCTGCATTCTGACTTTACACACCTCCATGCTCTGACTTCCCACACCTCCATTCTGGCTTCGCACACCTCCATTCTTACTTCACAAACCTCAGTTCTGTGACTTCACACACCTCCATTCTATGATTTCACACACCTCCATTCTATGACTTCACACACATCCATTCTGTGACTTCACACATCGCCATTCTGACTTCACACACCTCCATTCTATGACTTCACACACCTCCATTCTATGAGTTCACCCACCTCCATTCTATGACTTTACACGCCGCCATTCTAGGACATCACACACCTGCATTCTGACTTCACACACCTCCATTCTATGACTTCACACACCTCCATTCTATGACTTCACACACCTCCATTCTGTGACTTCACACATCTCCATTCAATGAGTTCACAAACCTGCATTATGACTTCACACACCTCCATTCTATGACTTCACACACCTCCATTCTATGACTTCACACACCTCCATTCTATGACTTCACACACCTCCATTCTATGACTTCATACACCTATATTCTATGACTTCACACACCTCCATTCTATGACTTCACACACCTCCATTCTATGACTTCACACACCTCCATTCTGTGACTTCACACATCTCCATTCAATGAGTTCACAAACCTGCATTGTGACTTCACACACCTCCATTCTATGACTTCACAAACCTCCATTCTGACTTCACACACCTCCATTCTGACATCACAAACATCAATTCTGTGACTTCACACACCTCCATTCTTTGACTTCACACACCTCAATTGTGAGTTCACACACCTCCATTCTGAATTCACAAACATCAATTCTGTGACTTCACACACCTCCATTCTATGACTTCATACACCTCCATTCTATGACTTCATACACCTCCATTCTATGACTTCACAAACCTCCATTCTGACTTCACAAACCTCCATTCTGACTTCACAAACATCAATTCTGTGACTTCACACACCTCCATTCTATGACTTCACACACCTCCATTCTATGACTTCACACACCTCCCTTGTTAGTTCACACACCTCCATTCTATGACTTCACACACCTCCATTCTGACTTCACACAGCTCCATTCTATGACTTCACACACCTCCATTCTGTGCCTTCACAAACCTGCATTCCATGACTTAACACACCTTCATTCTTACTTCACAAACATCCATTCTATGACTTCACACACCTCCATTCTATGACTTCATACATATCCATTCTATGACTTCACACACCTCCATTCTGTGACTTCACACACCTCAATTCTGTGACTTCACACACCGCCATTATGACTTCACACACCTCCATTCTATTACTTCACGCACCTCCAGTCTGTGCCTTCACACAGCTCCATTCTATGACTTCACACACTTCCATTCTGTGCCTTCACACACCTACATTCCATGACTTAACTCACCTTCATTCTTACTTCACAAACATCCATTCTATGACTTCACACACCTACATTCCATGACTTAACACACCTTCATTCTTACTTCACAAACATCCATTCTATGACTTCACAAACCTCCATTCTATGACTTCACACACCTCCAATCTGACTTCACACAGCTCCATTCTATGACTTCACACACCTCCATTCTGTGACTTCACACACCTCCATTGTGACTTCACACACCTCCATTCTATGAGTTCACCCACCTCCATTCTGACTTCACACACCTCCATTCTATGACTTCACACACCTCCATTCTGACTTCACACACCTCCATTGTATGACTTCACACAACTCCATTCTGACTTCACACACCTCCATTCTGTGACTTCACACAACTCGATTCCATGGCTTCCCACACCTCCATTCGATGACTTCACACACCTCCATTCTTTGACTTCACACACCTCCATTCTATGAGTTCACAAACCTCCATTTGTGACTCTACACACCACCTTTTTGACTTCACAAACCTCCATTCTGTGATTTCACACACCTCCATTCTGTGACTTCACACACTTTATTGTTTGACTTCACAAACCTCCATTCTTTGACTTCACACACCTCCATTCCATGACTTCACACACCTCCATTCTATGAGTTCACACACCTCCATTTTGACTTCACATACCTCCATTCTATGACTTCACACATCTTCATTCCTACTTCAGAGACACCCATTCTATGACTTCACGCACCTCCATTCTATGACTTCACAAATCTCCTTTCGGTGACTTCACACACCTCCATTCTGAGTTCACACACATCCATTATCTGACCTCACACACCTCCATTCTGTGACTTAACACACCTCCATTCTATGACTTCATACACCTCCATTCTTTGACTTCACACACCGCCATTCTGTGACTTCACACACCTCCATTCTATGACTTCATACATTTCCATTCTATGACTTCACACACCTCCATTCAATGACTTCACACACTTCCATTCTATGACTTCACACACCTCCATTCTTTGACTTCACACACCGCCATTCTATGACTTCACACACCTTCTTTCTGACTTCACACACCTCCATTCTATGACATCATACACCTGCATTCTATGACTTGACACACCAACATTCTATGACTTCACACACCTCCATTCTATGACTTCACACATCTCCATTCTGACTTCACACACCTCCATTCTATGACTTCACACACCTCCAAACTATGAGTTCACTCACCTGCATTGTGACTTCACACACCTCCATTCTATGACTTAACACACCTCCATTCTGTGCCTTCACACACCTCCATTGTGTGTTCACAGACCTCCATTAAGTGACTTCACACACCTCCATTCTAACTTCACACACCTCCATTCTATGAATTCACACACTTCCTTTTTATGAGGTCACACACCTCCATTCTGTGACTTTACACACCTCCATTGTGAGTTCACACATATCCATTCTGTGACTTCACACACCTCCAACCTGACTTCATATTCCTCCATTCTGTGACTTAACACAACTCTATTCTCTGACTTCACACACCTCCATTCTATGATTTCACACACCTCCATTCTGTGAATTTACACATCTCCATTCTATGACTTCACACAACTCCATTCTGTGGCTTCACACACCTCCATTCTGTGACTTCCAAAACCACCATTCTATGACTTCATATACCTCCATTGTGACTTCACACACCTCCATTCCGAGTTCACACACCTCCATTCTGAATTCACACACCTCCATTCTATGAATTCACACAGCTCCATTCTTACTTCACACACCTCCATTCTATGACTTCGCACACCTCTATTCTGACTTCACACACCTCCATTCTGTGGCTTCACAAACCTCCATGCTATGACTTCAAACTCCTCCATTGTGACTTCACACAACTCCATCTGTGACTTCACACACCTTCCTTTTGTGACTTCACACACCTCCATTCTATGACTTCACACACCTCCATTCTATGACTTCACACTCCAACATTCAATGACTTCACACACTTCCTTTCTATCACTTCACCCACCTCCATTCTATGACTTCACACACCGCCATTCTATGACTTAACACACCTGCTTTCTGACTTCACACACCTGCATTCTATGACTTCATACACCTCCATTCTATGACTTCACACACCAACGTTCTATGACTTCACACACCTCCATTCTATGACTTCACACACCTCCATTCTATCTTTTCGCACACCTCTATTCTGATTTCACACACCTCCATTCTGTGACTTCACACACCTCTATGCTATGACTTCACACTCCTCCATTATGACTTCACACACCCCATTCTATGACTTCACACACCTTCATTCTACTTCAGTAACATCCATTCTATGACTTGACACACCTCCATTCTATGACTTCACACACCTCCATTCTGTGACTTCACACACATCCATTTTGACTTCACACACTTCCATTCTGTGACTTCACACACCTCCAATCTGTGACTTCGCACACCTCCATTGTTTGACTTCACACACCTACATTCTTACTTCAGAAACATCCATTCTATGACTTCACACACCTCTATTCTATGACTTCATACACCTCCATTCTATGACTTCCCACACCAACATTCTATGACTTCACACACCTCCATTCTGTGACTGCACACATGTCCATTCTGACTTCACACACCTCCATTCTATGACTTCACACACATCCATTCTATCATTTCGCACACCTCTATTCTGATTTCACACACCTCCATTCTGTGACTTCACACACCTCTATGCTATGACTTCACGCACCTCCATTGTGACTTCACACAACCCCATACTGTGACTTCACACACTTCCATTCTTTGACTTCACACACCGCCATTCTGTGATTTCACACACCACCATTGTTTGACTTCACACACCTCAATTTTTGGACTTTTCAAAACACACCTCCATTCATGACTTCACACATCTCATTTTATGAGTACGCACACCTCCATTTTGACTTCACACACCTCCATTCTATGACTTCACACACCTTCATTCTACTTCAGTAACATCCATTCTGACTTGACACACCTCCATTCTATGACTTCACACACCTCCATTCTGTGACTTCACACACATCCATTTTGACTTCACACACTTCCATTCTGTGACTTCACATACCTCCATTCTGTGACTTCACACACCTCCATTCTATGACTTCACACACCTCCATTCTGTGACTTCCCACACCTCCATTCTATGACTTCACACACCTCCATTTTTGACTTCACACACTTCCATTCTTTGACTTCACACACCTCCATTCTGTGACTTCACAAACCACCATTGTTTGACTTCACCCACCTCCATTCTGTGACTTCACACACTTCCATTTTATGACTTCACACACCTCCATTGTGACTTCACACACCTCCATTCTATGAGTTCACCCACCTCCATTCTGACTTCACACACCTCCATTCTATGACTTCACACACCTCCATTCTGACTTCACACACCTCCATTCTATGACTGCACACACCTCCATTCTATGACTTCACACACCTCCATTCTGTGACTTCACACATCTCCATTCAATGAATTCACAAACCTGCAATGTGACTTCACACACCTCCATTCTATGACTTCACACACCTCCATTCTGACTTCACACACCTCCATTCTGACATCACAAACATCAATTCTGTGACTTCACACACCTCCATTCTTTGACTTCACACACCTCCATTGTGAGTTCACACACCTCCATTCTGACTTCACAAACATCAATTCTGTGACTTCACACACCTCCATTCTATGACTTCATACACCTCCATTCTATGACTTCATACACATCCATTCTATGACTTCACACACCTCCATTCTGTGACTTCACACACCTCAATTCTGTGACTCACGAACCTCCATTATGACTTCACACACCTCATTCTATTACTTTACGCATCTCCATTCTCTGCCTTCACACAGCTCCATTCTATGAATTCACACACCTCCATTCTGTGCCTTCACTCACCTTCATTCCATGACTTAACACACCTTCATGCTTACTTCACAAACATCCATTCTATGACTTCACACACCTACATTCCATGACTTAACACACCTTCATTCTTACTTCACAAACATCCATTCTATGACTTCACAAACCTCCATTCTATGACTTCACACACCTCCAATCTGACTCACACAGCTCCATTCTATGACTTCACCCACCTCCATTCTGTGACTTCACACACTTCCATTTTATGACTTCACACACCTCCATTGTGACTTCACACACCTCCATTCTATGAGTTCACCCACCTCCATTCTGACTTCACACACCTCCATTGTATGACTTCACACACCTCCATTCTGACTTCACACACCTCCATTCTATGACTTCACACAACTCCATTCTGACTTCGCACACCTCCATTCTGTGACTTCACACAACTCAATTCCATGGCTTCCCACACCTCCATTCGATGACTTCACACACCTCCATTCTTTGACTTCACACACCTCCATTCTATGAGTTCACAAACCTCCATTTGTGACTCTACACACCACCTTTTGGACTTCACAAACCTCCATTCTGTGATTTCACACACCTGCATTCTGTGACTTCACACACTTTATTGTTTGACTTCACACACCTCCATTCTTTGACTTCACACACCTCCATTCCATGACTTCACACACCTCCATTCTATGAGTTCACACACCTCCATTTTGACTTCACACACCTCCATTCTATGACTTCACACATCTTCATTCCTACTTCAGAAACACCCATTCTGTGACTTCACGCACCTCCATTCTATGACTTCACAAATCTCCATTCGGTGACTTCACACAACTCCATTCTGAGTTCACACACCTCCATTCTCTGACCTCACACACCTCCATTCTGTGACTTAACATACCTCCATTCTATGACTTCATACACCTCCATTCTTTGACTTCACACACCAACATTCTATGATTTCACACACCTCCATTCTGTGACTTCACACATCTCCATTCTGAATTCACACAGCTCCATTCTATGACTTCACACACCTCCATTCTATGACTTCGCACACCTCTATTCTGACTTCACACACCTCCATTCTGTGACTTCACACACCTCCATTCTATGACTTCTTACATTTACATTCTATGACTTCACACACCTCCATTCAATGACTTCACACACTTCCATTCTATGACTTCACACACCTCCATTCTATATCATCATACACCTCCATTCTATGACTTGACACACCAACATTCTATGACTTCACACACCTCCATTCTATGACTTCACACATCTCCATTCTGACTTCACACACCTCCATTCTATGACTTCACACACCTCCAAACTATGAGTTCACACACCTGCATTGTGACTTCACACACCTCCATTCTATGACTTAACACACCTCCATTCTGTGCCTTCACACACCTCCATTGTGTGTTCACACACCTCCATTAAGTGACTTCACACACCTCCATTCTAACTTCACACACCTCCATTCTATGAATTCACACAATTCATTTTTATGAGGTCACACACCTCCATTCTGTGACTTTACACACCTCCATTGTGAGTTCACACATATCCATTCTCTGACTTCACACACCTCCAACCTGACTTCATACTCCTACATTCTGTGACTTAACACAACTCTATTCTCTGACTTCACACACCTCCATTCTATGATTTCACACACCTCCATACTGTGAATTTACACATCTCCATTCTATGACTTCACACAACTCCATTCTGTGGCTTCACACACCTCCATTCTGTGACTTCAAAAACCACCATTCTATGACTTCACATACCTCCATTGTGACTTCGCACACCTCCATTCCGAGTTCACACACCTCCATTCTGAATTCACACACCTCCATTCTATGAATTCACACAGCTCCATTCTTACTTCACACACCTCCATTCTATGACTTCGCACACCTCTATTCTGACTTCACACACCTCCATTCTGTGGCTTCACAAACCTCCATGCTATGACTTCAAACTCCTCCATTGTGACTTCACACAACTCCATCTGTGACTTCACACACCTTCCCTTTGTGACTTCACACACCTCCATTCTATGACTTCACACACCTCCATTCTATGACTTCACACTCCAACATTCAATGACTTCCCACACTTCCATTCTATCACTTCACCCACCTCCATTCTATGACTTCACACACCGCCATTCTATGACTTAACACACCTGCATTCTGACTTCACACACCTGCATTCTATGACTTCATACACCTCTATTCTATGACTTCCCACACCAACATTCTATGACTTCACACACCTTCATTCTGTGACTGCACACATGTCCATTCTGACTTCACACACCTCCATTCTATGACTTCACACACATCCATTCTATCATTTCGCACACCTCTATTCTGATTTCACACACCTCCATTCTGTGACTTCACACACCTCTATGCTATGACTTCACACACCTCCATTGTGACTTCACACAACCTCATACTGTGACTTCACACAATTCCATTCTTTGACTTCACACACCGCCAGTCTGTGATTTCACACACCACCATTGTTTGACTTCACACACCTCAATTTTTGGACTTCACACACCTCCATTCCATGACTTCACACATCTCCATTTTATGAGTACGCACACCTCCATTTTGACTTCACACACCTCCATTCTATGACTTCACACACCTTCATTCTACTTCAGTAACATCCATTCTATGACTTGACACACCTCCATTCTATGACTTCACACACCTCCATTCTGTGACTTCACACACATCCATTTTGACTTCACACACTTCCATTCTGTGACTTCACATACCTCCATTCTGTGACTTCACACACCTCCATTCTATGACTTCACACACCTCCATTCTGTGACTTCACACACCTCCATTCTATGACTTCACACACCTCCATTTTGACTTCACACACTTCCATTCTTTGACTTCACACACCTCCATTCTGTGACTTCACAAACCACCATTGTTTGACTTCACACACCTCCATTTTTGGACTTCACGCACCTCCATTCCATGACTTCACACACCTCCATTTTGACTTCACACACCTCCATTCTATGACTTCACAAACCTTCATTCTACTTCAGAACATCCCTTCTATGACTTCACACACCTCCATTCTATGACTTCACAAACCTCCATTCTGTGACTTTACACACCTCCATTCTGAGTTCACACACCTCAATTCTGTGACTTCACACACCTCAATTCTGGCTTCACACACCTCCATTCTATGACTTCACACACTTCCCTTCTATGGCTTCACACACCTCCATTCTCTGACTTCACACACCTCCATTGTGAGTTCACACACCTCCATTCTGTGACTTCACACACCTCCATTCTCTGACTTCACACACCTCCATTCTGTGACTTCACACACCTCCATTCTATGACTTCACACACCTGCATTCTATGAATTCACACATCTCCATTCTGTGACTTCACACACCTCCATTCTATGACTTCCCACACCTCCATTCTGGGACTTCACACACCTCCATTCTGAGTTCACACACCTCCATTCTGTGACTTAACACACCTTCATTCTGTGACTTCACACACCTTCATTCTATCACTTCACATACCTCCATTCTATGACTTCACACACCTCCATTCTATGACTTCACACACCTCCATTCTTTGACTTCGCACACCTCCATTCTTTGCCTTCACACACCTCCATTCTATGATTTCACACAGGTAAATTCTGACTTCACACCTCCATTTGTGACTTCACACTCCACAATTTTGACTTCACACACCTCCATTCTGTGAGTTCACACACCTCCATTCTGTGACTTCACACACATCCATTTTGACTTCACACACTTCCATTCTGTGACTTCACACACCTCCATTCTATGATTTCACACACCTCCATTCTATGACTTCACACACATCCATTCTGTGACTTCACACATCGCCATTTTGACTTCACAAACCTCCATTCTATGACTTCACACACCTCCATTCTATGAGTTCACCCACCTCCATTCTATGACTTTACACGCCGCCATTCTAGGAGTTCACACACCTGCATTCTGACTTCACACATCTCCATTCTATGACTTCACACACCTCCATTCTATGACTTCATACACCTCCATTCTATGACTTTACAAACCAACATTCTATGACTTCACACACTTCCATTTTGTGACTTCACACATATCCATTCTGACTTCACACACCTCCATTCTATCACTTCATACACCTCCATTCTTTGACTTCACACACCAACATTCTATGATTTCACACACCTCCATTCTGTGACTTCACACATCTCCATTCTGAATTAACACAGCTCCATTCTATGACTTCACACACCTCCATTCTATGACTTCGCACACCTCTATTCTGACTTCACACACCTCCATTCTGTGACTTCACACACCTCCATTCTATGACTTCATACATTTGCATTCTATGACTTCACACAC
Organism: Megascapheus bottae; assembly: GCA_024803745.1. Taxonomy (NCBI): domain Eukaryota; kingdom Metazoa; phylum Chordata; class Mammalia; order Rodentia; family Geomyidae; genus Megascapheus; species Megascapheus bottae. The sequence goes on along the minus strand of JANJXV010000999.1, from coordinate 36,452 downwards.
GTCCATTCAATTACTTCACACACTTCCATTCTATGACTTCACACACCTCCATTCTTTGACTTCACACACCGCCATTCTATGACTTCACACACCTTCTTTCTGACTTCACACACCTCCATTCTATGACATCATACACCCCCATTCTATGACTTGACACACCAACATTCTATGACTTCACACACCTCCATTCTATGACTTCACACATCTCCATTCAGACTTCACACACCTCCATTCTATGACTTCACACACCTCCAAACTATGAGTTCACACACCTGCATTTGACTTCACACACCTCCATTCTATGACTTAACACACCTCCATTCTGTGCCTTCACACACCTCCATTGTGTGTTCTCACACCTCCATTAAGTGACTTCACACACCTCCCTTCCAACTTCACACACCTCCATTCTATGAATTCACACAATTCCTTTTTATGAGGTCACACACCTCCATTCTGTGACTTTACACACCTCCCTTGTTAGTTCACACACCTCCATTCTGTGACTTCACACACCTCCATTCTGACTTCACACAGCTCCATTCTATGACTTCACACACCTCCATTCTATGACTTCACACACCTCCATTCTGACTTCACACAGCTCCATTCTATGACTTCACACACCTCCCTTGTTAGTTCACACACCTCCATTCTATGACTTCACACACCTCCATTCTGACTTCACACACCTCCATTCTGACATCACAAACATCAATTCTGTGACTTCACACACCTCCATTCTTTGACTTCACACACCTCCATTGTGAGTTCACACACCTCCATTCTGACTTCACAAACATCAATTCTGTGACTTCACACACCTCCATTCTATGACTTCATACACCTCCATTCTATGACTTCATACACATCCATTCTATGACTTCACACACCTCCATTCTGTGACTTCACACACCTCAATTCTGTGACTTCACGAACCTCCATTATGACTTCACACACCTCCATTCTATTACTTTACGCATCTCCATTCTCTGCCTTCACACAGCTCCATTCTATGAATTCACACACCTCCATTCTGTGCCTTCACTCACCTTCATTCCATGACTTAACACACCTTCATTCTTACTTCACAAACATCCATTCTATGACTTCACACACCTACATTCCATGACTTAACACACCTTCATTCTTACTTCACAAACATCCATTCTATGACTTCACAAACCTCCATTCTATGACTTCACACACCTCCAATCTGACTTCACACAGCTCCATTCTATGACTTCACCCACCTCCATTCTGTGACTTCACACACTTCCATTTTATGACTTCACACACCTCCATTGTGACTTCACACACCTCCATTCTATGAGTTCACCCACCTCCATTCTGACTTCACACACCTCCATTGTATGACTTCACACACCTCCATTCTGACTTCACACACCTCCATTCTATGACTTCACACAACTCCATTCTGACTTCGCACACCTCCATTCTGTGACTTCACACAACTCAATTCCATGGCTTCCCACACCTCCATTCGATGACTTCACACACCTCCATTCTTTGACTTCACACACCTCCATTCTATGAGTTCACAAACCTCCATTTGTGACTCTACACACCACCTTTTGGACTTCACAAACCTCCATTCTGTGATTTCACACACCTGCATTCTGTGACTTCACACACTTTATTGTTTGACTTCACACACCTCCATTCTTTGACTTCACACACCTCCATTCCATGACTTCACACACCTCCATTCTATGAGTTCACACACCTCCATTTTGACTTCACACACCTCCATTCTATGACTTCACACATCTTCATTCCTACTTCAGAAACACCCATTCTGTGACTTCACGCACCTCCATTCTATGACTTCACAAATCTCCATTCGGTGACTTCACACAACTCCATTCTGAGTTCACACACCTCCATTCTCTGACCTCACACACCTCCATTCTGTGACTTAACATACCTCCATTCTATGACTTCATACACCTCCATTCTTTGACTTCACACACCAACATTCTATGATTTCACACACCTCCATTCTGTGACTTCACACATCTCCATTCTGAATTCACACAGCTCCATTCTATGACTTCACACACCTCCATTCTATGACTTCGCACACCTCTATTCTGACTTCACACACCTCCATTCTGTGACTTCACACACCTCCATTCTATGACTTCTTACATTTACATTCTATGACTTCACACACCTCCATTCAATGACTTCACACACTTCCATTCTATGACTTCACACACCTCCATTCTATATCATCATACACCTCCATTCTATGACTTGACACACCAACATTCTATGACTTCACACACCTCCATTCTATGACTTCACACATCTCCATTCTGACTTCACACACCTCCATTCTATGACTTCACACACCTCCAAACTATGAGTTCACACACCTGCATTGTGACTTCACACACCTCCATTCTATGACTTAACACACCTCCATTCTGTGCCTTCACACACCTCCATTGTGTGTTCACACACCTCCATTAAGTGACTTCACACACCTCCATTCTAACTTCACACACCTCCATTCTATGAATTCACACAATTCATTTTTATGAGGTCACACACCTCCATTCTGTGACTTTACACACCTCCATTGTGAGTTCACACATATCCATTCTCTGACTTCACACACCTCCAACCTGACTTCATACTCCTACATTCTGTGACTTAACACAACTCTATTCTCTGACTTCACACACCTCCATTCTATGATTTCACACACCTCCATACTGTGAATTTACACATCTCCATTCTATGACTTCACACAACTCCATTCTGTGGCTTCACACACCTCCATTCTGTGACTTCAAAAACCACCATTCTATGACTTCACATACCTCCATTGTGACTTCGCACACCTCCATTCCGAGTTCACACACCTCCATTCTGAATTCACACACCTCCATTCTATGAATTCACACAGCTCCATTCTTACTTCACACACCTCCATTCTATGACTTCGCACACCTCTATTCTGACTTCACACACCTCCATTCTGTGGCTTCACAAACCTCCATGCTATGACTTCAAACTCCTCCATTGTGACTTCACACAACTCCATCTGTGACTTCACACACCTTCCCTTTGTGACTTCACACACCTCCATTCTATGACTTCACACACCTCCATTCTATGACTTCACACTCCAACATTCAATGACTTCCCACACTTCCATTCTATCACTTCACCCACCTCCATTCTATGACTTCACACACCGCCATTCTATGACTTAACACACCTGCATTCTGACTTCACACACCTGCATTCTATGACTTCATACACCTCTATTCTATGACTTCCCACACCAACATTCTATGACTTCACACACCTTCATTCTGTGACTGCACACATGTCCATTCTGACTTCACACACCTCCATTCTATGACTTCACACACATCCATTCTATCATTTCGCACACCTCTATTCTGATTTCACACACCTCCATTCTGTGACTTCACACACCTCTATGCTATGACTTCACACACCTCCATTGTGACTTCACACAACCTCATACTGTGACTTCACACAATTCCATTCTTTGACTTCACACACCGCCAGTCTGTGATTTCACACACCACCATTGTTTGACTTCACACACCTCAATTTTTGGACTTCACACACCTCCATTCCATGACTTCACACATCTCCATTTTATGAGTACGCACACCTCCATTTTGACTTCACACACCTCCATTCTATGACTTCACACACCTTCATTCTACTTCAGTAACATCCATTCTATGACTTGACACACCTCCATTCTATGACTTCACACACCTCCATTCTGTGACTTCACACACATCCATTTTGACTTCACACACTTCCATTCTGTGACTTCACATACCTCCATTCTGTGACTTCACACACCTCCATTCTATGACTTCACACACCTCCATTCTGTGACTTCACACACCTCCATTCTATGACTTCACACACCTCCATTTTGACTTCACACACTTCCATTCTTTGACTTCACACACCTCCATTCTGTGACTTCACAAACCACCATTGTTTGACTTCACACACCTCCATTTTTGGACTTCACGCACCTCCATTCCATGACTTCACACACCTCCATTTTGACTTCACACACCTCCATTCTATGACTTCACAAACCTTCATTCTACTTCAGAACATCCCTTCTATGACTTCACACACCTCCATTCTATGACTTCACAAACCTCCATTCTGTGACTTTACACACCTCCATTCTGAGTTCACACACCTCAATTCTGTGACTTCACACACCTCAATTCTGGCTTCACACACCTCCATTCTATGACTTCACACACTTCCCTTCTATGGCTTCACACACCTCCATTCTCTGACTTCACACACCTCCATTGTGAGTTCACACACCTCCATTCTGTGACTTCACACACCTCCATTCTCTGACTTCACACAACTCCATTCTGTGACTTCACACACCTCCATTCTATGACTTCACACACCTGCATTCTATGAATTCACACATCTCCATTCTGTGACTTCACACACCTCCATTCTATGACTTCCCACACCTCCATTCTGGGACTTCACACACCTCCATTCTGAGTTCACACACCTCCATTCTGTGACTTAACACACCTTCATTCTGTGACTTCACACACCTTCATTCTATCACTTCACATACCTCCATTCTATGACTTCACACACCTCCATTCTATGACTTCACACACCTCCATTCTTTGACTTCGCACACCTCCATTCTTTGCCTTCACACACCTCCATTCTATGATTTCACACAGGTAAATTCTGACTTCACACCTCCATTTGTGACTTCACACTCCACAATTTTGACTTCACACACCTCCATTCTGTGAGTTCACACACCTCCATTCTGTGACTTCACACACACCCATTTTGACTTCACACACTTCCATTCTGTGACTTCACACACCTCCATTCTATGATTTCACACACCTCCATTCTATGACTTCACACACATCCATTCTGTGACTTCACACATCGCCATTTTGACTTCACAAACCTCCATTCTATGACTTCACACACCTCCATTCTATGAGTTCACCCACCTCCATTCTATGACTTTACACGCCGCCATTCTAGGAGTTCACACACCTGCATTCTGACTTCACACATCTCCATTCTATGACTTCACACACCTCCATTCTATGACTTCATACACCTCCATTCTATGACTTTACAAACCAACATTCTATGACTTCACACACTTCCATTTTGTGACTTCACACATATCCATTCTGACTTCACACACCTCCATTCTATCACTTCATACACCTCCATTCTTTGACTTCACACACCAACATTCTATGATTTCACACACCTCCATTCTGTGACTTCACACATCTCCATTCTGAATTAACACAGCTCCATTCTATGACTTCACACACCTCCATTCTATGACTTCGCACACCTCTATTCTGACTTCACACACCTCCATTCTGTGACTTCACACACCTCCATTCTATGACTTCATACATTTGCATTCTATGACTTCACACACGTCCATTCAATTACTTCACACACTTCCATTCTATGACTTCACACACCTCCATTCTTTGACTTCACACACCGCCATTCTATGACTTCACACACCTTCTTTCTGACTTCACACACCTCCATTCTATGACATCATACACCCCCATTCTATGACTTGACACACCAACATTCTATGACTTCACACACCTCCATTCTATGACTTCACACATCTCCATTCAGACTTCACACACCTCCATTCTATGACTTCACACACCTCCAAACTATGAGTTCACACACCTGCATTTGACTTCACACACCTCCATTCTATGACTTAACACACCTCCATTCTGTGCCTTCACACACCTCCATTGTGTGTTCTCACACCTCCATTAAGTGACTTCACACACCTCCCTTCCAACTTCACACACCTCCATTCTATGAATTCACACAATTCCTTTTTATGAGGTCACACACCTCCATTCTGTGACTTTACACACCTCCCTTGTTAGTTCACACACCTCCATTCTGTGACTTCACACACCTCCATTCTGACTTCACACAGCTCCATTCTATGACTTCACACACCTCCATTCTATGACTTCACACACCTCCATTCTGACTTCACACAGCTCCATTCTATGACTTCACACACCTCCCTTGTTAGTTCACACACCTCCATTCTATGACTTCACACACCTCCATTCTGACTTCACACAGCTCAATTCTATGCCTTCACAAACCTCCATTCTGTGCCTTCACACACCTGCATTCCATGACTTAACACACCTTCATTCTTACTTCACAAACATCCATTCTATGACTTCACACACCTCCATTCTATGACTTCACACACATCCATTCTATGACTTCACACACCTCCATTCTGTGACTTCACACACCTCAATTCTGTGACTTCACACACCTCCATTATGACTTCACACACCTCCATTCTATTACTTCACGCACCTCCAGTGTGTGCCTTCACACAGCTCCATTCTATGACTTCACACACCTGCATTCTGTGCCTTCACACACATACATTCCATGACTTAACACACCTTCATTCTTACTTTACAAACATCCATTCTACGACTTCACACACCTACATTCCATGACTTAACACACCTTCATTCTTACTTCACAAACATCCATTCTATGACTTCACAAACCTACATTCTATGACTTCACACACCTCCAATCTGACTTCACACAGCTCCATTCTATGACTTCACACACCTCCATTCTGTGACTTCACACATTTCCATTCTATGACTTCACACACCTCCATTGTGACTTCACACACCTCCATTCTATGAGTTCACCCACCTCCGTTCTGACTTCACACACCTCCATTCTATGACTTCACACACCTCCATTCTGACTTCACACACCTCCATTCTATGACTTCACACAACTCCATTCTGACTTCACACACCTCCATTCTGTGACTTCACACAACTCGATTCCATGGCTTCCCACACCTCCATTCGATGACTTCACACACCTCCATTCTTTGACTTCATACACCTCCATTCTATGAGTTCACAAACCTCCATTTGTGACTCTACACACCACCTTTTTGACTTCACAAACCTCCATTCTGTGATTTCACACACCTCCATTCTGTGACTTCACACCCTTTATTGTTTGACTTCACACACCTCCATTCTTTGACTTCACACACCTCCATTCCATGACTTCACACACCTCCATTCTATGAGTTCACACACCTCCATTTTGACTTCACACACCTCCATTCTATGACTTCACACATCTTCATTCCTACTTCAGAAACACCCATTCTATGACTTCACAAATCTCCATTCGGTGACTTCACACACCTCCATTCTGAGTTCACACACCTCCATTCTCTGACCTCACACACCTCCATTCTGTGACTTAACACACCTCCATTCTATGACTTCATACACCTCCATTCTTTGACTTCACACACCAACATTCTATGATTTCACACACCTCCATTCTGTGACTTCACACATCTCCATTCTGAATTCACACAGCTCCATTCTATGACTTCACACACCTCCATTCTATGACTTCGCACACCTCTATTCTGACTTCACACACCTCCATTCTGTGACTTCACACACCTCCATTCTATGACTTCATACATTTCCATTCTATGACTTCACACACCTCCATTCAATGACTTCACACACTTCCATTCTATGACTTCACACACCTCCATTCTTTGACTTCACACACCGCCATTCTATGACTTCACATACCTTCTTTCTGATTTCACACACCTCCATTCTATGACATCATACACCTCCATTCTATGACTTGACACACCAACATTCTATGACTTCACACACCTCCATTCTATGACTTCACTCATCTCCATTCTGACTTCACACACCTCCATTCTATGACTTCACACACCTCCAAACTATGAGTTCACACACCTGCATTGTGACTTCACACACCTCCATTCTATGACTTAACACACCTCCATTCTGTGCCTTCACACACGTCCATTGTGTGTTCACACACCTCCATTAAGTGACTTCACACCTCCATTCTATGAATTCACACACTTCCTTTTTATGAGGTCACACACCTCCATTCTGTGACTTTACACACCTCCATTGTGAGTTCACACATATCCATTCTGTGACTTCACACACCTCCAACCTGACTTCATACTCCTCCATTCTGTGACTTAACACAACTCTATTCTCTGACTTCACACACCTCCATTCTGAATTCACACACCTCCATTCTATGAATTCACACAGCTCCATTCTTACTTCACACACCTCCATTCTATGACTTCGCACACCTCCATTCTGACTTCACACAGCTCAATTCTATGCCTTCACAAACCTCCATTCTGTGCCTTCACACACCTGCATTCCATGACTTAACACACCTTCATTCTTACTTCACAAACATCCATTCTATGACTTCACACACCTCCATTCTATGACTTCACACACATCCATTCTATGACTTCACACACCTCCATTCTGTGACTTCACACACCTCAATTCTGTGACTTCACACACCTCCATTATGACTTCACACACCTCCATTCTATTACTTCACGCACCTCCAGTGTGTGCCTTCACACAGCTCCATTCTATGACTTCACACACCTGCATTCTGTGCCTTCACACACATACATTCCATGACTTAACACACCTTCATTCTTACTTTACAAACATCCATTCTACGACTTCACACACCTACATTCCATGACTTAACACACCTTCATTCTTACTTCACAAACATCCATTCTATGACTTCACAAACCTACATTCTATGACTTCACACACCTCCAATCTGACTTCACACAGCTCCATTCTATGACTTCACACACCTCCATTCTGTGACTTCACACATTTCCATTCTATGACTTCACACACCTCCATTGTGACTTCACACACCTCCATTCTATGAGTTCACCCACCTCCGTTCTGACTTCACACACCTCCATTCTATGACTTCACACACCTCCATTCTGACTTCACACACCTCCATTCTATGACTTCACACAACTCCATTCTGACTTCACACACCTCCATTCTGTGACTTCACACAACTCGATTCCATGGCTTCCCACACCTCCATTCGATGACTTCACACACCTCCATTCTTTGACTTCATACACCTCCATTCTATGAGTTCACAAACCTCCATTTGTGACTCTACACACCACCTTTTTGACTTCACAAACCTCCATTCTGTGATTTCACACACCTCCATTCTGTGACTTCACACCCTTTATTGTTTGACTTCACACACCTCCATTCTTTGACTTCACACACCTCCATTCCATGACTTCACACACCTCCATTCTATGAGTTCACACACCTCCATTTTGACTTCACACACCTCCATTCTATGACTTCACACATCTTCATTCCTACTTCAGAAACACCCATTCTATGACTTCACAAATCTCCATTCGGTGACTTCACACACCTCCATTCTGAGTTCACACACCTCCATTCTCTGACCTCACACACCTCCATTCTGTGACTTAACACACCTCCATTCTATGACTTCATACACCTCCATTCTTTGACTTCACACACCAACATTCTATGATTTCACACACCTCCATTCTGTGACTTCACACATCTCCATTCTGAATTCACACAGCTCCATTCTATGACTTCACACACCTCCATTCTATGACTTCGCACACCTCTATTCTGACTTCACACACCTCCATTCTGTGACTTCACACACCTCCATTCTATGACTTCATACATTTCCATTCTATGACTTCACACACCTCCATTCAATGACTTCACACACTTCCATTCTATGACTTCACACACCTCCATTCTTTGACTTCACACACCGCCATTCTATGACTTCACATACCTTCTTTCTGATTTCACACACCTCCATTCTATGACATCATACACCTCCATTCTATGACTTGACACACCAACATTCTATGACTTCACACACCTCCATTCTATGACTTCACTCATCTCCATTCTGACTTCACACACCTCCATTCTATGACTTCACACACCTCCAAACTATGAGTTCACACACCTGCATTGTGACTTCACACACCTCCATTCTATGACTTAACACACCTCCATTCTGTGCCTTCACACACGTCCATTGTGTGTTCACACACCTCCATTAAGTGACTTCACACCTCCATTCTATGAATTCACACACTTCCTTTTTATGAGGTCACACACCTCCATTCTGTGACTTTACACACCTCCATTGTGAGTTCACACATATCCATTCTGTGACTTCACACACCTCCAACCTGACTTCATACTCCTCCATTCTGTGACTTAACACAACTCTATTCTCTGACTTCACACACCTCCATTCTGAATTCACACACCTCCATTCTATGAATTCACACAGCTCCATTCTTACTTCACACACCTCCATTCTATGACTTCGCACACATCTATTCTGACTTCACACACCTCCATTCTGTGGCTTCACAAACCTCCATGCTATGACTTCAAACTCCTCCATTGTGACTTCACACAACTCCATCTGTGACTTCACACACCTTCCTTTTGTGACTTCACACACCTCCATTCCATGACTTCACACACCTCCATTCTATGACTTCACACTCCAACATTCAATGACTTCACACACTTCCATTCTATCACTTCACCCACCTCCATTCTATGACTTCACACACCGCCATTCTGTGACTTAACACACCTGCATTCTGACTTCACACACCTGCATTCTGTGACTTCATACACCTCCATTCTATGACTTCACACACCAACATTCTATGACTTCACACACCTCCATTCTGTGACTGCACACATCTCCATTCTGACTTCACACACCTCCATTCTATGACTTCATACACCTCCATTCTATGTGTTCACACACCTCCATTCTGTGACTTCACACATCTCCATTCTATGATTTCACACACCTCCATTCTATGACTTCACACACCTACATTCTATGACTTCACACACCTCCATTCTGAATTCACACAACTCCATTCTGTGATTTCACACACCTCCATTCTGACTTCACACACCTCCATTCTATGACTTCCACACCTCCTTTCTGTGACTTCACAAACCACCATTCTATGACTTCACACACCTCCATTGTGACTTCACACACCTCCATTCTATGAGTTCACATACCTCCATTCTATGGCTTCACACACCTCCATTCTGACTTCACACATCTCCATTCTATGACTTCTCACATCTCCATTCTGACTTCCCACACCTCCATTCTGTGACTTCACAACCTCCATTCGATGACTTCACACACCTCCATTCTTTGATTTCACACACCTCCATTCTGTGACTTCAAACACATCCATTTGTGACTTCACACGCCAACTTTTTGACTTCACACACCTCCATTCTGTGACTTCACACACCTCCATTCCATGACTTCACAAACCTCCATTTTGTGACTTCACACACCTCCACTCTATGACTTCACACACCTCCATTCTATGACTTCACATACCTACATTGTGACTTCACACAACTCCATAATATGAGTTCAGACACCTGCATTCTGACTTTACACACCTCCATTCTATGACTTCCCACACCTCCATTCTGGCTTCGCACACCTCAATTCTGACTTCACACACCTCAATTCTGTCACTTCACACACCTCCATTCTATGATTTCACACACCTCCATTCTATGACTTCACACACATCCATTCTGTGACTTCACACATCTCCATTCTGACTTCACACACCTCCATTCTATGACTTCACACACCTCCATTCTATGAGTTCACCCACCTCCATTCTATGACTTTACACGCCGCCATTCTAGGACATCACACACCTGCATTCTGACTTTACACATCTCCATTCTATGACTTCATACACCTCCATTCTATGACTTTACACACCAACATTCTATGACTTCACACACTTCCATTCTGTGACTTCACACATCTCCATTCTGACTTCACACACCTCCATTCTATGACTTCATACACCTCCATTCTATCACTTCACACACCTACATTCTATGATTTCACACACCTCCATTCTGTGACTTCACACATCTCCATTCTGACTTCACACAGCTCCATTCTATGACTTCACACACCTCCATTCTATGACTTCGCACACCTCTATTCTGACTTCACACACCTCCATTCTGTGACTTCACACACCTCCATTCTATGACTTCATACACCTCCATTCTATGACTTCACACACCTCCATTCTATGACTTCACACACTTCCATTCTATGACTTCACACACCTCCATTCTTTGACTTCACACACCGCCATTCTATGACTTCACATACCTTCTTTCTGACTTCACACACCTCCATTCTATGACATCATACACCTCCATTCTATGACTTGACACACCAACATTCTATGACTTCACACACCTCCATTCTATGACTTCACTCATCTCCATTCTGACTTCACACACCTCCATTCTATGACTTCACACACCTCCAAACTATGAGTTCACACACCTGCATTGTGACTTCACACACCTCCATTCTATGACTTAACACACCTCCATTCTGTGCCTTCACACACGTCCATTGTGTGTTCACACACCTCCATTAAGTGACTTCACACCTCCATTCTATGAATTCACACACTTCCTTTTTATGAGGTCACACACCTCCATTCTGTGACTTTACACACCTCCATTGTGAGTTCACACATATCCATTCTGTGACTTCACACACCTCCAACCTAACTTCATACTCCTCCATTCTGTGACTTAACACAACTCTATTCTCTGACTTCACATACCTCCATTGTGACTTCACAATTCTCCATTCTGAATTCACACACCAATCTTCTATGACTTCACACACCTCCATTCTGTGACTTCACAAATCTCCATTCTGACTTCACACCCGTCCATTTTATGACTTCACACACCTCCATTCTGTGCCTTCACACACCTCCATTCTGAGTTCACACACCTCCATTCTGTGACTTCACACACCTCAATTCTGACTTCACACACTTCCATTCTATGACGTCACACAACTCCATTCTGTGACTTTACACACCTCCATTGTGAGTTCACACATATCCATTCTGTGACATCACACACCTCGATTCTCAGACTTCATACACCTCCATTCTATGATTTCACCAACCTCCATTCTGTGATTTCACATATCTCCATTCTATGACTTCACACAACTCCATTCTGTGGCTTCACACACCTCCATTCTGTGACTTCATAACCACCATTCTATGACTTCACATACCTCCATTGTGACTTCACACACCTCCATTCCGAGTTCACACACCTCCATTCTGACTTCACACACCTCCATTCTATGACTTTCCATAGCTCCATTCTTACTTCACACACCTCCATTCTATGACTTCGCAAACCTCTATTCTGACTTCACACACCTCCATTGTTTGACTTCACACACCTCCAATTTGACTTCACACACCTCCATTCTGTGACTTCACACACCTCTATTTGTGACTTCACACAACACCATTTTGACTTCACATACCTCCCTTCTGTGACTTCACACACCTCCATTCTATGACTTCACCCAACTCCATTCTGACTTCACACACCTCCATTCTGTGACTTCACACACCTCGATCCCATGGCTTCCCACACCTCCATTCGATGACTTCACACACCTCCATTCTTTGACTTCACACACCTCCATTCTATGAGTTCACACACCTCCATTTGTGACTCTACACACCACCTTTTTGACTTCACAAACCTCCATTCTATGATTTCACAAACCTCCATTCTGTGACTGCACACAGTTTATTTTTTGACTTCACACACCTCCATTCTTTGGCTTCACACACCTCCATTCTATGAGTTCACACTCTTCCATTTTGTCTTCACACACTTCCATTTTGACTTCACACACTTCCATTGTGAGTTCACACACCTCCATTCTGTGACTTCACACACCTCCATTCTCTGACTTCACACACCTCCATTCTGTGACTTCACACAAGTCCATTCTGTGACTTCACACACCTCCATTTTGATTTCACACACATCCATTCTTTGACTTCACACACCTCCATTCTGTGACTTCACACACCACCATTGTTTGACTTCACACACCTCCATTTTTGGACTTCACACAGCTACATTCCATGACTTTACACATGTCCATTTTATGAGTTCACACACCTCCATTTTGACTTCACACACCTCCATTCTATGAATTCACAAACCTCCATTCTGTGACTTCACACACCTCCATTCTGAGTTCACACACCTCAATTCTGTGACTTCACATACCTCAATTCTGGCTTCACACACCTCCATTCTATGACTTCACACACTTCCATTCTATGACTTCACACACCTCCATTCTTTGACTTCACACACCTCCATTGTGTGTTCACACACCTCCATTCTGTGACTTCACACACCTCCATTCTGTGATATCACACACCTCCATTCTGTGATTTCACACACCTCCATTCTATGACTTCACACACCTCCATTCTATGAATTCACACATCTCCATTCTATGACTTCCCACACCTCCATTCTGGTTCTTCACACACCTCCATTCTGAGTTCACACACCTCCATTCTGTGAGTTAACACACCTTCATTCTGTGTCTTCACACACCTTCATTCTATGACTTCACACACGTCCATTCTATGACTTCACACACCTCCATTCTATGACTTCACACACCTCCATTCTATGAGTTCACCCACCTCCATTCTATGACTTTACACGCCGCCATTCTAGGACTTCACACACCTGCATTCTGACTTTACACATCTCCATTCTATGACTTCATACACCTCCATTCTATGACTTTACACACCAACATTCTATGACTTCACACACTTCCATTCTGTGACTTCACACATCTCCATTCTGACTTCACACACCTCCATTCTATGACTTCATACACCTCCGTTCTATCACTTCACACACCTACATTCTATGATTTCACACACCTCCATTCTGTGACTTCACACATCTCCATTCTGACTTCACACAGCTCCATTCTATGACTTCACACACCTCCATTCTATGACTTCGCACACCTCTATTCTGACTTCACACACCTCCATTCTGTGACTTCACACACCTCCATTCTATGACTTCATACACCTCCATTCTATGACTTCACACACCTCCATTCTATGACTTCACACACTTCCATTCTATGACTTCACACACCTCCATTCTTTGACTTCACACACCGCCATTCTATGACTTCACATACCTTCTTTCTGACTTCACACACCTCCATTCTATGACATCATACACCTCCATTCTATGACTTGACACACCAACATTCTATGACTTCACACACCTCCATTCTATGACTTCACTCATCTCCATTCTGACTTCACACACCTCCATTCTATGACTTCACACACCTCCAAACTATGAGTTCACACACCTGCATTGTGACTTCACACACCTCCATTCTATGACTTAACACACCTCCATTCTGTGCCTTCACACACGTCCATTGTGTGTTCACACACCTCCATTAAGTGACTTCACACCTCCATTCTATGAATTCACACACTTCCTTTTTATGAGGTCACACACCTCCATTCTGTGACTTTACACACCTCCATTGTGAGTTCACACATATCCATTCTGTGACTTCACACACCTCCAACCTGACTTCATACTCCTCCATTCTGTGACTTAACACAACTCTATTCTCTGACTTCACATACCTCCATTGTGACTTCACAATTCTCCATTCTGAATTCACACACCAATCTTCTATGACTTCACACACCTCCATTCTGTGACTTCACAAATCTCCATTCTGACTTCACACCCGTCCATTTTATGACTTCACACACCTCCATTCTGTGCCTTCACACACCTCCATTCTGAGTTCACACACCTCCATTCTGTGACTTCACACACCTCAATTCTGACTTCACACACTTCCATTCTATGACGTCACACAACTCCATTCTGTGACTTTACACACCTCCATTGTGAGTTCACACATATCCATTCTGTGACATCACACACCTCGATTCTCAGACTTCATACACCTCCATTCTATGATTTCACCAACCTCCATTCTGTGATTTCACACATCTCCATTCTATGACTTCACACAACTCCATTCTGTGGCTTCACACACCTCCATTCTGTGACTTCATAACCACCATTCTATGACTTCACATACCTCCATTGTGACTTCACACACCTCCATTCCGAGTTCACACACCTCCATTCTGACTTCACACACCTCCATTCTATGACTTTCCATAGCTCCATTCTTACTTCACACACCTCCATTCTATGACTTCGCAAACCTCTATTCTGACTTCACACACCTCCATTGTTTGACTTCACACACCTCCAATTTGACTTCACACACCTCCATTCTGTGACTTCACACACCTCTATTTGTGACTTCACACAACACCATTTTGACTTCACATACCTCCCTTCTGTGACTTCACACACCTCCATTCTATGACTTCACCCAACTCCATTCTGACTTCACACACCTCCATTCTGTGACTTCACACACCTCGATCCCATGGCTTCCCACACCTCCATTCGATGACTTCACACACCTCCATTCTTTGACTTCACACACCTCCATTCTATGAGTTCACACACCTCCATTTGTGACTCTACACACCACCTTTTTGACTTCACAAACCTCCATTCTATGATTTCACAAACCTCCATTCTGTGACTGCACACAGTTTATTTTTTGACTTCACACACCTCCATTCTTTGGCTTCACACACCTCCATTCTATGAGTTCACACTCTTCCATTTTGTCTTCACACACTTCCATTTTGACTTCACACACTTCCATTGTGAGTTCACACACCTCCATTCTGTGACTTCACACACCTCCATTCTCTGACTTCACACACCTCCATTCTGTGACTTCACACAAGTCCATTCTGTGACTTCACACACCTCCATTTTGATTTCACACACATCCATTCTTTGACTTCACACACCTCCATTCTGTGACTTCACACACCACCATTGTTTGACTTCACACACCTCCATTTTTGGACTTCACACAGCTACATTCCATGACTTTACACATGTCCATTTTATGAGTTCACACACCTCCATTTTGACTTCACACACCTCCATTCTATGAATTCACAAACCTCCATTCTGTGACTTCACACACCTCCATTCTGAGTTCACACACCTCAATTCTGTGACTTCACATACCTCAATTCTGGCTTCACACACCTCCATTCTATGACTTCACACACTTCCATTCTATGACTTCACACACCTCCATTCTTTGACTTCACACACCTCCATTGTGTGTTCACACACCTCCATTCTGTGACTTCACACACCTCCATTCTGTGATATCACACACCTCCATTCTGTGATTTCACACACCTCCATTCTATGACTTCACACACCTCCATTCTATGAATTCACACATCTCCATTCTATGACTTCCCACACCTCCATTCTGGTTCTTCACACACCTCCATTCTGAGTTCACACACCTCCATTCTGTGAGTTAACACACCTTCATTCTGTGTCTTCACACACCTTCATTCTATGACTTCACACACGTCCATTCTATGACTTCACACACCTCCATTCTGTGACTTCATACACCTCCATTTTGACTTCACACACTTCCATTCTTTGACTTCACACACCTCCATTCTGTGACTTCACACACCACCATTGTTTGACTTCACACACCTCCATTTTTGGACTTCACGCACCTCCATTCCATGACTTCACACATGTCAATTTTATGAGTTCACACACCTCAATTTTGACTTCACACACCTAAATTCTATGAGTTCACAGACCTTCATTCTACTTCAGAAACATCACTTCTATGACTTCACACACCTCCATTCTATGACTTCACAAACCTCCATTTTGTGACTTCACACACCTCCATTCTGAGTTCACACACCTCAATTCTGTGACTTCACACACCTCAATTCTGGCTTCACACACCTCCATTCTATGACTTTACACACTTCGATTCTATGACTTCACACACCTAGATTCTTTGACTTCACACACCTCCATTGTGTGTTCACACACCTCCATTCTGTGACTTCACACACCTCCATTCTGTGACTTCACACACCTCCATTCTGTGACTTCACACACCTCCATTCTATGACTTCACACACCTCCATTCTATGAATTCACACATCTCCATTCTGTGACTTCATACACCTCCATTCTATGACTTCCCACACCTCCATTCTGGTACTTCACACACCTCCATTCTGAGTTCACACACCTCCATTCTGTGACTTAACACACCTTCATTCTCTGACTTCACACACCTTCATTCTATGACTTCACACACCTCCATTCTACAACTTCACACACCTCCATTCTATGACTTCACACACCTACATTCTATGATTTCACACACCTCCATTCTGTGACTTCACACATCTCCATTCTGACTTCACACAGCTCCATTCTATGACTTCACACACCTCCATTCTATGACTTCGCACACCTCTATTCTGACTTCACACACCTCCATTCTGTGACTTCACACACCTCCATTCTATGACTTCATACACCTCCATTCTATGACTTCACACACCTCCATTCAATGACTTCATACTCTTCCGTTCTGTGAATTCACACATCTTCATTCTGTGACTTCACACAACTCCATTCTGTGGCTTCACACACCTCCATTCTGTGACTTCAAAACCACCATTCTATGACTTCACATACCTCCATTGTGACTTCACACTTCTCCATTCTGAATTCACACATCAACCTTCTATGACTTCACACATCTCCATTCTGTGACTTCACAAATCTCCATTCTGACTTCACACCCGTCCATTTTATGACTTCACACACCTCCAATCTATGAGTTCACACACCTGCATTGTGAGTTCACACATCTCCATTCTATGACTTCACACACCTCCATTCTCACTTCACACACCTCAATTCTGACTTCACACACTTCCATTCTATGACGTCACACAACTCCATTCTGTGACTTTACACACCTCCATTGTGAGTTCACACATATCCATTCTGTGACATCACACACCTCGATTCTCAGACTTCATACACCTCCATTCTATGATTTCACCAACCTCCGTTCTGTGATTTCACACATCTCCATTCTATGACTTCACACAACTCCATTCTGTGGCTTCACACACCTCCATTCTGTGACTTCATAACCACCATTCTATGACTTCACATACCTCCATTGTGACTTCACACACCTCCATTCCGAGTTCACACACCTCCATTCTGACTTCACACACCTCCATTCTATGACTTTCCATAGCTCCATTCTTACTTCACACACCTCCATTCTATGACTTCGCAAACCTCTATTCTGACTTCACACACCTCCATTGTTTGACTTCACACACCTCCAATTTGACTTCACACACCTCCATTCTGTGACTTCACACACCTCTATTTGTGACTTCACACAACACCATTTTGACTTCACATACCTCCCTTCTGTGACTTCACACACCTCCATTCTATGAGTTCACCCACCTCCATTCTGACTTCACACACCTCCATTCTATGACTTCACACACCTGCATTCTGACTTCACACACTTCCATTCTATGACTTCACACAACTCCATTCTGACTTCACACACCTCCATTCTGTGACTTCACACACCTCGATCCCATGGCTTCCCACACCTCCATTCGATGACTTCACACACCTCCATTCTTTGACTTCACACACCTCCATTCTATGAGTTCACACACCTCCATTTGTGACTCTACACACCACCTTTTTGACTTCACAAACCTCCATTCTGTGATTTCACAAACCTCCATTCTGTGACTGCACACAGTTTATTTTTTGACTTCACACACCTCCATTCTTTGGCTTCACACACCTCCATTCCATAACTTCACACACCTCCATTCTATGAGTTCACACTCTTCCATTTTGTCTTCACACACTTCCATTTTGACTTCACACACTTCCATTGTGAGTTCACACACCTCCATTCTGTGACTTCACACACCTCCATTCTCTGACTTCACACACCTCCATTCTGTGACTTCACACAAGTCCATTCTGTGACTTCACACACCTCCATTTTGATTTCACACACATCCATTCTTTGACTTCACACACCTCCATTCTGTGACTTCACACACCACCATTGTTTGACTTCACACACCTCCATTTTTGGACTTCACACAGCTACATTCCATGACTTTACACATGTCCATTTTATGAGATCACACACCTCCATTTTGACTTCACACACCTCCATTCTATGAATTCACAAACCTCCATTCTGTGACTTCACACACCTCCATTCTGAGTTCACACACCTCAATTCTGTGACTTCACATACCTCAATTCTGGCTTCACACACCTCCATTCTATGACTTCACACACTTCCATTCTATGACTTCACACACCTCCATTCTTTGACTTCACACACCTCCATTGTGTGTTCACACACCTCCATTCTGTGACTTCACACACCTCCATTCTGTGATTTCACACACCTCCATTCTGTGATTTCACACACCTCCATTCTATGACTTCACACACCTCCATTCTATGAATTCACACATCTCCATTCTATGACTTCCCACACCTCCATTCTGGTTCTTCACACACCTCCATTCTGAGTTCACACACCTCCATTCTGTGAGTTAACACACCTTCATTCTGTGTCTTCACACACCTTCATTCTATGACTTCACACACGTCCATTCTATGACTTCACACACCTCCATTCTGTGACTTCATACACCTCCATTTTGACTTCACACACTTCCATTCTTTGACTTCACACACCTCCATTCTGTGACTTCACACACCACCATTGTTTGACTTCACACACCTCCATTTTTGGACTTCACGCACCTCCATTCCATGACTTCACACATGTCAGTTTTATGAGTTCACACACCTCAATTTTGACTTCACACACCTAAATTCTATGAGTTCACAGACCTTCATTCTACTTCAGAAACATCACTTCTATGACTTCACACACCTCCATTCTATGACTTCACAAACCTCCATTTTGTGACTTCACACACCTCCATTCTGAGTTCACACACCTCAATTCTGTGACTTCACACACCTCAATTCTGGCTTCACACACCTCCATTCTATGACTTTACACACTTCCATTCTATGACTTCACACACCTAGATTCTTTGACTTCACACACCTCCATTGTGTGTTCACACACCTCCATTCTGTGACTTCACACACCTCCATTCTGTGACTTCACACACCTCCATTCTGTGACTTCACACACCTCCATTCTATGACTTCACACACCTCCATTCTATGAATTCACACATCTCCATTCTGTGACTTCATACACCTCCATTCTATGACTTCCCACACCTCCATTCTGGTAATTCACACACCTCCATTCTGAGTTCACACACCTCCATTCCGTGACTTCACACATCTCCATTCTTTGACTTCACACACCTCCATTTGTGACTTCACACAACACCATTTTGACTTCATACACCTGCATTCTGTGACTTCACACACCTCCATTCTGTGACTTCACAGACCTCCATTTTGACTTCACACACTTCCATTCTTTGACTTCACACACCTCAATTCCATGACTTCACACACCTCGATTCTATGACTTCACACACCTTCATTCTTACTTCAGAATCATCCATTCTCTGATTTCACACACCTATATTCTATGACTTCTCAAACCCCCATTCTGTGACTTCACACACCTCTATTCTGAGTTCACACACCTCCATTCGGTGACTTCACACACCTCCATTCTGACTTCACACACCTCCATTCTATGACTTCACACACATCCATTCTATGTCTTCACACACGTCCATTCTGTGACTTCACACACCTCCACACTGAGTTCACACACCTCCATTCTGTGACTTCACCAACCTCCATTCTCTGATTTCACACACCTCCATTCTATGACTTTACACACTTCCATTCTATGACTTCACACACCTCGATTCTATGACTTCAGACACCTCCATTCTATGACTTCTCACCTCAATTTTGATTTCACACGCCTCCAATATATGACTTCATACACCTCAATTCTGTGACTTCACACACCACCATTCTATGACTTCACCCACCTCCATTCTATGACTTCACACACCTCCCTACTCTTACTTCACACCCCTCCAATTTGATTTGACATACTTCCATTCTATGACTTCCCATACCTCCATTCTGACTTCACCCCTCCATTCTATGACTTTACACACCTCCATTCTGTGACTTCACACACCTCCATTCTATGACTTCACACACCTCCATTGTGATTACACACACCTCCATTCTAAGTGTTCAAACTCCTCCATTCTGAATTCACACACCTCAATTCTATGACTTCACACACCTCCTTTCTGACTTCACACACCTCCACTCTATGACTTCACACACCTCCATTCTGAATTCACACACCTATATTCTGTGACTTCACACACCTCCATTCTGACTTCACACACCTCCATTCTATGACTTCCACACCTCCATTCTGTCACTTCACACACCTCCATTCTATGACTTCACAAACCTCCATTCTATGACTTCCACACCTCCATTCTGTCACGTCACACACCACCATTCTATGACTTCACACACCTCCATTGTGACTTCACACACCTCCATTCTATGAGTTCACACACCTCCATTCTATGACTTCACACACCTCCATTCTGACTTCAAACACCTCCATTTTACGACTTCTCACACCTCCATTCTGACTTCACACACCTCCATTCTGTGACTTCACACACCTCCATTCCATGACTTCACACACCTCCATTCGCTGACTTCACACACCTCCATTCTTTGACTTCACACACTTCCATTTTGACTTCACACACCTCCATTCTGTGACTTCACACACCTCCATTTGTGACTTCACACACCACCTTTTTGACTTTATACACCTCCATTCTGTGACTTCACACACCTACATTCTGTGACTTCACACACCTCCGTTTTTACTTCACACACTTCCATTCTGTGACTTCACACACCTCCATTCTGTGACTTCACACACCTCTATTGTTTGACTTCACACACCTCCATTCTTTGGCTTCACACACCTCCATTCCATGACTTCACACACCTCCATTGTATGAGTTCATACACCTCCATTCTATGAGTTCACACACCTCCAATTTGACTTCACACACCTCCATTCTATGAATTCACACGCCTTCATTCTAACTTCAGAAACATCCATTCTATGACTTCACACACCTCCATTCTATTACTTCACAAACCCGCATTCTGTGACTTCACACACCTCCATTCTGAGTTCACACACCTTCATTCTGTGACTTCACACACCTCCATTCTGAATTCTCACACCTCCATTCTATGACTTCACACACTTCCATTCTATGACTTCACACACCTCCATTCAGTGACTTCACACACCTCCATTCTGTGACTTCAAACACCACGATTCTCTGACTTCACAAACCTCCATTCTATGACTTCACACCTCCATTCTGTGACTTCACACACCTCCATTCTATGAATTCACACACCTCCATTCTGTGACTTCACACACCTCCATTCTATGAATTCACACACCTCCATTCTGTGACTTCACACACCTCCATTCTGTGACTTCACAAACCTCCATTCTATGACTTCGCACTCCTCCATTCTGTGACTTCACACACCTCCATTCTACGAATTCACCCACCTTCATTCTGTGACTTCACACACCTCCATTCCATGTCTTCATACCCATCCATTCTGTGACTTCTCCCACCTCCATTCTGTGACTTCTCCCACCTCCATTCTATGACTTCACCCACCTCCATTCTATGACTTCACCCACCTCCATTCTATGACTTCACACACCTCCATTCTCCGACTTCACACCCCTCCATTGTTTGACTTCACACACCTCCATTTTGACTTCACACACCTCCATTCTGTGACTTCACCCACCTCCATTTGTGACTTCACACACCACCTTTTTACTTCACACACCTCCATTCTGTGACTTCAGACACCTACATTCTGTGACTTCACACACCTCCGTTTTGACTTCTCACACTTCCATTCTGTGACTTCACACACCTCCATTCTGTGACTTCACACACCTCTATTGTTGGACTTCACACCTCCATTCTTTGACTTCACACACCTCCATTCCATGACTTCACACACCTCCATTCTGTGAGTTCTCACACATCCATTCTATGAGTTCACACACCTCCAATTTGACTTCACACACCTCCATTCTATGAACACACGCCTTCATTCTATGACTTCACAAACCTCCATTCTGTGACTTCACACACCTCCATTCCATGACTTCACACACCTCCTTTCGCTGACTTCACACACCTCCATTCTTTGACTTCACACACTTCCATTTTGACTTCACACACCTCCAAACTATGAGTTCACACACCTGCATTTGACTTCACACACCTCCATTCTATGACTTAACACACCTCCATTCTGTGCCTTCACACACCTCCATTGTGTGTTCACACACCTCCATTAAGTGACTTCACACACCTCCATTCTAACTTCACACACCTCCATTCTATGAATTCACACAATTCCTTTTTATGAGGTCACACACCTCCATTCTGTGACTTTACACACCTCCCTTGTTAGTTCACACACCTCCATTCTGTGACTTCACACACCTCCATTCTGACTTCACACAGCTCCATTCTATGACTTCACACACCTCCATTCTATGACTTCACACACCTCCATTCTGACTTCACACAGCTCCATTCTATGACTTCACACACCTCCCTTGTTAGTTCACACACCTCCATTCTATGACTTCACACACCTCCATTCTGACTTCACACAGCTCAATTCTATGCCTTCACAAACCTCCATTCTGTGCCTTCACACACCTGCATTCCATGACTTAACACACCTTCATTCTTACTTCACAAACATCCATTCTATGACTTCACACACCTCCATTCTATGACTTCACACACATCCATTCTATGACTTCACACACCTCCATTCTGTGACTTCACACACCTCAATTCTGTGACTTCACACACCTCCATTATGACTTCACACACCTCCATTCTATTACTTCACGCACCTCCAGTCTGTGCCTTCACACAGCTCCATTCTATGACTTCACACACCTGCATTCTGTGCCTTCACACACATACATTCCATGACTTAACACACCTTCATTCTTACTTTACAAACATCCATTCTACGACTTCACACACCTACATTCCATGACTTAACACACCTTCATTCTTACTTCACAAACATCCATTCTATGACTTCACAAACCTACATTCTATGACTTCACACACCTCCAATCTGACTTCACACAGCTCCATTCTATGACTTCACACACCTCCATTCTGTGACTTCACACATTTCCATTCTATGACTTCACACACCTCCATTGTGACTTCACACACCTCCATTCTATGAGTTCACCCACCTCCGTTATGACTTCACACACCTCCATTCTATGACTTCACACACCTCCATTCTGACTTCACACACCTCCATTCTATGACTTCACACAACTCCATTCTGACTTCACACACCTCCATTCTGTGACTTCACACAACTCGATTCCATGGCTTCCCACACCTCCATTCGATGACTTCACACACCTCCATTCTTTGACTTCATACACCTCCATTCTATGAGTTCACAAACCTCCATTTGTGACTCTACACACCACCTTTTTGACTTCACAAACCTCCATTCTGTGATTTCACACACCTCCATTCTGTGACTTCACACCCTTTATTGTTTGACTTCACACACCTCCATTCTTTGACTTCACACACCTCCATTCCATGACTTCACACACCTCCATTCTATGAGTTCACACACCTCCATTTTGACTTCACACACCTCCATTCTATGACTTCACACATCTTCATTCCTACTTCAGAAACACCCATTCTATGACTTCACAAATCTCCATTCGGTGACTTCACACACCTCCATTCTGAGTTCACACACCTCCATTCTCTGACCTCACACACCTCCATTCTGTGACTTAACACACCTCCATTCTATGACTTCATACACCTCCATTCTTTGACTTCACACACCAACATTCTATGATTTCACACACCTCCATTCTGTGACTTCACACATCTCCATTCTGAATTCACACAGCTCCATTCTATGACTTCACACACCTCCATTCTATGACTTCGCACACCTCTATTCTGACTTCACACACCTCCATTCTGTGACTTCACACACCTCCATTCTATGACTTCATACATTTCCATTCTATGACTTCACACACCTCCATTCAATGACATCACACACTTCCATTCTATGACTTCACACACCTCCATTCTTTGACTTCACACACCGCCATTCTATGACTTCACATACCTTCTTTCTGATTTCACACACCTCCATTCTATGACATCATACACCTCCATTCTATGACTTGACACACCAACATTCTATGACTTCACACACCTCCATTCTATGACTTCACTCATCTCCATTCTGACTTCACACACCTCCATTCTATGACTTCACACACCTCCAAACTATGAGTTCACACACCTGCATTGTGACTTCACACACCTCCATTCTATGACTTAACACACCTCCATTCTGTGCCTTCACACACGTCCATTGTGTGTTCACACAACTCCATTAAGTGACTTCACACCTCCATTCTATGAATTCACACACTTCCTTTTTATGAGGTCACACACCTCCATTCTGTGACTTTACACACCTCCATTGTGAGTTCACACATATCCATTCTATGACTTCACACACCTCCAACCTGACTTCATACTCCTCCATTCTGTGACTTAACACAACTCTATTCTCTGACTTCACACACCTCCATTCTGAATTCACACACCTCCATTCTATGAATTCACACAGCTCCATTCTTACTTCACACACCTCCATTCTATGACTTCGCACACCTCTATTCTGACTTCACACACCTCCATTCTGTGGCTTCACAAACCTCCATGCTATGACTTCAAACTCCTCCATTGTGACTTCACACAACTCCATCTGTGACTTCACACACCTTCCTTTTGTGACTTCACACACCTCCATTCCATGACTTCACACACCTCCATTCTATGACTTCACACTCCAACATTCAATGACTTCACACACTTCCATTCTATCACTTCACCCACCTCCATTCTATGACTTCACACACCGCCATTCTGTGACTTAACACACCTGCATTCTGACTTCACACACCTGCATTCTGTGACTTCATACACCTCCATTCTATGACTTCACACACCAACATTCTATGACTTCACACACCTCCATTCTGTGACTGCACACATCTCCATTCTGACTTCACACACCTCCATTCTGACTTCACACACCTCCATACTATGACTTTACACACCTCTATTCTATGACTTCACACACTTCCATTCTGAATTCACACACCTTCGTTCTGTGACTTCACACACCTCCAATCTGACTTCACACACTTCCATTCTTTGACTTCACACACCACCATTTTGACTTCACACACCTCCATTCTTTGACTTCACACACCTCCATAATGAGTTCACACACCTGCATTCTGTGATTTCACACACCTCTATTCTGTGAATTCACAAACCTCCATTTTGGAACTTCACACACCTCCATTCTATTACTTCAGACACCTCCATTCTATGACTTCTCACATCCATTTTGATTTCACACACCTCCGATATATGACTTCATCCACCTCAATTCTGTGACCTCACACACCTCCATTCTTTGACTTCACCCACCTCCATCTTTGACTTCACACACCTCCATTCTGTGACTTCCACACCTCTATTCTATGACTTCACAAACCTCCATTCTATGACTTCAGATACCTCCATTCTATGACTTCACACTCCATTTTGATTTCACACACCTCCAATATATGACTTCATACACCTCAATTCTGTGACTTCACACACCACCATTCTATGACTTCACCCACCTCCATGCTATGACTTCGCACACCTCCATACTCCGAATTCATACCCCTCCAATTTGACTTCACATACTTCCATTCTATTACTTCCCATACCTCCATTCTGACTTCACCCCTCCATTCTATGACTTCACACACCTCCATTCTGTGACTTCACACACCTCCATTCTAAGTGTTCACACACCTCCATTCTGAATTCACACACCTCAATTCTATGACTTCACACACCTCCTTTCTAACTTCACACACCTCCACTCTATGACTTCACACACCTCCATTCTGAATTCACACACCTATATTCTGTGACATCACACACCTCCATTCTGACTTCACACACCTCCATTCTATGACTTCCACACCTCCATTCTGTCACTTCACATACGACCATTCTATGACTTCACACACCTCCATTGTGACTTCACACACCTCCATTCTATGAGTTCACACACCTCCATTCTGTGACTTCACACACCTCCACTCTGTGACTTCACACACGTCCATTCTCTGACTTCACAAACCTCCATTCTATGACTTCACACACCTCCATTCTACGACTTCACACACCTCCAATTTATGACTTCACACATCCATTCTAAGACTTCACACACCTCCATTCTATGACTTCACATACCTACAATGTGACTTGACACACCTCCATTCTATGAGTTCACACACCTGCACTGTGACTTCAAACACCTCCATTCTGTGACTTCACACATCTCCATTCTGACTTCACACACCTCCATTCTGACTTCACAGACATCAATTTTGTGAATTCACACACCTCAATTCTATGATTTCACACACCTCCATTCTATGACTTTGCACACCTCCTTTCTGAGTTGACACACCTCGGTTCTCTGACTTCACACACCTCCAATCTGACTTCACACACCTCCATTTTATAACTTCACACACATCCATTCTGTGACTTCACACACCACCATTTTGACTTCACACACCTCCATTCTATGACTTCATACACCTCCATTCTATGACTTTATACACCAACATTCTATGACTTCACACACCTCCATTCTGTGACTTCACTCATGTCCATACTTACTTCACACACTCCATTCTATGACTTCACACACCTCCATTCTATGACTTCACACATCTACTTTCTGTAACTTCACACACTTCCAATATTTGACTTTACAAACCTCCATTCCGTGACTTCACACATCTCCATTCTTTGACTTCACACACCTCCATTTGTGACTTCACACAACACCATTTTGACTTCATACACCTGCATTCTGTGACTTCACACACCTCCATTCTGTGACTTCACAGACCTCCATTTTGACTTCACACACTTCCATTCTTTGACTTCACACACCTCAATTCCATGACTTCACACACCTCGATTCTATGACTTCACACACCTTCATTCTTACTTCAGAATCATCCATTCTCTGATTTCACACACCTATATCCTATGACTTCTCAAACCCCCATTCTGTGACTTCACACACCTCTATTCTGAGTTCACACACCTCCATTCGGTGACTTCACACACCTCCATTCTGACTTCACACACCTCCATTCTATGACTTCACACACATCCATTCTATGTCTTCACACACGTCCATTCTGTGACTTCACACACCTCCACACTGAGTTCACACACCTCCATTCTGTGACTTCACCAACCTCCATTCTCTGATTTCACACACCTCCATTCTATGACTTTACACACTTCCATTCTATGACTTCACACACCTCGATTCTATGACTTCAGACACCTCCATTCTATGACTTCTCACCTCAATTTTGATTTCACACGCCTCCAATATATGACTTCATACACCTCAATTCTGTGACTTCACACACCACCATTCTATGACTTCACCCACCTCCATTCTATGACTTCACACACCTCCCTACTCTTACTTCACACCCCTCCAATTTGATTTGACATACTTCCATTCTATGACTTCCCATACCTCCATTCTGACTTCACCCCTCCATTCTATGACTTTACACACCTCCATTCTGTGACTTCACACACCTCCATTCTATGACTTCACACACCTCCATTGTGATTACACACACCTCCATTCTAAGTGTTCAAACTCCTCCATTCTGAATTCACACACCTCAATTCTATGACTTCACACACCTCCTTTCTGACTTCACACACCTCCACTCTATGACTTCACACACCTCCATTCTGAATTCACACACCTATATTCTGTGACTTCACACACCTCCATTCTGACTTCACACACCTCCATTCTATGACTTCCACACCTCCATTCTGTCACTTCACACACCTCCATTCTATGACTTCACAAACCTCCATTCTATGACTTCCACACCTCCATTCTGTCACTTCACACACCACCATTCTATGACTTCACACACCTCCATTGTGACTTCACACACCTCCATTCTATGAGTTCACACACCTCCATTCTATGACTTCACACACCTCCATTCTGACTTCAAACACCTCCATTTTACGACTTCTCACACCTCCATTCTGACTTCACACACCTCCATTCTGTGACTTCACACACCTCCATTCCATGACTTCACACACCTCCATTCGCTGACTTCACACACCTCCATTCTTTGACTTCACACACTTCCATTTTGACTTCACACACCTCCATTCTGTGACTTCACACACCTCCATTTGTGACTTCACACACCACCTTTTTGACTTTATACACCTCCATTCTGTGACTTCACACACCTACATTCTGTGACTTCACACACCTCCGTTTTTACTTCACACACTTCCATTCTGTGACTTCACACACCTCCATTCTGTGACTTCACACACCTCTATTGTTTGACTTCACACACCTCCATTCTTTGGCTTCACACACCTCCATTCCATGACTTCACACACCTCCATTGTATGAGTTCATACACCTCCATTCTATGAGTTCACACACCTCCAATTTGACTTCACACACCTCCATTCTATGAATTCACACGCCTTCATTCTAACTTCAGAAACATCCATTCTATGACTTCACACACCTCCATTCTATTACTTCACAAACCCGCATTCTGTGACTTCACACACCTCCATTCTGAGTTCACACACCTTCATTCTGTGACTTCACACACCTCCATTCTGAATTCTCACACCTCCATTCTATGACTTCACACACTTCCATTCTATGACTTCACACACCTCCATTCAGTGACTTCACACACCTCCATTCTGTGACTTCAAACACCACGATTCTCTGACTTCACAAACCTCCATTCTATGACTTCACACCTCCATTCTGTGACTTCACACACCTCCATTCTATGAATTCACACACCTCCATTCTGTGACTTCACACACCTCCATTCTATGAATTCACACACCTCCATTCTGTGACTTCACACACCTCCATTCTGTGACTTCACAAACCTCCATTCTATGACTTCGCACTCCTCCATTCTGTGACTTCACACACCTCCATTCTACGAATTCACCCACCTTCATTCTGTGACTTCACACACCTCCATTCCATGTCTTCATACCCATCCATTCTGTGACTTCTCCCACCTCCATTCTGTGACTTCTCCCACCTCCATTCTATGACTTCACCCACCTCCATTCTATGACTTCACCCACCTCCATTCTATGACTTCACACACCTCCATTCTCCGACTTCACACCCCTCCATTGTTTGACTTCACACACCTCCATTTTGACTTCACACACCTCCATTCTGTGACTTCACCCACCTCCATTTGTGATTTCACACACCACCTTTTTACTTCACACACCTCCATTCTGTGACTTCAGACACCTACATTCTGTGACTTCACACACCTCCGTTTTGACTTCTCACACTTCCATTCTGTGACTTCACACACCTCCATTCTGTGACTTCACACACCTCTATTGTTGGACTTCACACCTCCATTCTTTGACTTCACACACCTCCATTCCATGACTTCACACACCTCCATTCTGTGAGTTCTCACACATCCATTCTATGAGTTCACACACCTCCAATTTGACTTCACACACCTCCATTCTATGAACACACGCCTTCATTCTATGACTTCACAAACCTCCATTCTGTGACTTCACACACCTCCATTCCATGACTTCACACACCTCCTTTCGCTGACTTCACACACCTCCATTCTTTGACTTCACACACTACCATTTTGACTTCACACACCTCCAAACTATGAGTTCACACACCTGCATTTGACTTCACACACCTCCATTCTATGACTTAACACACCTCCATTCTGTGCCTTCACACACCTCCATTGTGTGTTCACACACCTCCATTAAGTGACTTCACACACCTCCATTCTAACTTCACACACCTCCATTCTATGAATTCACACAATTCCTTTTTATGAGGTCACACACCTCCATTCTGTGACTTTACACACCTCCCTTGTTAGTTCACACACCTCCATTCTGTGACTTCACACACCTCCATTCTGACTTCACACAGCTCCATTCTATGACTTCACACACCTCCATTCTATGACTTCACACACCTCCATTCTGACTTCACACAGCTCCATTCTATGACTTCACACACCTCCCTTGTTAGTTCACACACCTCCATTCTATGACTTCACACACCTCCATTCTGACTTCACACAGCTCAATTCTATGCCTTCACAAACCTCCATTCTGTGCCTTCACACACCTGCATTCCATGACTTAACACACCTTCATTCTTACTTCACAAACATCCATTCTATGACTTCACACACCTCCATTCTATGACTTCACACACATCCATTCTATGACTTCACACACCTCCATTCTGTGACTTCACACACCTCAATTCTGTGACTTCACACACCTCCATTATGACTTCACACACCTCCATTCTATTACTTCACGCACCTCCAGTCTGTGCCTTCACACAGCTCCATTCTATGACTTCACACACCTGCATTCTGTGCCTTCACACACATACATTCCATGACTTAACACACCTTCATTCTTACTTTACAAACATCCATTCTACGACTTCACACACCTACATTCCATGACTTAACACACCTTCATTCTTACTTCACAAACATCCATTCTATGACTTCACAAACCTACATTCTATGACTTCACACACCTCCAATCTGACTTCACACAGCTCCATTCTATGACTTCACACACCTCCATTCTGTGACTTCACACATTTCCATTCTATGACTTCACACACCTCCATTGTGACTTCACACACCTCCATTCTATGAGTTCACCCACCTCCGTTATGACTTCACACACCTCCATTCTATGACTTCACACACCTCCATTCTGACTTCACACACCTCCATTCTATGACTTCACACAACTCCATTCTGACTTCACACACCTCCATTCTGTGACTTCACACAACTCGATTCCATGGCTTCCCACACCTCCATTCGATGACTTCACACACCTCCATTCTTTGACTTCATACACCTCCATTCTATGAGTTCACAAACCTCCATTTGTGACTCTACACACCACCTTTTTGACTTCACAAACCTCCATTCTGTGATTTCACACACCTCCATTCTGTGACTTCACACCCTTTATTGTTTGACTTCACACACCTCCATTCTTTGACTTCACACACCTCCATTCCATGACTTCACACACCTCCATTCTATGAGTTCACACACCTCCATTTTGACTTCACACACCTCCATTCTATGACTTCACACATCTTCATTCCTACTTCAGAAACACCCATTCTATGACTTCACAAATCTCCATTCGGTGACTTCACACACCTCCATTCTGAGTTCACACACCTCCATTCTCTGACCTCACACACCTCCATTCTGTGACTTAACACACCTCCATTCTATGACTTCATACACCTCCATTCTTTGACTTCACACACCAACATTCTATGATTTCACACACCTCCATTCTGTGACTTCACACATCTCCATTCTGAATTCACACAGCTCCATTCTATGACTTCACACACCTCCATTCTATGACTTCGCACACCTCTATTCTGACTTCACACACCTCCATTCTGTGACTTCACACACCTCCATTCTATGACTTCATACATTTCCATTCTATGACTTCACACACCTCCATTCAATGACTTCACACACTTCCATTCTATGACTTCACACACTCCATTCTTTGACTTCACACACCGCCATTCTATGACTTCACATACCTTCTTTCTGATTTCACACACCTCCATTCTATGACATCATACACCTCCATTCTATGACTTGACACACCAACATTCTATGACTTCACACACCTCCATTCTATGACTTCACTCATCTCCATTCTGACTTCACACACCTCCATTCTATGACTTCACACACCTCCAAACTATGAGTTCACACACCTGCATTGTGACTTCACACACCTCCATTCTATGACTTAACACACCTCCATTCTGTGCCTTCACACACGTCCATTGTGTGTTCACACAACTCCATTAAGTGACTTCACACCTCCATTCTATGAATTCACACACTTCCTTTTTATGAGGTCACACACCTCCATTCTGTGACTTTACACACCTCCATTGTGAGTTCACACATATCCATTCTATGACTTCACACACCTCCAACCTGACTTCATACTCCTCCATTCTGTGACTTAACACAACTCTATTCTCTGACTTCACACACCTCCATTCTGAATTCACACACCTCCATTCTATGAATTCACACAGCTCCATTCTTACTTCACACACCTCCATTCTATGACTTCGCACACCTCTATTCTGACTTCACACACCTCCATTCTGTGGCTTCACAAACCTCCATGCTATGACTTCAAACTCCTCCATTGTGACTTCACACAACTCCATCTGTGACTTCACACACCTTCCTTTTGTGACTTCACACACCTCCATTCCATGACTTCACACACCTCCATTCTATGACTTCACACTCCAACATTCAATGACTTCACACACTTCCATTCTATCACTTCACCCACCTCCATTCTATGACTTCACACACCGCCATTCTGTGACTTAACACACCTGCATTCTGACTTCACACACCTGCATTCTGTGACTTCATACACCTCCATTCTATGACTTCACACACCAACATTCTATGACTTCACACACCTCCATTCTGTGACTGCACACATCTCCATTCTGACTTCACACACCTCCATTCTATGACTTCATACACCTCCATTCTATGTGTTCACACACCTCCATTCTGTGACTTCACACATCTCCATTCTATGATTTCACACACCTCCATTCTATGACTTCACACACCTACATTCTATGACTTCACACACCTCCATTCTGAATTCACACAACTCCATTCTGTGATTTCACACACCTCCATTCTGACTTCACACACCTCCATTCTATGACTTCCACACCTCCTTTCTGTGACTTCACAAACCACCATTCTATGACTTCACACACCTCCATTGTGACTTCACACACCTCCATTCTATGAGTTCACATACCTCCATTCTATGGCTTCACACACCTCCATTCTGACTTCACACATCTCCATTCTATGACTTCTCACATCTCCATTCTGACTTCCCACACCTCCATTCTGTGACTTCACAACCTCCATTCGATGACTTCACACACCTCCATTCTTTGACTTCACACACTCCATTCTGTGACTTCAAACACATCCATTTGTGACTTCACACGCCAACTTTTTGACTTCACACACCTCCATTCTGTGACTTCACACACCTCCATTCCATGACTTCACAAACCTCCATTTTGTGACTTCACACACCTCCACTCTATGACTTCACACACCTCCATTCTATGACTTCACATACCTACATTGTGACTTCACACAACTCCATAATATGAGTTCAGACACCTGCATTCTGACTTTACACACCTCCATTCTATGACTTCCCACACCTCCATTCTGGCTTCGCACACCTCCATTCTGACTTCACACACCTCAATTCTGTCACTTCACACACCTCCATTCTATGATTTCACACACCTCCATTCTATGACTTCACACACATCCATTCTGTGACTTCACACATCTCCATTCTGACTTCACACACCTCCATTCTATGACTTCACACACCTCCATTCTATGAGTTCACCCACCTCCATTCTATGACTTTACACGCCGCCATTCTAGGACTTCACACACTGCATTCTGACTTTACACATCTCCATTCTATGACTTCATACACCTCCATTCTATGACTTTACACACCAACATTCTATGACTTCACACACTTCCATTCTGTGACTTCACACATCTCCATTCTGACTTCACACACCTCCATTCTATGACTTCATACACCCTCCATTCTATGACTTCACACACCTACATTCTATGATTTCACACACCTCCATTCTGTGACTTCACACATCTCCATTCTGACTTCACACAGCTCCATTCTATGACTTCACACACCTCCATTCTATGACTTCGCACACCTCTATTCTGACTTCACACACCTCCATTCTGTGACTTCACACACCTCCATTCTATGACTTCATACACCTCCATTCTATGACTTCACACACCTCCATTCTATGACTTCACACACTTCCATTCTATGACTTCACACACCTCCATTCTTTGACTTCACACACCGCCATTCTATGACTTCACATACCTTCTTTCTGACTTCACACACC